>JAMPIV010006586.1:0-92829 GCA_024509875.1 Oreohelix idahoensis
TCAGTAGAAATCATGATTTAAAAATAATTAAATTTGGGTGTTAAGTTTTGTGTGTGTTGTGCCAAAGGCGTTAGTGATAAACAAATGGGTTTAATTTTGCTTGTCATTTTGTACAAGACCCGTTTTTTGCATACTTACTTTCAATTTCATCATCAGTATTTTAGTACGTACCCACCCCTTTTTTTTCAAAACTGGAAAGCAACAAATTAAAAGAAATATTTACTTAGCTTGACACGTTGATAACAAGCAGAATTTTCAGACCTGTTTATCTCATGACGTCTTTCGATGTAGTGTCAATGTATATGCAAAGTAGTTTGACCCTGTGTTTACCTTTTGTGCACACATCACTTATTTCTTTCAATGTTCATGTTTATTTTTTTCACGTATTAAGGAAATGAAACTCTTCAAACCTATTTTAGGGACCTAAGACGCGTCAACAGTGAAGAATGCAGTTAGCGACTCATAGCTTGACTGCTTGCGTCAGGGTCAGCGAACCAGAGCTGACCAAGACCCTGCTCCACCTCCAAGTGGTGGTCCTGGAAACAGGCTGCATCACTGCAGTCTGGCTGAGTGAGTAGGGATCTAAGAGAGAAGGCTAACCCAGCCCCAAAAATGCAGTGCTGAAGTCGGATGTGTCGGCCGAAAGGCGCAAATATCGCAGCTACGCTGTAAACAGACACAACGCAACCAACGTCCTTTTCAGGACGAACGAGGAAGAAGAAGAAGAAACCTATTTTAGGCTACACCGACAATGCGTCATTTTTCTAAGAAGTGAAAAGCTGAGACACATGATTTAGGCATCTAATTCTTGCTTGTCTAGAGTCTTTAGCGTGTCTGTGAAATCGAAAGCACAATTTTAGTGTGAATTAGAAACAGGAACATGGATATTTTAAGAATCTTAAGTTTACAAATACGTGATTCCCAGCATCGTTCTCATGTGTTGATTCATGGTTATTTCAGAATCGAAAAATCCGCGATGTATTCTTTAAATGAGCCAACACAATATCATCATTATCAGGTGCCTTTTCCCATCGAAGGTCGGCTGCAATGTATCTCTAACGTCTTCTGTCTCTTGCCTTCATGATGCACTCTTATATTTCATCTGGACAGCGGCAAGTGGCTTGTGCCTGAAGGAACTACGTAATTTAAGCATACATACAACTCATTAAAAATGATCTCGGATGTCATCATCATCCCCTTCCTTTCTCTACTTGGAGTCTCTGCTTTTGGTTCTTCTTTGAGAACTAGCATGAAGCAATCACCAGCACTTGCTGTGGTGGTTCATGAATGTATCCTTTTCACATGCTGAGGTTGCCAGCCTCGTATGAATCTTTAACACTCCTAGCTAGTATACACCAGTAAAATTGAATGTATAAAAATTTGTACAACTCACCCTAGTAACTAGGCAAATCTTAGACGACTTGCTCAGGTAAATAGTCTTGGCAACTTAACACAGGTGCCTCAAACACACGTCTGGTTTATGATTTCGTACTCTAGAATTCCTCTGTGACTTGTGAGTAGTTTCTGTAGGATTCCGGTTCCGTACTAATATTGGCGAGTTTTCTTTTCCAGTTGATAAAAAATGCTCTAATACGGTTTTCCGTTCCTAAACATTTAGAATCCTGACTATTGTTTCTTGTGGCAAGGTCCTAGATGTCTACTTGTGACCATTTCTGGAATGCAGTGTCGTATGCTAGATGTTCTACGTTATATCGTAGCTCTCGGCCCATGGCGTTCTGACAAATCTTCTAATTGCGTGGTTGTTTATTGGCGCCTCAAATGTCAGCCAATACATTCAAAGTTAGTATTATGAAAACTTTTACTCATGCCGTATTCTGTATGACTCATGCGTTTGAAAATTTCAAACAGTCATCCTCCGTATATTTTTTTGCTACATCCGACAATTCTAGGTAATATTTACGTCACAGCTTCTTACACTTTTCCTGTCGAGTCGGAAGTGGTTATGCAATCTTAAGCAAGCACTTCGTGCTCGCATTTATCTGGAGTCAATGTAGTATTATCAAGTTTTAGGGACTCAGTTAATTTCTCAGGGATGGGCGATACTCTTGTCTGGCCCTGTCATGCATCGAAGGGGGAAACGTGAACAATGACAGCAAGGAAAAAGGTGTGCTACCCAAAGAAAAATGCACCTAATTCAGTACGCGCAACAAATGTGGTTCAATACTGCCGGAGAGGAGAAGAGAGAGCACAGATTATGTCACAAAATAAATAAGTTATAGTTATATGTTTCACATATATGAGGCATTATACAATTGTACTACCCATTTTCAGCTGGTTCAGAATATCAGATGAACCAGCAGTTATTGGTTGTCGGAACATACTTCATTAAGTATGCTCCATGTATTTTACACTTTCCTCCAGTAATACTTGAAAAATACAAATATAAACGTTTGATTTGGTTTTAAGGCCTATCTTCATAGTCCTCCGATCTCCTCCTTAGATCACACAAGGAGAATCTCAGCACAGTGCATGAACTCCGTAGCACCAGCGAGAATTCCAATGTGTGAATATAGGAATCACACATTCTATAAACATATTTGGTGGGTAGATTTCTAATTTTTAAATTTTGCCAGGGCAGCGGCCTTATGGCCTACTCTTTACGATATCCAACTGCCGTGGGATTTTTAACGTGCGCAACTTTCACACGGGACCTCCTATTTTTTTGCCATTATCCGAGCAGGCTAGGCATCCGATCTCACTACCCATGAGACCAGGGGGGAGTATGGCATGATTAGGACCACTGGTTCTAAAAAAAAAAATTCCATAAATTATAATCCCTCTACTAGGAATCGAACCCGGTACCTCTTTGGCGGACGAAGTACCTCTTAGCCACTCTGACCTCCAAATAAAGATACTATAAACGTAATAACATGTAATATATAATAATGACAAAAAAATACAATAAATATAAATGATAATCTGCTGCTTAAAATTCCAAATGGCACGCGAGAGAATACGTCGCCTAACCTAGCAAACGTCGTTAATAAAGTTTGCCACCCAGTCCTAAGGTGATCTCTAAGATTCCCATTCAAATAAAAAAAAAAGCCCTGACAAAAGTCTACTTGACCAAAAATTTGTTGTTCGTTTTCTGGAAAACCATTCCTAGTAATTGTGTTCTCAGCTTTGCACTTCTTCGCAGTTTTTCACAAATGCCAAAAAACAAACACAAAACTAAAAATCGAAGTCATGCACTGAATAAACACAAGAAAAGAAATGTGTGTGATTAAAAAAAAATGCTTCGTTCGTTGATAACAACAAGATTTTAACATCTTGTTTATCTCCTGCCGGCTTTTGATGCACAAGGAAACTAATATGACTCTGCTTCTATTCTTTTTGCTCGCTCACCCCACCAAACTATTACTGTATTTCTTCTTCTTCTTCTTCGTTCGCCATGAAAAGGACGGTGGTTGCGTTGTGTCTGTTTACGCCTAAGCTGTGATATCTGCACCTTTCGGTCGACACATCCGACTTCAGCACGGCATTTTGTAGGGACCGGGTTTGCCTTCCCATTGCGATCCGCACTCGCTCAGCCAGACTGCACTGCTGCAGACTGTTTCCAGGACCACCACGTGGAGGTGGAGTGAGGTCTTGACCAGCTCTGGTTCGCTGGTCCTGATGTAAGCAGTACAGCTATGGGTCGCTGACTGCATTCACTATTGCTGCATCTTGGGGTCCCATTACTGTATTTGATGTTATCGTATTTAGTATGTCGCTCCCTCTTAGTTTGTAGTACAAGTTGCCAGCAGTCGACGCTAGACACCAACATCAGTCGGGTCTTGAAGACGCTTGACAGCCTTAGTAATTACCCCAGTCTTCCTGCATGGGGTGAGCTACAGCCACCAGACTTGACTGTCGAAGAGAAGGACCAGTCCAAGGCACCTGTGGGAACCAACAGCGGCTGAAGCAGACAACAACCGACCCTACACCGGCAACTAAGTACCACAACAGCGTAGCCAATGGACTCGTACAATTTTGTTTTATAAAAAAATATCCACCTACAATTTAGTTCGTCCAAGGAGGAAAACATAAGTGTTCCTTTTAAAAGCAAACAACTCTTTATTTTAATCTTGTTAAAGTGATTATTAAATATGTTTATCTGTAACTCTAAATCCAAAGTTCGATTAGTCACTGCTGAGTGAATTGCATGTCTGCACCATATGACTCATATTGTTTTAAATACATAACCATATAGATATATTAAATAAATCATTGCCGAATCACCTTCAGCTGGGGGCTCAGAAGGACGAGTCAATATATTTCCTCGAAGAATGGGTGGGAGAATAAAAAGTTCATGACAGCTTAGGTGATCTCAATTGTTATGCTTGCTTTTCTTTAGAATCCCGTGACGCTCCTCGAAGTAGAAGCATAATTTTTCTATTTATACCTCTGTCAATAGTAATCGTAAGCGAAAGTTGATACCTTTGAAGACCCTCATTTTTATACTCTAAGTTTGGCCATTGCTGGATCACTACTGCAGAGCAGAGGAGACAATACCGTCACAACAAGGAAGTCTAGTGTGTGAAATGAAATGTGTGAAGTATTCATTGCCATCTAGCTTTTTATCCTATGTTAAATTAAATGATAACACTGTCATTTGCCTTTAGGTCAAAATTACATTTACTTCAATTTTGCATCTGAACTATTCAGATTCATTCACGAAAAGTTGCAAAATATGTAATCACCTATATGAAACAGTTTCACACATACGTATTAAACGAATGTACTGAATTTCAAGGCTTATACCAGCAAAGGCACAACATGAGAAAGCGAAATCTATAAATCGTGCTGAATGTGACATAACAATAAAGATAGAAATAATAGTTAAACAATCTATATTCGGCAGCAGTGGAAAGTCATTTAAATCATGCGCTGTAAAACTTGATTTAACAATTATCAATCAACAAAGTAAACCCGCTTTCCTAGTAGAAGTAGAACACCATATGATGCCCATTTAGATAAATGTGTGTACGTACGTATGCATGTATGTATGTGGAAACAGCCCTCATTAACGCTGTATGAGTTCGCAGTGTGTTGGGTTCAAGTTCAGGATTATGTTGCTGAATATTTTAAAGGTGATAACATCAAGTTTGGTTTTCATGTGGGTAATTCCACGGTTTATGAACGTTCGGCGATTGTTTCCTGGGCGGAGTTAGCACACAGTTGTGGACTCTAAATGATTCTCCTATACGCCATGTTGTATTTTATTTTTCTTGTCAGTACATATCAATGTATTTTCTGGATAATAAAGATTCTGATATGTATGTATGTATGTACTCGTATATATGTATGTGGTAACAATTGTGACAGAACGGGGCGGCCCCTATCGATCTTTGTCTCACTCCGGCAGTATCGGTACATTTGTGGTCCTGATTTTATTGGGTGCTTTCTTTTGTCGCACTTTCTTTCTTTCTTTTTCTGCTATGTGTAGAGGATATTATGTATTTTCCTTCTTACACTCGTCTCAGGGATAAGTAGACATGTCTGGTTGTTATCCATTTCTTCCTGCGTTGCAAGGAGTGGCAGCAACCTAACCATGTTGGCTATCATGGGCGCAGCGATATCAGTATACAGATTAGTAAATCGCCTCAGCGCAGTGCTTAATCACTGATAAGACGCGGGTACGCGCATCACCAAAGCTTGGATTACGGGGAGAAAACTGATGGACAGACACAGATAAGAGATTACTTCCTCGATAAAAATAATGATTGTTACCTTGGAAACACGTTGTTACATGAGTTTACCGACATGTTCGTAAGTTTGTACCCAAGGGCAAGCGGATGTGTACACCCATTTTCAGAAAACTAATGTTTGAAATTTTGCATTAGCTGAGTCATGCAACATATTCAAATCGGATTGACTGATCCTTCGAGGCGCGCATAACAAATGTGTGGGAAGGCAGTGAATATAATCTGACCATTTTCTGAAGCTACTTCACTTGGGAAATCGCTCGCCAAGTTACCAGATCTTGCTAGACTGAAGAATTAGAATTCAGAATTCCTTCTTAAAATACCGGACACCTTTTATTGGACAATTTCGGACGGACTTTCATAGCCCAGGAAATCTCTTTCGTATTAATTAAGTAAACTGGGACTGAGGAAACTGAAGAACCACACACGAAGTCAGAGAGGGAACTTATTAAATTAACGACAACCCAGACGCGTGTAAGAGGCCAATTCAAGTTTCTTTTATTCATCTGAGAAAAATGTCTGTGTTGCGTGCATATTTTGACGCACATATTACAAAAATCGATATGGCTATTTAATATGGGAAAAATATAGACATTCATTCATTTGTGTATGAAAATGCTGTCTATGGGGAAAGCGAGATAATCCATGTTTGATTCACACTTTTGATTATAGGAGTAATCGTTCTGGATATTGATCCGGCGCAAGGATATTGCGCTTACGTTTGTACTTATTTTTTAGGGCCAGAAAATATATTAATTTGCTTATTGTGTTTATGGCCTGAATTCATATGTATTACATATTATTAGTACAAGTAGAATCAGTCCTATATTGTATATTTTGGATGGGTAGGAGGGACTAGATTCTTGTTATTCCGGTCTAGCGGAAGTATGAGTTGTCTTGACAAGTCGTGATGAGTTCCGATGTACCGTGATAATGGCGGGTACGCATTTTTCAAAGGGCTGGTAGATTCTTAAGGAAATATGATTCAGGAAGTGGTTTTCTTCTAAAGGAGATGGTATCTCTACTATAGTTTATGTTAGAGACTCTCCTAAGGTACGGTACAATGTATAATTCGGACTCCATGTATTGCCAGACCCTATATTGATGATCTCATGTCGATTCGACCTAGATGGAACATTGTGCTTCGTATCGCTAGGGTCGTGTTTTGTATCGACGAAGATGACAGACTTTCCTGCAGCGGTTATGGCTACGTGAATTAACCTGATCACCGTAGAGCTGTATGGAAACATTTATGAAATCATTTATATACCCATTATAAATTAACTCTGGCTTATATTCTCCTTCCTATGAATGAGTGAACGACAACTCAGGGAGGCGGCCATGTTAGATTTCGGTCATCATATGTTTTGATCACTGCCAAGAGAACAGATTATTTATCCTATTATCGGACAGTGACAGGGAGATCTCATTCTTGCTAGAAACCCCCTCTTTCGTGGTTTCATAATATATGCTACAAACTATGGACGTCAAGTAACTTTAGTTATTTACCGATCTGCCTTCACTGACGCGTTTAGTCAGATAGGGGGATGCGGCCATAATGTATCATGACAATTGAACTTTTGATGTACTGCCCATTATTTCTGAATGTGTCATGACTTCAGATCTGCTATGTATACCTACAAATTGATATGTCAACATACCATGATGTACTCGTATGTCCCAGTGTGTACGTCTGAATAAATTGAGTAAACAAAGATTCCAGCAGTCTGCATTGGTGCCTTGTAGACACAAGTGTATGAGTGGTTATATTGGTCAGCACACGAACAGTACACCATTCGCGGTAATCACACTCTACACTTCTACTTCATACATACACCATCCTGCGTCGGTTGGAGTGACCAAGTTTAGGGCCTGCTTCCCCTGGAGCCTTTGCCTTCCCTAACTCAGGACTAGGGTGAGTTACCCATTTACAGCTGGGTAGACTGGGGGCATGCCTGATCTCAACAACACACCACTCTTCCTTACAGAGCATACAGACTGACACTTTACAGAGTGGAAAGAAGAAAAGAAACTTTACAGTGGCGAGCCAGATTCCTGGGTCCAGCTTACGCAGTTTTGTGTTGAGAATCACAGTTTACAGCTGAAAGAACATTTGTTTGAACACATCAACACCAGTAGGACAGCTATACAGTCGATGTCAGCTTGACCTGTATTACCGATAGGATGCTGTATCTAGGTCAGCGCTTGTTGACAGTTTTTCGCTGTACAGACAGTATTACACAGGACAGTGGTATCAAGTGTAGAAAATATCTGGAGCAGTATTGTTGACATTTCTCAACGTACAGAAGAATCACAGTGTTGTTGAACATAAAGTGCATAGTTCATCGTTGGATCTTCATATGCTCAACAGAGAAAAATTGACAGTGTAATAGTTTAAAATTAAATCTATTACTGAATAAAGTGGCAAGTTATTAGTATTAAAATAAACTGTGCCTGCTTTACAACACTATACCTGCAACACATTCCATTCATGACATAAATTATATTGTATGCTATATGCTATTTATGCTTACATGTTATTTGTTACGTATTAAATTAGTTTATGTTCTGTGTGACTAGTACAAGGTATGCCGAGTGACATTGGTCTGGTACTAGTATTCTATAGGTACACATTTTCTTAATTGGAAATTTGTTAGCAACAATTTGCTGCTATTTCTGTTAGTTGTGATGAGGTGTTCTTTTCTTCGTTGTTTTTGTTAATAATTTTGTGTTCCTTAGTTTTGTTTGATTTGTTTGTATAATTGTAGGTCTCATCTTTTCTATTTTTGATTTCTTTACACCCTTATGTTTATACACTGTGGCGTATTTGTCTTGTTATATTATGGCAGTTATCATCACGGTTTCTGTGATCATTTTTTTCATTTCTCCTATTTAATTTAATTTGATCTCTGCAAATGTGTTCATATTGTCTTTTCTTGTTTGTCCTTTGTAATGTCTTTAGTTGACATATGACGTATAGTGGTATACACTGATAGTATAGTACAGATCAGTACTTTATGATTGTTATTGTTATAAAACAAAATGTACAAGACCTTTGTAAGGCTTGTCTCCCAAAGTGATTGGTAAAGGGAAATATTTTTTCCACAGGTACCCAAGTGATCTTTGATTACATTGAGATATACAAGACCTTTGTAAGGCTTGTCTCCCACAGTATTTGAGATACAGTTATTGTTGTCCACAGGTACTCAAGTTATCATTGGTTATTATAAACCATACAAGTTTGGACTAAGACTAAGTCTATGGTATAGACTTGTCTCCCATTAAAGTGAAATAGGGTAATTTATTTACTTTTTCAGGTTTCTGATTTAAGAAGACAATATGTCTACATTAGATTATTTCATTGCACAAGGAAAATCTCTTGATAAGACTGGAAAAGACTTAGAACAATGGGCTGTTGCTCAATATGACAAAGCATTAGCTGCAGAAGAGAAAAAAAACTGCTGCTGCTGTTGAAGAAAGAAAAGCTGCTGCTGAGGAAAAAAAAGCTGCGGCTGAGGAGAGAAAACTTCAAATAGAAGAAAAAAAAAGCTGCTGCAGAAGAAAGGAAAGCTCTAGCTGAAGAAAAAAGATTAGAAAAAGAAGCTGATACTGCTGCTGAACTTAAGAAATTGCAGATGCAAGTGGAGGAAAGGAGATTTGAGGCAGAACAGAAGAAATTAGAAGTTGCTGCAGAACAGAAAAAATTAGAAGTTGCTGCTGCAGAACAGAAAAAATTAGAAGTTGCTGCTGCTGCAGAACAGAAAAGATTAGATAGAGAAGCTGAAGAGAGAAAAGCAATAAGAGAACATGAGTTTGAATTAGAGAAATTAAAATTGACATGTATGAGTAATGTTAATCAGGCATCTGGTGGTAATGGTAAACCCTTTGTGTACAAGGTCAAGGTACCAGCGTTTAACCCTACCAGTGATGACATAACATTTTGGCTTTCTAGATTTGAACGGGCTTGTCGATCTCATAATGTTGACAAATCACAGTATGTGAATCAGTTGTCTGAAAATCTAAAAGGGGAGTCTCTGAGTAAGTTATATTTTGTTGAAGAGGCCGACAAAGATAATTATGATGCTGTTAGGGCAGCTTTGATAAAGAGATATCAGCTGTCTGAGGAAGGTTACCGTCTTTTGTTTAAAACAATGAGACCTGAGGTAGGTGTAGAATTCTCAGATTTCATCTCAAAAGCACGAATTACACTTTCACGATGGATTGAATTATCCAAAACAGAGAAAACATTTGATGGTCTTACGGATTTATTGCTAAGAGACAAGGTCATGTCTTCTGTAAATAAATCATTCCTAGAGTTCTTACATGAGCGTAAACCTGGTACAATAAAGCAAATGGAAGAATATTGTGACCAGTATGCCACGGCACACCCTGACATGATTCTTAGTAACTCTAACATTAAAGAGAGTATGCCAGTTGCTTCGGCAACAGAATATAATCAGAATTACTCACACAAATTCCAAGGAGCTAAAAATAAATTTGATAAAAAGGTTAATTGGAATAAGTATCAAAACCAAGATAACCACTCAAATCAGGGTTCTTCTTCGAAGAACTGGAATCGGGCTGATAGTCCTCGACACGCGAGGGGTACCCATAATGTTAGAAATTCTCGGAAAGGGAGTAGTAGCTATAGGAACTACCCAAGTGCTTCATGGAGACAAAAAAACCAATATTACAGGGATACTCAATATAACGAGCATGATGATTATGATCATGAATATTATGATTCAAACCCAAATAGGGGTTATAACAGAGGCAATAATAATTATAGAGACAATTATAACCGAGGTAGATCACAACACAAAAGACATGGTAAATCGTATTACCAGGCTAACTCTGCACAACAGGAGTTCCACGACACCGATAATCAGAATAATGATAAAAAAGACTCCAACAGTGTAGCAAATTCCGCTTTCGATTTTGCTAGAGCATCTGAGTGTTCGCAATGCAAAACATTATTCGATCCAACCACAGTTTCTACTTTAAGCTGCGGTCACCCGCTTCCCGCTCTCCATGCGTCAATTGCGCATAATGGAAGGGGTGCTCTTGTCTTTAATAGGGGCCTAATAGATGGTACTCCGGTATCAATTCTTTTCGATTCGGGGTGCACTACCATTGGAGTGAGGCAATCACTCGTAAATCCTTCTCGAGCTACAGGCAATATAGTCAAATGTGTAACATTTGGTGGCACATTGGAGAAGTACTCCACTGCCATTATCAATATTGCTACGCCTTTCTTTACAGGAGAGGTGCAAGCATGTCTCTTGCCGAATCCGATCGCTGATCTTATCATCGGTCGCATTCACGGGGTGAAAGAATGCACTCCACAGCAAATTTCTAATTGGGAAAATGTTAATATGCAATCGGCTAATGCAGTAATCACTAGGGCTCAAGCTCTTAATATGCCACAATCTTCACATTCTGAAGATAATGATGCGCAGATCCGAGATGATCCCTTGGAGATTTCCCACGATTCCTTTATCAAACAGCAGGAAGATGATCCTACTCTAAAGAAATTCTTTACTCTGGCAACAAAAGGTGATCCGAATAAGGATACTAATCGTAAATCTTGGATTACGATGAAGAATGGCGTACTTGTACGTATGGTACAAGACTCCGCTAAGTCCATTCATTCTCAAATCCTTGTGCCTAAAAATATGAGAGTTAAAATCTTACAGCACGCTCATGATTCGCAATGTGCTGGACATATGGGTTTTTCCCGTACTAAAGCTAGAGTTCTTCAATCTTTCTTTTGGCCTGCTGTGAATAAGGACATACGAATCTATTGTCGATCTTGTAAAGTATGTCAAGAGATTAAATCCAGAGGTCCACGCCATGATGCACCTATTCAGGCTGCAGACATTCCCATTCGGCCATTTCAAAAAATGGCGATAGACATCATTGGTCCATTTAAGATAAAGTCTGCTAGAGGACACCAATTTATTTTGACGTGTGTTGATATGTGCACACGTTGGCCGGAGGCTGTTCCTCTAAAGAGCATAACTACTGCTGATGTCGCAGATGCTCTTTGGTTAATATTTTCTCGTCTGGGGTTTCCAGCAGAAATATTATCCGACCATGGTACCCAACTCATATCGGATACCATGTCTCAAGTAATGTCGACTCTGAAGATAGAGAGATCGCTGAGTAGTATTTATCATCCTATGTCCAATGGGATGGTGGAACGTTTGAATAGAACTCTGAAAAACCTACTAGGTAAGATAACGGAAGATCATCCTCAGGATTGGGATAGGGTTTTACCCGCGGCTCTCTTTGCATATAGAGAGGTCGCCAACGAACATACAGGATTTTCTCCCTTTGAACTTGTCTTTGGCGCGAAACCGCGAGGTCCTATGTCCTTACTTCATGATCTTATAACTGCTGATAATATTGTCGATGACACAAAATCCTCTTATGAATATGTCATCGCACTTAGACACAAGATTATTGAAGCATGCAAATTGGCAACTGCTTCTTCTGAATTTGCGAAACAGAAGGCAAGGGAATTTGCCAATAAAAAGAGATGTTTGCGTCAACTTTGTCCAGGTGACAAAGCATTTGTCTTGCTACCTTGTAGGGAAAATAGACTTCTCATTTCTTGGAAAGGTCCGTACGATATAATATCAAAAGTTTCCGATGTTGACTATATCGTCGATATTGACGGGAAGCGTAAAACCTTCCACATCAACATGCTCACGGAATTCCATGAACGTCCTGATTATTTACAACCTGTTTTCCAGGCAACGGACGATTTTCCAGTCCAACATGGACAGTACTCATCTCTGTCAGTAATACAGGATGAGGAAACGAGTTTCTCGGATGTAAATTTACCTTTTCCAATGATTCCTCTTCACTCTAATGAATCATGGAAAGATGTTGCAATTTCTCCAGAATTATCTCCAGGAGAGCAGAAACAAGTTTCTACTTTGTTAGAACAATTTCAGGATGTCCTTACTGACATTCCTGGTCAAACGGATGTCATTCAACATGACATTATTCTTACTGACCATAGTCCTATAAGAGTCAGACCGTATCCTATCCCGATACATTTTCAAGCACAGGTAGAGAAAGAGTTAGATGAGATGATAGAGTTAAAAATTATTGAACCATCCACATCAGCATATTCTTCGCCGATGGTTATAGTACGGAAAAAAGACAATAACATACGTCTTTGCGTGGATTATCGCAAATTGAATCAAGTGACTAAATTCGATGCTGAACCTATGCCTTTACTAGAAGAGCTACTTACGAGACTATCGAATTCTCACTTCTTTACTAAACTCGATTTGTCTAAGGGATATTGGCAAGTTCCACTATCCGAACACGCCAAACCGTTTACTGCTTTTTCGACGCCTAGGGGTCTATTCCAATGGAATTTCATGCCTTTCGGTCTTATGAACGCCCCTGCAACATTTGTACGCATGATGCGTCGAATCCTATCTCATCGCTCAGATGTCATTGCGTATCTTGATGACATCTGTCTTTTCAGTGATACTTGAAACGATCACTATAATGGTATAAATGAACTATTGTCTATCTTACGCGAGCATAACCTGACAGCAAAACCATCGAAAGCATGTATTGGTTTTAGCGAAATATCTTTCTTAGGACACCGTGTTGGTCATGGGTTCCTAAAAACAGAAGACCATAATACAAGTAAGATACTTAACATTTCTATTCCTAAGACTAAAAAGCAAGTACGAAGTCTCTTAGGTCTAATACAATTTTATGGACGATTCATCCCGAATCTGTCCTCCATTATGTCACCTCTTTCTTCCTTGCTAAAGAAAGGGTCTCCTAATGTAGTCCATTGGACTCAAGAATGTCAATCCTCTTTGGATAAGGTTAAAACTATGTTTTCTACTTCACCTATCCTAGTATTGCCTTCTAAGGATAAGACATTTATTCTTCGTAGTGACGCTTCATCCACCGGGATTGGAGCTGCACTAATGCAAGAGTACTCTGGAACTCTGCATCCTGTGATGTATATTTCTCGGAAATTAAATGCCGCAGAGAAGAATTACTCGGTCCTAGACCGTGAATTATTGGCTATGGTTTGGTCAATCCTTAAACTGCAAAGATTTCTTCTGGGCGCGCATTTCATTGTGGAAACTGACCAGAAAGCTCTTACGGCTATTCAGAGTAAAAATCTGAAGAGCGCGAGATCAACGCGATACGTGATTGCTCTACAGCCATTTCATTTTTCGGTGCGAGCTATCCGTGGGTCAGAAAATGTGATGGCAGATATTTTGTCTAGATGCCCACATGATTCATAACTGTTATACAACTTTGATACAGTTGTTTCTATGTTGAAATGCGTACACATATGTAATATATCATATATTGATTGTAACACTACTTAGCGGTTCATTGATATTTATTCACCGCTGATCTTTCAATGTTTTTTCGTCTTTGATGATCATGATGTTAAGATATCTTAGATGAAATTTATGTATAAACTAATGTGGAAATTGGGTCATTGCTAATATTGTAGTATGCGTTGGTGACACCTCTCTGGAAATATTAATACATAGAGAAGTACCTTCTCTAAGGTCATAAAACTTATGCTTATCATCTGCGCATTGTTATTGGTGCGTTGTGAGCCTATTGTATGTTGCTCCTAGATGTGTTTCAAAAAAAAAAAAATGTACCATTTTTTTTTCCCGAGGGGTGTGGTAATCTGTTGCGTGCATATTTTGACGCACATATTACAAAAATCGATATGGCTATTTAATATGGGAAAAATATAGACATTCATTCATTTGTGTATGAAAATGCTGTCTATGGGGAAAGCGAGATAATCCATGTTTGATTCACACTTTTGATTATAGGAGTAATCGTTCTGAATATTGATCCGGCGCAAGGATATTGCGCTTACGTTTGTACTTATTTTTTAGGGCCAGAAAATATATTAATTTGCTTATTGTGTTTATGGCCTGAATTCATATGTATTACATATTATTAGTACAAGTAGAATCAGTCCTATATTGTATATTTTGGATGGGTAGGAGGGACTAGATTCTTGTTATTCCGGTCTAGCGGAAGTATGAGTTGTCTTGACAAGTCGTGATGAGTTCCGATGTACCGTGATAATGGCGGGTACGCATTTTTCAAAGGGCTGGTAGATTCTTAAGGAAATATGATTCATGAAGTGGTTTTCTTCTAAAGGAGATGGTATCTCTACTATAGTTTATGTTAGAGACTCTCCTAAGGTACGGTACAATGTATAATTCGGACTCCATGTATTGCCAGACCCTATATTGATGATCTCATGTCGATTCGACCTAGATGGAACATTGTGCTTCGTATCGCTAGGGTCGTGTTTTGTATCGACGAAGATGACAGACTTTCCTGCAGCGGTTATGGCTACGTGAATTAACCTGATCACCGTAGAGCTGTATGGAAACATTTATGAAATCATTTATATACCCATTATAAATTAACTCTGGCTTATATTCTCCTTCCTATGAATGAGTGAACGACAACTCAGGGAGGCGGCCATGTTAGATTTCGGTCATCATATGTTTTGATCACTGCCAAGAGAACAGATTATTTATCCTATTATCGGACAGTGACAGGGAGATCTCAATCTTGCTAGAAACCCCCTCTTTCGTGGTTTCATAATATATGCTACAAACTATGGACGTCAAGTAACTTTAGTTATTTACCGATCTGCCTTCACTGACGCGTTTAGTCAGATAGGGGGATGCGGCCATAATGTATCATGACAATTGAACTTTTGATGTACTGCCCATTATTTCTGAATGTGTCATGACTTCAGATCTGCTATGTATACCTACAAATTGATATGTCAACATACCATGATGTACTCGTATGTCCCAGTGTGTACGTCTGAATAAATTGAGTAAACAAAGATTCCAGCAGTCTGCATTGGTGCCTTGTAGACACAAGTGTATGAGTGGTTATATTGGTCAGCACACGAACAGTACACCATTCGCGGTAATCACACTCTACACTTCTACTTCATACATACACCATCCTGCGTCGGTTGGAGTGACCAAGTTTAGGGCCTGCTTCCCCTGGAGCCTTTGCCTTCCCTAACTCAGGACTAGGGTGAGTTACCCATTTACAGCTGGGTAGACTGGGGGCATGCCTGATCTCAACAACACACCACTCTTCCTTACAGAGCATACAGACTGACACTTTACAGAGTGGAAAGAAGAAAAGAAACTTTACAGTCTGTGGACCAGGATTGGCATAAGTTGTGATTTACATTTCATATTTTATTACTAACATGTGAACTAAATACATATATGTATATATTACCATGTGAATTTTAATATGTGAAACTCGCTAGTGGATGTCAAAGTCATTTGAGGCTGGCAACCTCAGCGTATAGAATGATGATTCATGAACCACCACTGCACTGGTTGGTGATTGCTTTCTTGCTTGTTTCGTAAAGAGAACTAAAAGCATAAATTAGTTCCAGGTTCCATACGCAGCAGGGAGGGAAAGATGAAAGAAATAATGTACATTCTAAGGATAATACTTACATTTTTAAAGCAGTGTAAATGTCCATATAAACATATTCACTTTAAAATTAATATAAGTTTTCAAGCTTAAACCAGTGTAAATGTCTATGTGAAAATATTCATTTTAAAGTTAATTGAAGTTTCAAACTTTTCAATCAGTGTAAACATAAATGAAAACATATTCAATTTATATTGTGAACACTTTTCAATCAGTGGAGATGTTTATGTAAACAGACTCTATCTGTATTATTAACCTTTTCATTTGAATATAAAGTAACTATGAAAGCTATTCTATTTAAATGTAAAGACAGTTTTATCCTGAGGGATTAAATTTAATTCTGATCGAGGGTAAATTCTGAGTTAATGGGATGGTGGTATGGAAAGATAGGAACCCATAACTATTGGGTGGAAAACGCCATACTCAGAAGAGCGTTTTGTTCTATTCTTTTACCATAGTTATTGGTGGTACCAGCAGAAAGTACTATTTCTGGAACAAGAAGGGAACAGTGGCCTAAGCTTTAAGACGAAGGACCCACGTGGTAGACTCTCCTTGACATTTCTGGGAAATGAGCTACACCCGACAACCTTGATCAGGGACGAGCGTGAGCAGTGTGAAAAAAACCAACCCCTAAGAAGGAGCAGAACCGTCATTGGCAGCTAAGTTCAAATCTATGCTGCCACTTGAACTTCTTGTAACATTTCGTAATCCATAACGACTTTTTCTTGATCCTTAACTATTCAAATTATTTTTCAACTGTTAAAACTTAAGAGATTATTAAATTTTGTTATTTGTAATTATACAAATGTAACTTCGATTTAATCATTTTAAAGTTACTGCATGTTTGTCTCAGTCAATTTACTGCACACACTCTAAACAGAGCTATACTAAAATAATAGAATTCCACTGAGTAAATCAGGGGTTGGGGCTTGAACAAGCTGAAATTAATAAGTGCTCAAATCCTTCACAAAAGCGTCGGCAGAATTACAGAGTTAACATACTCAGCCAAAGCAGTATTGTTCTCGCTTATTCTGAATATCTTGTGAAGAAACAAAACAGCTATTGCTGCTAACTGAAGCATGTCAAAACGAACCATGATGTCAGTTCAACATACTAGCAGGGGGAAATAAACCATTATAACTGGTGTCATTGCTGTTTAACTTCACATTTTATCTCCCGTCAATTGCTTAAAGCTTGGACGATAAAATCAGCGGAAAATATTTCAGTCTCTTGTTAGACTTTCTATATTTCTTAATGATAAATTAACCGGCTTGTTTCTCAAGGCACAGTTACTTGGTTTGAAACTAGCTAGCATCTCGCTCCAATCTACCCAGTTGTACTTTAGTACCTGACTCTGCTATTGATTTAGGGAAGGGAAAGGCATCAAGAAAGGGAATCGGTCAGCACCGTAATAACCAGGGTTGTGGAGTCGGCCAAACAATTTTCCGACTCCGACTCCAGAAATTTTAGAAGTTCGGCTTCGACTACATTTGTTAAAACTAGTGATATGGCATAAGATACACTTATATGGAGTTGTATGTATAAGTGTGGTATGTATGTGAACAAATGAATACATGGCTTTTATAGACTACATTTTAAACTATTAATTCATTCATACAGTAATACAAAATAATAAATCATCCACACCTGCACATAAATCACTGCTTTGCCAAACACAATGAAGCAAAATAGTTTCATTTTAACAATGACGGCAAAATTGACACTGTTTATAGTTTATTTTAATTTTTTGTAAATGTGCCAACACATTTCCAATTGTGATAAAAACTTTATTTATGATCAGAAGTAACTTACTTTTTACTACATTATGTAAAATGGATGTACCTTAACAAGAAAGTGGTTTTAGGAGTTCTACTACTTTATAATGTTATTTAAAATATTTTAAGCGCCCTCACTTGCATGGATCAAACATGGACCTGCCTTAAGTCTCGTCATAGATCAAACATGGACCTGCCTTGACTTAAGTCTCGTCATAGATCAAACATGGACCTGCCTTGACTTAAGTCTCGTCATAGATCAAACATGGACCTGCCTTGACTTAAGTCTCGTCATAGATCAAACATGGACCTGCCTTGACTTAAGTCTCGTCATAGATCAAACATGGACCTGCCTTGACTTAAGTCTCGTCATAGATCAAACATGGACCTGCCTTGAGTTAAGTCTCGTCATAGATCAAACATGGACCTGCCTTGACTTAAGTCTCGTCATAGATCAAACATGGACCTGCCTTGACTTACGTCTCGTAAAATTCGGAGTAGGAGTCGGGATATTTTTTTACCGACTCCACGACTCCACTCCACAGCCCTGCATAACTTGAAGACCTAATACAATGAAATTTATAACAATTTACCCCCGTAAGGTAGTCTCTGCAGTGGGACTACCTTTACAATAGCTTTACTAATGTACCATTAAATTCACATTCAAATATCTAATATCATCATTATTTGATCTGGTTATCTAATATGTGTTCACGAAAACAGTGTTAAAACATCATCATCATCGTCCTGATTTGCCTTTAAAACAAACTGCTAGTACTATTACAGGTAACCAATGAGCGGTCACGTTAAATTAAACCTAAAATAGTTAGTATACTGTAGTTATCAGAGATCGCAAACTTCGTTGTGCTATAAACATAGCAAAAGCTACGAACTTTTAAAAAATATCTCAGACTGACTGGACTGTATCATAAACTTCCCAAATAGAGGATCCTCTTCTGTGGCGAATCATTTTCTCCTTCGCTCCTTATAGAGCATGGACCACCACTGTAGCGGATACTCCTGCAATAAGCCTGCACTAAGCCTGCAGTAAGCCTGCACTAAGCCTCCAGTAAGCCTGCACTAAGAATTCACACGCTTTTGTAGCGGTGGTTTTTGTAGTAATTTATGTTACAGGAAACTGGTGATTTGATTTTTTTTTCATATGGCAAACAGAGTGATGGGTAATGCCGCTTTCTCAACCGAGAGATATTATTTCCACATATAGGTGCATGGTCTGATTAAAATTTGCTGTTGTCTACGTTTTAGATGCGGCTGATGTTTTTACACGCATGAGTTGCTGATCCCTTTATTCAAATGTTCTACATTCTGATCCTGGCATGGGCTATATACGTTTTAAAGTAATAAACAAGACAACTCAAGTTTTGAACAATAACTACAATCCGGCCACTAGAGAGAATAAATAAGCTGATCAAATTAAAGAATTGTAAGGAAAAGGCATTCTTTAAATTGAAGAACAAATAAGATGCCCTAGGACTCCACTAAATAATGTTAATTTTGTGCTACAGAAGAATTTATCACATGAGTATTCAGTACCTCAGATATTCGCTGGACTCATAGTCAGCTTTGTCATGTCATCCTACATTTACAGTCCTGGTCATGCAGGGGTACACGGCAATGAAAGAGCTGACACACTAGTTCAACAGCACCTATAGTGGGTGCATTGCATATGGATTAGGGAGAGATACTGTGAACAGTTAATGGTCGCCTATTAGAAAATGACACTGCAATCGATGAATCATCAAGGCTATGATTGCTGCAATTTGGCCTCAAACATAAGACTAGCAAGGATGCACGTATGAGAGGATGTATCCGGCGTGTATACAACCACCGCGCAACAGGAATAAATTAGCATTCACAACCTTCGACATTTGCTGAGAGAGACTGAGCACCTATGGGTATGCCCAGAGTGCAGTAATGTCGATTTCGATCAACAGTAACAATAACAGTTCAATATCTTTCTTCCTTTGAAGAAGCTACAAATACTAAAAATGTTGAACATCAAACACTACATAATGTTTGAATAGACCAAAGCAAAATATTTCGTGACAAATTGAAGAGCTAATAAATATAATATCGCTACTCATTTTCACAGATGCATGCATACATTATCAAATTTCTTTTATCATGAAGTACAGTCCTAAGCCTAGTTAAAAAATAATTAATGTATTAAAAAAATGTATGTTAAACGAACACTACTTGACCGGCCTAAAGCTACCTGGCGGAGAACTTTGGAGGCCAACGTGGAAGCATGAACCAGAGCTGGGGCACCCACGAAGGATGGCTGCAGACTGTGCAAAGTGGAGACCGTTTGTTGATGCTCTACAAGACGCCACCAGGAGTGCTGGTCATAGATTGTTTTGTCAGTCAGTGGCCAAGGACTAAAGCATAAGAATACTAATCATACGCTGCAAATTCCTGTAGAACCATCAAACCCAAGTGTGTCATCGCTTTCATATCATCTTGAAGGTTTCTTCTCGCTGTTTCTTGTTTGTATTCATCTTCTATTTCCAAGTGGAGCGAGGTCGCTGTAATATAAAGAACTATAATGAACAGCTGGTAAATGACTGAAAAACACGAATATTTGTATGTAAAGTCTCATGTGTTTAATTTATTTTTGGTGTTTAGTTTTTCGAAAGGATATGGGACGAGAGTGGACTAGCATCAGATGATCATTTGTCTCCCCTCATCCACCATTTATTATTAACTTGTTCAACCTAATTGTTGGTTATAAATAGAGCATTTCTTCTTCTTCTTTGATCCTTAGCCGCCGACTCTCAAAGCAGTCAGTGGCCATTACACCTGGTGGCGTCATGTAAGGCAGCAACAAACTGCTTCCACTTTGCTCGGTCGGCGGCCATCCTTCGTACAGTGCCCCAGCTCTGGCTCATTCTTTGTATCTCGGACCCCACAGTTCTCCCCAAGCTGTTTTTGGTCGGCCTCTCTGTCACTTTCCTTTAGGGGTCCACAGCATAGCTGTTCTTGTGGTGGCATCAGGGTCTCTTCTGCGGACGTGGTCAACCCAACTCCAGCGTCTGCCAGCTATGATGGTGTGCATGTCCTCTTGTTTGAATTAGGGTAGTTAGTGTGATTTTATTTTCAATGTTTGTGTTATATTGAAGTACCTATTGTTATTTGCCATTGATTACTGTTGTTGGTGACAATTTATATTAAAGTATGTTGTTGACTCCGTTTTATCGTTGAGTTCAGTTTATACCGGTGAAGAGGTAGCTTAAAACGCGAATGGTTAAAATGAACGAATGTCAACAATATTCTTCAAACGAACTTCAACAAGTAGTATTGAACTGGGTGAACTGGGCAAGTACTGGCAGTACAGAAGTCGGTGGTGACTGTACATAGATTTTATTCAACACAGCACATACGGAGTGGACAAGACTAACATCGTCACAGGCGCAGAAACCATAAGTCAACATGTTGATAATTACTTTTAAAGTTCCTGAAGATTCTCTACTAATAAAGTCCTCTGACTCAAGTGACTGAGGGTCACAAAACTGTTACCATATAATATTCCGCTCATTCAAGTCCATTGACCTTCCTTCAAGGACGTCCATCATGGTAACGTATTCATACTCCAGGATAAAATTCTTCCATATCATACTTCACAATCCCAGACTTTCTCCATACATCCCGTTATATATAGTATATAGTTTTCAAACAAAGTCATACATGATAATACGAACAGGTTAGAGATTCCAGTTGACTAACCTCTCCCATTCTATGCCACGCTTCTGGCATTGTAGTAACAGCATATTAAACATGTGAAGCATATAAATTCATTAACTTGATTTCTTGTAGGTATTCTCCCTCTACGAAAAGATTCAAAGGCTATCGACTCCGTGTGTCCAATTCTAGGAATGTCATCTACGATGAATTCCCGCTAGACCATTAATAGGAGCGGCCTGATACTTTAATGTACATAAATAAACATGCCATAAGAAATGGGGCGACACTTACTTTATACTTCCACTATTGACTTCGCCATGAAGATCAATAGATACGAATACAACTGATGGCTACTTCACATTTGCCAAGAATCAAAGGATAACACAGCGGACATAAATATGGTCCGAGCTGCCCCCTTACATGACGTCAGAAACTACTCAACTAGGTTACACGTGCGTCCAAAGCAACTCACACAGCATTGTGCACGTCAGTGCGTGAATCAATCGAACGCACAAATAATATAACTATATAAAACTGGTGCGTACATTTGGCAGGACCGAAGACTACCCCCGTAGGTAATAAATGTACGTAACAGCTCCCTTATCACCTCCCCTTAAAAAAATTAATTCTATTAATTTTTTTCGAACTAATTACTCGAGAGAGGTGAGTCAAAACTACAACAAGATTTATGACATGCATAAAATTATATCATATTAAGAAAAGAATATTAAATGAAAACAATATAACTAAATGATAGTATGCATTAAAGCACACATCCACCATCGACCTACTTTGGAACGATGTGGTAATATTCGAAGTAAAAAGAAGTTGAAAATGAAAATGAAATAAACTATAAAAAAAAAAGATGATAATAAAATTCAACCAAATTTTTTTAAAAGAAATTTGAAACATATGATTTCAAAAATGAAAATGAACAGCAACACTGATGATGATCAATGATAAAAGAATCAATAAAACAGAAAATTTTAAAATACAACATGCAAAATGAAACAAAGCATAATTAAACACTTTAAGAAGCAACGCACTTACTATTTCCTAACACTAGTAAGTTTGACTAGTTATCTAAAAGTGAGATATCATGTAGTGGGATACGTGAATACACGTATTGCGAAACACTAATAAAGTTAGTAGATGTGTGATTTATAATCAATCAAATTGATTAAATTGAATTATACTAATTAGTAGTACTTAATTTATGAACAAATAACTAATTACTAATTTATTCTAAGTGATGTCAATTTCACTCATTGTTAATATTCTTTTAGAACTAGTTAAATCGACAAGAATATGTTCTCAATGTACCATGTCTGAAATACGCTTACGAACACGATATGTAGTGTAATCTGTTCCATAACAATAGTGAATGTCTATTTGTCACTCTTACCAATGTTTCCATACTAAAAAAAAATGTTACTTTAATATCACTGTTCCCGTTCTAACAAAACGTTACTTCACAAGAAATAATGTTATAATCTATACGTAAGTATATTCTGAAAGTTATATATATATACGAATACTGCAGAACTACACATAGTCTCCACAGATGTATAATCAGTGACCATGTACAAAGTTATTCATGTTTCTGTGAGGACGTTTCACCATCTGGAAGTGGTTTAATTTCGACATGTTCACTAGGGCATCTTGAAAGACAGTCTGCAAACACATTCTGTACTCCAGGAATAGCTCGTATCTCAAAATGGAACGGTTGAAGCGCAATAGCGTAACGCGCTGACTTTGATGACTTCACGTTCCCTGTGTTCAGTGTTGTAAGAGCTTTCTGGTCGGATTCCACCACAAAGTGTGATCCGAGGAGATAACGGTCCAGTTTTGTGATTGACCAGACAAGAGCAAGGAGCTCTTTATCTAGAACGGAATACTTCATCTCGCTCGTCGTAAGCTTTCTGGATACGTACATAACCGGAAATAAGGTGCCTCCGTATTCCTGCATCAAAACTGCCGCGATAGCGTAGGAAGAAGCATCACTGCGAAGAACAAAGGTGAGATCTTTGTTAGGCAACCTTAAAAAAGGCTTATTTGAAAAAAAAATTGTTTTATATAATCTAAAGCCGTTTGATGATCCTGCGACCACTTTATTATATTAGATGTGCCTTTCTTCAGTAACGAAGAAAGAGGTGCAGTTATAGTAGACAAATGAGGGATGAATTTAGAATAGAACTGTATTAGTCCTAAGAGCGACCTCACTTGTTTTTTTTTGTCTTAGGTGCTGAGATGTTTAAAATTTTAGAGACGTTACTGTCTTCTGTATACATTAAACCGCGACCTATACGGTGACCAAGAAATGAGATGTCATGAAAACCGACAAAAGCCTTTGAAGGTTTCGCTGTTAAGTTATAATCCCGTAAGGTAGAAAGTAAAGATTTTAAACCCTGAATATGTTCATCCCAAGAGTCACTGAAAAGACAGATGTCATCTATATAAGTAATGACATCGGGACGATGAGACAATATGCGGCGCATCATGCGTACAAAGGTAGCTGGCGCATTCATTAGACCGAATGGCATAAAATTCCATTGAAAAAGACCCCGTGGCGTCGAGAAAGCGGTGAATGGCTTTGCTTTAGGGGTTAATGGCACTTGCCAATAACCCTTTGAAAGGTCAAATTTCGAAAAGAATGTGGCATGAGATAATTTCTCTAATAAGTCGTCTAAAAGAGGTAATGGTTCCGCATCGAATTTTGTAACTTTGTTTAATTTCCTGTAATCTACGCAAAGACGTATATTGTTGTTCTTCTTCCTAATGATTACCATAGAAGAAGAATATGGTGATGAAGATGGTTCAATTATATTTAATTGAAGCATCTCATCCAATTCCTTATCAACCTTATCACGAAAGTGTAAAGGAATAGGATATGGGCGAACTCGAATCGGTGTATCGTCAGTCAGAATAATGTCATGTTGGATGACTGACGTATGACCTGGGATGTCAGTGAAGACATCCTCATACGTGTGTAGAATATTAGAGACTTGCTGACGTTGATCATCAGTAAGAGTAGATGAGATAGTAACATCATTCCATTTCTCAGTGGAATGGAGTGGTACAACTGGTATTGGTAGTTGTACATCATCGAAAGAAGATTCCTCTTCTTGGATGACTGACAAACTAGAATAGTGTTGAATAGGAGGTGTAGGATCGTCAGTTGCTTGGAACACTGATTGTAGATAATCAGGACGTGAGTAATATTCCTTCAACATATTAATGTGAAAGGTTTTATGTTTACCATTAACATCAACGATGTAGTCGACATCGGATATTCTTGAGATGATCCTGAAAGGACCTCTCCAGGTAATTAAAAGACGATTATTATGCGCAGGGAGTAATACAAAAGCTTCATCACCAGGTATGAGCTGGCGAAGACGTCTATACTTGTTTGCAAATAGACGAGCTTTTTCTTTGGCTTGTTCGGATGATGCAGTAGCTAGTCTACAAGCATCTATGATTCTCTTTCTCAGAGAGATCACATACTCATAAGAGGATTGAGTTTCCTCTTCAATATTCTCGTCAACCAATAAGTCGTGGATTAACGACATCGGACCGCGTGGTTGCATGCCGAAAACAAGCTGAAATGGAGAAAACCCCCGTTGCTTGATTTTGTACTTCGCGATACGCAAAGAGACAAGCGGGTAGGACCCGATCCCAGTCCTGTGGGTGGTCTTGAGTTATCTTACCCAACAACTGCTTGAGTGTCCTATTTAGACGCTCAATTAACCCATTTGACATCGGATGATAAATAGAACTTAGAGATCTGTCTATACCTAATGTCTTCATAACTTGAGACATGGATTCAGAAATGAACTGAACCCCATGATCCGACAAGATTTTCCGCGGAAAACCAATGCGTGAGAAGATTAACATCAATGCCTCTGCTACACTGGCAGATGAAGTGTTCTTGAGAGGGATGGCTTCAGGCCAGCGAGTGCACATATCAATGCACGTAAGGATATGCGTATGCCCTCTAGCAGATGGTAGCATAGGACCAATAATGTCTATAGCCATTTTATCAAATGGTCTAATCGGGATGTCCGCAGCTTGAATAGGAGCCGCATGAAATGGACCCCGTACCTTAACTTCTTGACATATCAAACAGGACCGACAATAGAGAGTGATGTCCTTATGGACACCTGGCCAGTAGAATGCCGAAAGCACTCTGGATTTGGTACGCGAAAAACCCATATGGCCCGCACATTGCGAGTCATGCGCATGTCGTAATATACGAGATCTCATACAGGATGGGACTATAATCTGAGAACATAAGGATGAATCCTTTTCTCGTATTACTCTAACCAAAATCCCATTTTTAAGTATAAAGTCATGTCTAGATTTTGCAAGTTTGTTGCTGGTATTCTTTTTGTTCACATACTGAAAAATTTTTTTTAATGAATCATCATTCTTTTGCAATGTTGCAAACAACTCCCGTGAAATAGGAGCATCATCATTGGTATAAGTATCCATAGGTGTATGATGCGTGATGCCATATGATGATGGATGGCATCCGCATGTCTGGTTTTGTGTAGTGTGTAGATGTGTTCAGTCAAAACAATGTTCATGCAACAATAACTAGGGGTTCTTTTTGTTCACATACTGAAAAATTTTTTTTAATGAATCATCATTCTTTTGCAATGTTGCAAACAACTCCCGTGAAATAGGAGCATCATCATCACAAGTGGTATGAACTGTAGGTTCAATAGGTGTATGATGCGTGATGCCATATGATGATGGATGGTATCCGCATGTCTGGTTTTGTGTAGTGTGTAGATGTGTTCAGTCAAAACAATGTTCATACAACAATAACAGGGCAATCCACATAGGACGTCAGTAAACTCACGACGTATAAAGTCAATGAGTCTTGAAAAAGCCGTTGACGTTTTTCTTCATTATTTATTGTGGACGCCACAGTGACAAAATGGTTACGCAAATGTGTAGGCACATCAAACAGTCATTATCACAGCAACATTCAATACAGCAATAGACGGTAGACAGCATTACAATGATGAGTCAGATGCATGTTATATTTCATAGTGCTGTAAATGTAGTCAGGTGGAAAACTCCATCCTTTTCTATAACAGCCAGGAGATAACCAGATGTATGAGATCAGTTCACTCTCCTTAATCTGACTTCAGCAAGACAGACACGTCTGCCGAAGTATAAATAATGTCCACAAAAAATATCCTCTAGATAATAAAGGTTTTCCAAACCTAATTCATTTAACAAAGTAGCAAGTAATGGTCCTTGGTACATGCATCAACCGATGCAGTACAATGCAGCGACATGTGAGCTGGGAAAAAAAACATCTCGTGGCGACGACTTTCGGAGACAGGCTATGAATCGAAATCGCTCACGACCCAAAATCGATAGAGTTAATGAAAAAGTCAATTTACCTTGCTTTCATGAAATACACAGAAATATCACGCCTCCCGACATGTGGGAAAACACTAGAGGTATTATCTCGAATAAACGAAATATCCATTAAGAGGACTACACATCCCTGACAGAACAAAAAAATAGCGGAGATCCCCTCTTCAACGAGGCATCTCTTTCGCCATTCCAAATCGCTCACTCCACTAGTCGTGGGCGGAAACCGATCGACCAAACAACAAGACAAGTCATGCGCAGTCCAGCGCAAAAATGACCACAGCTCAAACTTAACTGCATTCGATACCAACGCAAGAAGACAAATGCTTACCGAGAAAAGTGACTATAAATTCCAAGCAGTTGTTGCCCTTGCGTTATAAAACAGACATTGAAACAAAACGATGTTGCGAGAATTTATCACGCAACATATCACCACCTCCTCCCGATAAAAAAAAAATGTGGAACATATTTTTTTTTTCAATATCAAAGAGCAAGCGATAAGCGGCTCAAAACGCACGAATTATGCGCTGATAATTAATTAAATTGCCAAACAATAGGCTAATTATAGAGTGTCTGGTGAGGATATACCTCAACAGAAAAATAAATATGTCTCAAAAAATATTCACATCGGGGAGGTGTCACCAACACACATCACGTTAGCATGTAAACACAATATACGTATGCAAGTTACTATAATCATCATTAAACAGCATACTCTAATATTGTCTTTAAAAATGGATGTACAAATCTGATAGGAAAATTTAAATAGTACATTCTTTGACATGTAATGACATAAGTACATAGTAAAGTTAAACTACATGACGATCCAGGATATATGCTCTGGTATTCCGAGGGTAAGTACACAATCTAGAACTCGTAAGGTAAGTCCTCAGCTCAACAATGACATTCTGAGAAAGTACAAGCAATATAATGCTAATTAATAACTAATATGCTTCATAAGGTACAATACATTATTAATAATTGTGGCTGTTTAGTAAACTAACGGCCCTTATATTAACTACTCAGTCCTCCTCTATCATCTTAAAAACGAACAGAAGAAGATGACAACAAAGCACGATAGTGTGTACATATAAAGTAAGTACAGATGTGCTAATCTATTGTAGAAATATAGGTGTGTTATGACTCTGTAATATATAGAAATATAGGACAGAAGTATTAGTTGGAGTCATGTGGGCATCTAGACAAAATGTCAGCCATCACATTATCCGCACCACGGATAGCTCGTACCGTGAAGTGAAAAGGTTGAAGAGCTATAGCATATCGAGTGGATCTCGAACTCTTCAAATTCTTAGTCTGAATAGCTGTAAGAGCTTTCTGATCAGTCTCTAGAATGAAATGTGCGCCCAGGAGGAATCTTTGTAGTTTTAGAATTGACCAAACCATCGCTAACAACTCACGGTCTAAAACCGAGTAGTTCCTCTCTGCCGCATTTAGTTTTCTAGAAATGTACATAACAGGATGCAGAGTATTTGCATATTCTTGCATCAGTGCTGCTCCAATCCCAGTGGATGAAGCATCACTCCGAAGAACAAAAGTCCTATCAAGAGTAGGTAATCTTAAGATGGGAGGAGAAGAAAATATATTCTTGATTTGGTCTAGTGAAGATTGGCATTCTTCCGACCAACGGACCAGATTAGGCGAACCTTTCTTCAACAATGTTGATAGAGGTGCCATGATCGAAGATAAATTTGGAATAAATCTCCCATAAAATTGAATTAAACCTAAGAGACTCCTAACTTGTTTCTTCGTTTTAGGAACAGAGATGTTCAGTATTTTGGAAGTATTGTGGTCTTCTGTCTTCAAGAGACCATGACCAACACGATGACCCAGGAAAGAGATTTCACCAAAACCAACAAAAGCTTTAGAAGGTTTTTGCTGTCAAATTATTCTCACGTAGAGTGGACAGTAAGTCATATAACCCTAAATAGTGATCTTCCCAGGTATCACTGAAGAGACAGATGTCATCTAAGTATGCGATGACATCCGAACGATGTGACAGAATTCGACGCATCATGCGAACGAAAGTGGCAGGGGCGTTCATGAGACCAAAAGGCATAACATTCCATTGAAATAGACCCCTAGGTGTAGAAAAAGCAGTAAGAGGTTTGGCATGCTCTGCTAAAGGCACTTGCCAATAACCTTTAGACAAGTCAAGTTTAGTGAAGAATCTAGAATTAGAAAGTCTAATCAGTAGATCTTCTAACAAAGGCATCGGTTCAGCGTCGAACTTTGTGACCTGATTCAATTTGCGATAATCAACGCAAATTCGTATGTTCTTATCCTTCTTCCGGACAATAACCATGGAAGAAGAATATGGTAAAGTCGATGGTTCAATTATATTTAATTGAATCATTTCATCCAATTCCTTTTCCACTTGCGACTGAAAGTGTATAGGAATAGGATACGGCCTAACCCTAATTGGATTATTGTCGGTAAGAATTATGTCATGTTCTATGACATCTGTGTGTCCAGGAATGTCAGTGAGAACATCCTGAAATGTTTGTAACATCGACAAGTCTCGTCGATGTTCGTCACCAGAAAGATTAGGAGAAACAGAAACGTTTTTCCAAGATTCCGTGGAATGTAATGGAACCACTGGAAGGGGAAGGTTGACATCAGAGAAGGTAGCTTCCTCATCCTGAATGACAGACAGGGATGAATAATGACCGTGAGGTGCAGGAGCATCATCCGTTGCCTGGAAAATAGGCAGCAAATAGTCCGGACGTTCGTGAAATTCCGAAAGCATGTTTATGTGGAAAGTTTTATGCTTTCCATCAATATCGACCACATAGTCAACATCGGAAATCCGAGAGACTATTGCATACGGACCTTTCCATGCAATAAGAAGTCTATTTTCCCTACTGGGGAGTAGGACGAATGCTTTGTCACCTGGACAAAGTTGTCGTAGACATCTATTCTTGTTAGCAAACTGTCTTGCCTTCTCTTTAGCAATTTCTGATGAAGCAGTTGCTAGCTTACATGCCTCAATGATCTTTTGTCTAAGAGCAATGACATACTCATATGAGGATTGAGTTTCATCGCTAATATCATCGGCAGTGATGAGATCGTGTAATAAAGACATAGGGCCGCGTGGACGCGCGCCAAAGACAAGTTCGAAGGGAGAAAATCCTGTGTGTTCATTAGGGACTTCTCTATAGGCAAAGAGAGCCGCGGGTAAAACCCTGTCCCAATCTTGAGGATGATCTTCAGTTATCTTACCAAGCAAAGTCTTGAGCGTTCTATTCAGACGCTCAACTAACCCATTAGACATAGGATGGTAGATACTACTGAGAGATCGTTCAATATGTAAGGTAGACATTACCTGTGACATAGTGTCAGATATGAGTTGAGTGCCATGGTCTGACAATATTTCTCTGGGGAACCCCAAGCGAGAAAATATCAACCAAAGAGCATCTGCGATATCTGTAGTAGATATGCTCTTAAGAGGAATAGCCTCTGGCCAACGTGTGCACATATCGACACATGTAAGGATAAACTGATGTCCTCTGGCCGACTTGACCTTAAAAGGGCCAATAATATCTATGGCCATTTTCTGAAACGGCCGAATAGGAATGTCAGCAGCCTGGATAGGCGCAGCATGTCGTGGTCCTCTAGATTTGACCTCCTGACATACCTTGCATGATCGGCAGTAAATACGAATGTCCTTATTGACAAAAGGCCAAAAGAAAGCCGCAAGGACTCTCGACTTCGTACGGGAAAAACCCATATGTCCAGCACATTGCGAGTCATGAGCATGTTGTAATATTTGGACTCTCATGCTCTTGGGAACAAGAATTTGCGAATGTGCCGACGTAGTCGAATCTTGTACCATACGTACAAGTACGCCGTTTCTCATTGCAATCCAAGATTTTCTATTTGTATCCTGATTCGGATCACCTTTCTTCGCAAGAACGAAGAATTTTTTTAAAGAAGGATCTTCTTCTTGCAATTTTATGAAAGAGTCACGAGTGATTACTAAGTGACTATCTTGGCTATCAACTTCATTATCACTATTTAGTGAAGTTTCGGGTGTTTGTAGAGCTTGTGCTCTTGTAACCACTGCATTTGTAGCTTGCATGTTATTATCTTCCCAAGCAGCAATCTGCTGTGGGGTACACTCCCTAACTCCGTGAATACGACCAATAATAAGGTCCGCAATAGGATTAGGTAAGAGACAAGCATGCACATCTCCAGTAAAGAAAGGAGTGGCAATGCGAATTACAGCAGTAGGATATTTTTCTAGAGTGCCGCCAAATGTGACACATTTAATAACCCTTCCTGTAGCACAAGATGGATCTACAAGTGATTGTCTAACACCAATAGTGGTGCATCCGGAATCGAAAAGTAGTGAGACCGGAGTATCATTAACAAGACCCTTATGTAGGATTAAAGAACCCCTCCCGTCATGCGCAACAGCAGCAGGAAGAGCGGGAAGTGGGTGACCACAACTCAAAGTAGTTATGGTACCCGGTTCGAATAAAGTACTGCATTGGGGGCATTTGTTTGCTCTCTCAAAGTCAAAAGCAGAACCAGTGACAGCGTCAAAGTTTTTATTATCAACACCATGATTACAGGCTCCCTCAGTTTCCTGTTGTACAGCATTAGCCTGCTGATATCTCTTTTTTTTGTGTTGAGATCTACCCCGACTATTATTACCTCTGAAGTTATCAAAGTTATTATTATCTCTGCAGTTATTATTGTCTCTATTGTAATTGTTATCCTGGTTCGAATTCCAGTTTCCACGATTACTATCATGTTCACATTGATGCGAACATCTATTTGTTTGGTTCTGAGGTCTTCGGCAGGAATAACCTCTATTACCATATCCTCTTTTGAAATGCTTATAATTATTAGGGTGATAGTAACGTGTACTATCAGGTTGTCTCCAATTCTTCGAAGAAGAATCACCATGAAATTGATTTCCATGATTTTGACAGAAATTACCGCTACCCTTTCTATCAAAATTTTGTTGGAATCTACGAGCAAAGTTTTGGCCATACGGAGCTGCCGAAGCAACTGGTAAACCTTCTTTCACCTTAGAGTTACCCATGGTTATGTGTGGGTGTGCAGTTACGTACTGGCAACAGAAATCTTCCATTTCTTTTATTGTTTTAGGTTTACGTTCATGAAGGAAAGCAAGGAAAGACTCATTGACAGACGACATGACTTTGTCTCTAAGTATTAAGTCCATAAGTCCTTCATAAGTTTTTTCCGTCTTAGATAGTTCAACCCATCGTGAGAAAGTAATGCGTATTCTTGCAATAAACTCGGAGAATTCAACTCCATTTTCAGGTAACATGTTTTTAAATTGTAGACGATAGCCGTCTTCGTTAAGCTGATATTTCTTTAACAAAGCGGCCCTGACAACCTCATAATTGTTCTTGTCAGGTTCATCCACCATATTTAATATACTTAGAGCTTTACCTGTCAGTATCCCTGATAACTGATAAACATATTTTGCTTTGTCTATGTTATGAGCTGTACATGCTTGTTCAAATCTGTCCAGATAGAACCTTATGTCATCACTGGAAGGACTAAATGTTGGTAACTTAATCTTAAAAGTATCATTATTAGCCTTACCAGAAGATGAACCCTTGTTTGAATCATTACCATTACTCATGCTTGTCATTTTCAATTTTTCCAACTCTAAAGCTAAGACCTTTTCTTCATGTTCCATTTTTGCTTTCTCTTTCCTCTCATCAGACTCTCTCTGTAATCTTCTTTCCTCAGCCTGAGCCTCTTTTTGAAGTCTTTCATTTTCAGCTTCTTTTTCAAGTCTTTTATTTTCAGCCTCTTTTCCAAGTCTTTTATTCTCAGCCTCTTTTTCAAGTCTTTTATTCTCAGCCTCTTTTTCAAGTCTTTTATTCTCAGCCTCTTTTTCAAGTCTTTTATTCTCAGCTTCTAGCTGTAGCTGGAGTTTTCTTTCCTCAGCTTCTGATTCCCTTTTTTGTTTTTCCATTTCCATTTGGAATCTTTTTTCATCCACCTGCATCTGCAGTTTCTTTTGTTCAGCTTCCATATGCAGTTTCTTTTGTTCAGCTTCCATTGCTTTATCATATCGAGCAGTTGCAAATTCTTCTAACTTATCACCAGTCTTGCCAAGCAATTTACCCTGCTCAATAAAGTGCTCAAATGTAGACATGTTGTCTAACATATGAGTCCAAAACCTGAAATAATTAACTAATTTATTTCAAACCTAAGCGTAACAAGTCTTAATTAAGCACTTGTATATTCACATCACCTTATATTATCCCAGTCTCTGTGGAAACAAGTCTCCAATCAAAGAACTTGTATATGAAATATCAGCACTCAATTCTTGATCATAAGTGCACTTCTCATTCAATAGTGCACGACACTATTCATCATTCATTTATCATCAGTGTAGTAGTAACAGTGCATTAGCATAGCCCATTAACTAATTACTATAACTGTAAACAATGACTATGTAAACACATGCAGAATGTAAACATTGAAAATGTAAACAATACAAACAATGTAAACAATAACAATGTAAACAATAACAAAGATCAGCAACAATACAAAAACTTTCGCAGAAATCAACTAAAAATAAAGCAGAAATTAATGAAATATCACAAAAAATGTGACGATATCTGCGATAGAATTAAACAAAATACATGACACCACAGTGTATAAACAAAAATGTTGTATGAAACTAAATTATAGACAAGAGTAGGCTAACAAATACAAACAAATCAAAACAAAACTAAAGAATGCGAAATAATAACGAAAACAATATTAAAACATGTCATCACAGCTAACATAAATAGCAACAGAAGTCGCTTAGCAAATTCCAGTATCGGAAATTTGCAAACCCTACAGAAAACGCTCACAATAGACGACCTCTATGACGTGGCATAATCTAACGGAGACACCACCCAACCGAGAACCCGCTGAAATATAAACATATAAATATACAAATAACATATAAACATATAACATATAGAATGAGATGATACACAGAAGACTCAGCAGAAGTATAAGGGCACAGTTTACATACAAACAGGCCACTTAACTTATAGGCTTCCAATCGTCGAACAGCAGAAAAACGGATGTCAATCAACGTCCTAAAGAGCGAAGCTCCAACGATGATGGCACATCTGAACTGCTTCCACTGCTAACACGATGGTACAAGAGCTTCTGAAGTACTGTGTGTTGAGTTGTTTCGGCACTTGACCTTCTAATCCAAAAGTAAGTTGATGGAAATCGGTACTTGGCCTTCTTCAGAAAACAACCCGTTTCAACCGGCACTTGACCTTCACAAAAACGACAGCACTGGAACCTTGACAGCAGCAACTTGCTTGACTTGCGTAAAAGATAACAGCAGTCCGAGTTATCCGGCAACATGTAACAACGCCGGGTACTGTCAAATTCTTGTTTCCGTCAAAAAATTGAAATTTTGACTTTTACCGGGCAACGCCGAGTACTTTGAAAATTTTGAAGATGTTGACTGTATTGAAGAATGTTAATTTCTTGAAGGATGCTGATGAATTCTTGTTGAAAATGAAGTGGGTAAGGGACCCCGTGTTTGCTAGTACCAGAATCAAACCAGCTTATGGCCACCAAATGATGCGTGATGCCATATGATGATGGATGGTATCCGCATGTCTGGTTTTGTGTAGTGTGTAGATGTGTTCAGTCAAAACAATGTTCATACAACAATAACAGGGCAATCCACATAGGACGTCAGTAAACTCACGACGTATAAAGTCAATGAGTCTTGAAACAGCCGTTGACGTTTTTCTTCATTATTTATTGTGGACGCCACAGTGACAAAATGGTTACGCAAATGTGTAGGCACATCAAACAGTCATTATCACAGCAACATTCAATACAGCAATAGACGGTAGACAGCATTACAATGATGAGTCAGATGCATGTTATATTTCATAGTGCTGTAAATGTAGTCAGGTGGAAAACTCCATCCTTTTCTATAACAGCCAGGAGATAACCAGATGTATGAGATCAGTTCACTCTCCTTATCTGACTTCAGCAAGACAGACACGTCTGCCGAAGTATAAATAATGTCCACAAAAATATCCTCTAGATAATAAAGGTTTTCCAAACCTAATTCATTTAACAAAGTAGCAAGTAATGGTCCTTGGTACATGCATCAACCGATGCAGTACAATGCAGCGACATGTGAGCTGGGAAAAAAAACATCTCGTGGCGACGACTTTCGGAGACAGGCTATGAATCGAAATCGCTCACGACCCAAAATCGATAGAGTTAATGAAAAAGTCAATTTACCTTGCTTTCATGAAATACACAGAAATATCACGCCTCCCGACATGTGGGAAAACACTAGAGGTATTATCTCGAATAAACGAAATATCCATTAAGAGGACTACACATCCCTGACAGAACAAAAAATAGCGGAGATCCCCTCTTCAACGAGGCATCTCTTTCGCCATTCCAAATCGCTCACTCCACTAGTCGTGGGCGGAAACCGATCGACCAAACAACAAGACAAGTCATGCGCAGTCCAGCGCAAAAATGACCACAGCTCAAACTTAACTGCATTCGATACCAACGCAAGAAGACAAATGCTTACCGAGAAAAGTGACTATAAATTCCAAGCAGTTGTTGCCCTTGCGTTATAAAACAGACATTGAAACAAAACGATGTTGCGAGAATTTATCACGCAACAGTGTATCATGCGACATATTAGTAGCTTGCGCTCTAGTCACTACTGCATTTGCAGTTTGAATATGTCGCTCTTCCCATTCAGCAATTTGCTGTGGTGTACACTCTTTAATACCATGTATGCGACCAAGTATTAAATCACAAATTGGATTCGGAAGGAGACAAGCCTGAATCTTTCCTGAAAAAAATGGTGTATTAAGATCAATAATAGCAGTGGCAAATGTTTCAATTGTGCCACCAAACGTTACACACTTGACAACCCGGCCCGTGGCACAACTTGGGTTGATCAGCGAAGTCCGGACGCCGACTGTGCTGCAACCTGAGTCAAATAGGAGAGAGCATGAAATATTGTTGACAAATCCCTTGTTAAACTTAAGAGAGCCCTGTCCCTGGTGTACTGACGCAGCAGTGGCCGTACAGACTGCAGGTAGACTAGGCAAGGTATGTCCGCAACGCAGCGGAAAAGAGTAGAGCATTCTGAATAATCTTTGACTTGGGTACAATCAAGAGAACCACACATAGCATTATGAGTTTCAGCTCCTTTACCCTGTTCAATGTTAGCCTGTGTATCACTAAAAGCGACATTAGAATGTCTATTCGTATTACTCAACGATCTATCTCGTCGACGCGATCGATTTTGATTTTTGTCATTAAAATTGCCATAATTGTAGTTTCTGCTAGAGTTAAAATTTGGATGAGTCCGATAATTTGTATAATGATCGTTATGATGTTGGTAAAATGGTTTATTTCCAAAAAATTGTTTGTTTTGCGGACCCTGAGATCTTGATCTCCAGTTTTGTTTATTATAATGTCCTTGATTATTTTTAAAATTATTGTTACCAAAATCTCGTGATCTGTGAGCCTGGTTCCAAGAAACATTAAATGGAGCAGATTGTTGAAATTGCTTCCCTTTGTAAAAATTACCATTGTTAAAATTGTCATTATTTCCCTTATTGACATATCTGTCAGCACTAAAAGAACGATTGCGTGAAAAATTGTTTTGTTGTGCTGCAAAAGCAACAGGCAATTCATTCTTAATCTGTGCATTACTTAGATCCATGTTTGGGTGAGCAGTGCAAAATTTTTAGCATGCTGTTCTAAGTCTTTCATAGATAAAGGTTTCCGTTCGTGTAAAAATGCGAGAAATGTAGGATTTACAGACGAAAGTACCTTATCGCGCATCAGTAAATCGAAGAGACCTTCATACGACTTTTCAATTTTGGATAATTCGATCCATCTTTCTAATGTTAGTCGTATTTGTGACAGAAAATCACTAAAATTTCTGCTAGATTGAGGTAGTAATGTATGGAATCTTGATCGATATTGGTCTTCTGTCATTTGGAATTTTTGCAGAAGTGCCGCTCTAAGAGCATTATAGTCATTTTTCTCACCAATGCTGGTGGTATGATAAACTGCTAATGCGTCCCCTGTAAGTAAATCTGGATAAAATATGTACAGTATAGAGCTTTATCCACGTTATAAGACACACAAGTGGCCTCAAACCTATCTAGGAAGAATATCACGTCATCAGACGGGGGATTAAATTTTGGTAATTTAAGGTGAATTTCCTTAAAATTATCATGTCTGGATGAAGTTTGGCTTTCAAAAGTTCTCTGAGAATTAGCTTCCTGCGTTAACCTAAGTCTCTCATATTCTGACTCTGCTAATTTCAGTTCATGCTGTCGTTTTCTTTCATTCTCTTCCATCTCAAGCTGAAGTCGTTTTGTGTTTTGTTCAGCTATTAATCTTCTTTCTTGCATTTCTTTTTGTTTAACTTCCATTTCTTTTTCAGCTATTAATCTTTTTTCTTCCATTTCCTTTTTAAGTCTATCTTCAGCCTCCCTTTGCTTCTGTTCTGCCTCTCGCTGAAATCGTTTCTCTTCTAATTCAGCGGCTAATCTCATTTTTTTCTCCTCTTCCTCAGCTATAAATTTCCTCTTCTTTTCATCCTCCTCAGCCTCAATTCTTTTTTGATCTGCCTCAAATTTCAAATTTTCCAAACGTAAAGTTTTCTAACCTTCTCTGATCAGCTTTCTATTTCTTGAGCTTTCTTATATTCTGCAAGTGCAAATGCTTTTGCTTCCTCAGGAGCCATCTGAAGAGCTTTTGCTTGCTTAATGAAATAGTCTAAGGTAGCCATTATTCAATATTATTATGTAATAATACTACTTAAAATTGTTACTACAACTAGTGGTTTTCGTTCCTGTTCTAGAACGATAAAATCAATTTATATAATAGTCAATAATATTAATAATTAATAATGTAATTTATAACATGAAATGGTGTGAAAGCAATAACGTGACAGACAATAGCACAATACTGACACGACACGATAATCAAGACAAATGACTACAGTCGTAGAAATCAAAATAAAATAAAAATGTGGAACTAAAATAGAATGTCGTAAAAAATTACGATGACATCTACGATCAAATAATGCACAAGACAATTGACAACACAGTGTAAAAACATATGCTTTGTAAAAAAATGAACGACAGTCAGGTAAGATGGACAATAATCACATACAAAATACATCATGAAAATAAGGTACAAGTAAAAATAACTACCAAAAACAACAATTTAAAACTTGACGAAACCGCTAAAACAGTCAGGTGTCACAGACTACCAGACACAGTGGACCAAAGATCCTTCTATGCTCACGCATAGGAACATTCCACTGCGGGAAGTCTGCAAAATAATGTCCTACAGAACGTCTGACGAAGAGCCCGAATTGGCTTCGAGATGGATCTCGTTCGTCAGATCAACCTCCCTACCTCCCACGACGAATACACAACATATAACACTTAACACGAAAAATATGAATGTGGACATATCACGGAAGGCACAACTAAGCATAATAAAGTGTACAACGGAAACACGTTATACTCATCTCGCGTGCAGGTAAAAAATCAATGTGCCTCGTCTCCGTGGATGTACGTCTACAGATAAAATACTTCGTTCTGCTTATCTAGATTACAGCTCGCACGCAATAATGATGAAGAGATGATCTCCAAGTAATCAGTCACTGTGAAACTTGACGTGGAGGTTGATTGAAGACCTTGACCTTGGTAAAACGTAAGTTGAATCTGATTTCTCATCCCACTGGGTTCCAAGTTCGAGATGTTGGTGACTTGAAAGTTAAAATCTTCTTTTCAAACGATAATTTGGATGGGTACGTTCCTTTGAAATTACTTCCAGACCACACTGGCATACCAATTATATGTGTTGACTCCGTTTTATCGTTGAGTTCAGTTTATACCGGTGAAGAGGTAGCTTAAAACGCGAATGGTTAAAATGAACGAATGTCAACAATATTCTTCAAACGAACTTCAACAAGTAGTATTGAACTGGGTGAACTGGGCAAGTACTGGCAGTACAGAAGTCGGTGGTGACTGTTTATAGATTTTATTCAACACAGCACATACGGAGTGGACAAGACTAACATCGTCACAGGCGCAGAAATCATACGTCAACATGTTGATAATTACTTTTAAAGTTCCTGAAGATTCTCTACTAATAAAGTCCTCTGACTCAAGTGACTGAGGATCACAAAACTGTTACCATATAATATTCCGCTCATTCAAGTCCATTGACCTTCCTTCAAGGACGTCCATCATGGTAACGTATTCATACTCCAGGATAAAATTCTTCCATATCATACTTCACAATCCCAGACTTTCTCCATACATCCCGTTATATATAGTATATATAGTTTTCAAACAAAGTCATACATGATAATACGAACAGGTTAGAGATTCCAGTTGACTAACCTCTCCAATTCTATGCCACGCTTCTGGCATTGTAGTAACAGCATATTAAACATGTGAAGCATATAAATTCATTAACTTGATTTCTTGTAGGTATTCTCCCTCTACGAAAAGATTCAAAGGCTATCGACTCCGTGTGTCCAATTCTAGGAATGTCATCTACGATGAATTCCCGCTAGACCATTAATAGGAGCGGCCTGATACTTTAATGTACATAAATAAACATGCCATAAGAAATGGGGCGACACTTACTTTATACTTCCACTATTGACTTCGCCATGAAGATCAATAGATACGAATACAACTGATGGCTACTTCACATTTGCCAAGAATCAAAGGATAACACAGCGGACATAAATATGGTCCGAGCTGCCCCCTTACATGACGTCAGAAACTACTCAACTAGGTTACACGTGCGTCCAAAGCAACTCACACAGCATTGTGCACGTCAGTGCGTGAATCAATCGAACGCACAAATAATATAACTATATAAAACTGGTGCGTACATTTGGCAGGACCGAAGACTACCCCCGTAGGTAATAAATGTACGTAACATATGTCTTTTTCTTACTTTTGTTATTGGCAGTTTTCACTTGTCGTGTTGTTTGTATTACTTAATTGATTAACCTTAGTGATGTATAGTTATTTGTTGCATATAAACGTGTGGTTTATTTTTGTTTAATGGTGTGTTTGTTTTTATTTATTAATTATTAGCACGTTTTGACTTTTGTCTTTCATTTGTTTTCCTGGGATACTGTTACTCTTATTATTACTACTATTATCATTGCTACTGTTATTACTCGTATACTTGCGTGTTTAACTGAAATTACAATTCAGACAATTATTCTACTTTAGCAGTTTAGTTCAGAGGAAGTAAGCTTAAGACAATAACACTTTTACTTGCAGTTACAATCTGTGTCTTTTTAACTTTATGTTATGTGCATGTGTGTGTGTGGTGTTTGTTTTCTTTAGCAAATTAATGTAGATGATTTCAGCAAAACAAAAAAAAAAAAAAAAACCTACAAAATACCCAGCAAAATTTTTTTTTTATATACCATGTCTTTTTTTTTAGTTTAAAAAATAAAATTAACATATCATTAATTACAGTCTACTGGTTTCCTTAATGTATGGCCTATCCACAGTCAGCGTCGGTTTCTCTAATGTAGTTCCATATTATCTGTCCGACTTATTCTATGAGCTCCAAAATTGATGATTGATCTTGTCATTCCTGTTTGGCGCAAGAACTCATTGATTGTCTATAACATTTATCTTGTTTTTATTGATCTCTATGCTTTAGAGTTTTACAGTATGACTGCCTCGACATGTGAGTTGATATATCATAACTTGTTATTTTTGGTCACAGTTTTACACCTGCGCTTTTATAAATTGGAAGTTAAATTGCAATAAAGACAGTGGATACTTGTGCTGTATATAGCACACAACACACACATGCAAATCACAAAGTAATATACATGGAAATTATTTAAAAAGTTACAAAGCACAAGTATCCCAAAAAAGAAAGACAAGATAAAAATGGTGTACTTGTCTGACAGCAAGCAGTAACCATTCATTCTTTCCCTTTAACAATTGTGACGAAACGTCTGTAGTTTTTTACAGGCAATTTTGGCCCCTCTCTCACTCTTTTATCCGTTCCGGCAGTATCACTTCTTTTCTTAATTTTTCTCTCACTCATCGCTTATTATTTGGCATATTTTGTCATTCCATTATTTGTGCTCGGAAGCCGGTCATAGACTGTTTACGTTCCGCCAGGTGAATCGCATGACCAGGAAATTAGACCGGTCAGTGGATTAGACGTTTATCAATTCAATCAGTCTGACCACATTGGATAACGACTGTGCCTGTTTCCCAAGACGGTCTCGCCCGACCAACATAAAGAAAGCCATATTGTCTGTCTGATTAAGCTGTCTGAGGGACGATCGAAAACACAGGTGATAAATACGTAAAGCGCTTACGCTTGACCATCCCTGCGTAATTATTACAGAAAAGATGGCAGAGTAGACAATCTGGGCGGAAAGTATTACGTCAGGAAATATGTTCACAATTTGTTTGTGAGTTGGCGGAAGCATTACAAAATATTGAAAGAGGTCACGCGTTGGAATTTTAAATTTAATATTTTACAACACGCGGGGGAGATTATGAATTAAAACATATCAACCCAGACAGTACTAAAGAGCTAACCATTGGTTTAAAGTGAATTCAATACATTGAATTTCATTGGAAAATTCGGCGGAAGCACAATCTGTGATTAGAACTGGAAACTGAAAATAAAATCTAGCAAAATCAGAGACACAGATCAGAGACTGCTGCGCATCGTCAAATGAACAAACTCCCCCAGAAGCCAGTGAGACATCGGACTTAGAATTCCATAATTATAAGTGACAGATCGAGTATTTGGACAACTTTGGAACTTACAAGTAAACCCGCATATTTAAATGCAAAGACTGTAAACTTAAGGGACCAGGACTTTAAATATTAAGACTGGAAACCTAAGGAATTGGATCATCCGCCATAAGAAAATATTTTCAGACCAAGTGATTCGCAGAACGCCCGTCATAAGAGGGATTTCTCAGGTCAAGTGATTCGAAAGCATATAACCTAAATTGCTTGCGTCCCTGTAGTGATATCCTCAATACAATCGATAAATTAGAAAAAACGTTATAGAATATAAAGTCAAAATAAGGTAGAAATAAAATATTGGGTTGCGCTTGGCTTCTTCGCCCCGCCTGCAAACATATCGCTTTCAATAGGCCTTACTGTAGAGAAAATAAATGTACCAGTTTTGACCCAACTCGAGGCGTACATTTTGTTCTAGACGGAATGAGAGACACGAAAGGAGGGGAAAGGAATGACAGAAAACTGCCATCGACACGCGTTGTTTGGAATCTAAAATTGTAACATACGCGCGATCTTGCTAGTGGCGGATTTGAAAAAAAAAAAGACGCAAGGCCACCACTTGCATCGCCTTATATTCACGCAGTGGAAATGTATAAACACACACACCGCTCTCATTGCCTGTAGAGTAGCGTAAATTTTGACGAACACAGACAGTGTCGTTTTAGTTTGGAAAAAAGCGTTAGAAAAGGGGAAAAAGATGGTGGTTTTCTAGATTCAAATAATATTGACGACTAACATGGAAAAAATATGGAAATACGAAATAGAATACTTAGGGCCATAAAACGTAGATATATAAATGGCATATGATCTCCTGATCAATAATATGTTTCAAATTACAAAATCGGCCAATTAATACTCCAGCAACTTTGAATTCAAAATTTGGTAGACGCCGATTTCTATTGGCCAGCGTAAGGGATATTGAGGAAAATGTTGGAAGGCTGAACGCCATTTGTAGAAAATAATTCCCTTAAACAGGTCGATTGATAGACCAGAAGTTTGACTTGCTTCACCATATAATAAATACATAACTAAGGAAAAGCAGTCATAGTCTTGCAGCGGCTCAGCTAAATTTGTGCCAAAATCAGCGTACCTGTGTGTATTTCATTGAATTTGTGGTAAGAACGAAATTATTAATATTTTATTTTAAAATTTGAGTGTGAGATACTGCCATATGAAAAAAAAATTACGACTGTAAGTACATAGGTCCCTAGCAGACTTATGCAGGGCCTAGAGGTTGATCCATCATATTAACAAACTACCAGAGATGTAGAACCAAAAGATTATATAGGTTGTCATCAAGGATCATATCACCTATCATATTTTGTGAAAAAAGATCAATGATAATGGCAGAGGTGTTGCAGCCATTAGGGGAGAGGAAAAAGAAAACTGGTACAAACTGTAACATCAATCTATGAGGATGAGCTGGGTTGGTCAGAGAGATCTGGCCATGTTCTTTTATTTTGAATGTGTTGTTTGTGGAAATAGTAGCATAAATACTATGTAAAGAAGGAACCATAAATTTCATATTGCAGGGTTTCTTACTGGCACTAGCCAAGTGCCAGTTTTCCCGAGGGAAGAATCTGTATGAATGTGGAAGTTTCTCTAGTGATACAAGCTCTCTACCACTGGAGCAGTAATATTGGTACAAGCTCTCTACCATATTATTTCAGGACAAGTGAGACAGTGGCCGTTGGCCGGAAAGACAACTGTATTTCAACTACACGTGCCAGATAAGTGATTATGATCTGGCACACGACATTTCATCAACAGAATATTATTAACTGACTGTATTATTAAACCACCATTTCCACCCAATAAAGTGAAACTGAGATTAGTGAATAGGATCATGGGTATGATGAAAACACCCCAACCCGCCATCTAGTATCAGTTAATCAATAGTAACACTATTCTTAGATTTTAAAGTATGTGTTTGGACAGATTGTCCCTTTTGTGTAATTGCATTTATATATATATATATATATATATATATATATATATATATATATATATATATATATATATATATATATATTTATATATATATATATTATATATATATATATATATATATATATATATATATATATATATATATATATATATATATATAAATATATATATACATATATACATATATACATATATACATATATACATATATACAATATATACATATATACTTATATACATATAGTATATACTATATATGTATATATTTGGATTATATATATATATATATATATTTATATATATATAATATATTATATATAATATATATATATATATATATATTATAATATATTATATATATATATATATATATATATATTTATATATTGTTTATGTATATATATATATATATATATATATATATATATATATATATATATATATATATATATATATATATATATATATATATATATATATATATATATATATAATTTGATTTCATTTATTTGGATAGTCCTGACCAAAATAATATTAGGTTCAGGACTAAATAAATTGTAAAAAAATTGTTCAGTACCAAAATTTAAAACACGGTGTTAGTTGAGTTGATCATAGAATTAATAAGTGTGTGTTTGGTTATTTGAGTATCATAACACCACATTTGCATTACCCTACACATTGAGACGTAGTCACCATTTATCTTAAGTAAAATATACCTCTGAGTGAGATCTTAGGGTGGTAGCAGAAAGGTCCCTGAAAACACACCCCATCAATTGTTAAAATCAGGGGCCTTCACAGCTTGACCTTACTCAGTTACAAATTAATTACAACACCAACATTCATAACATCAAAACCCACCACATATATTGGGTAGCTTGCTCCGGGATTTAAAAGTATTAAGTATCATAAAATTCAATATTGTATCACTATTGTCCCTAAAGGTTAACAATATCCTATTTAAAAAAAATAAAAGTACTTTAAGGTGGAAATTAACAGTTGATAAATTGTCACGGCCAGTAGTTAATTAATTAGTCATAGTTGGTACTTTGCTTTGTTAGAGTTTTAAATTTGTCTTAGTACATTGTTAAAGTTGCTTAAGACAGAATGGCAGACTTGGCCAAGTTTAGATCTGCTGCTGTGCAGACTGCAAGAGATATGGGTATGGATGGGCCAGAGCTGGTCCAGTATATAACCTCAGAGGTTAATAAATTTATTGCAAGAGAAGATAAAAGATTAGAAAAGGAAGCAGAAAGAAAATTAGAGGCTGAGAAAGAAATTAAAAGGTCACAGATTGAGGCTGACAAAGAGGCTAGGGCATTGGAGGTGGATAGGGAGGCTGAGATTAAACGGCTCCAATTTGAAGAGAAGAAGATAGAAGCAGAGGAAAGAAAACTGGCTGCTGAAAGGGAAGCAGAGGAAAGAAGACTGGCGGCTGAAAAGGAGGAGAAGAGGTTGCAGATAGAGGCTGAAAAGGAGGAGAGGAGATTACAGTGGGAGCACGAGCTACGACTAAGGGAGTTTGAATTTCAAGGCCATGCTCCTGAAAATGGTAACAGCCCTCCTACCTCCGATGCCACTGCCAGTCAGGGGCCTCAACCTCAGCCATGGGGTTTCACTTAGATCATTTTGTTGAGAAAGAGGATGACATAGAGTCATTCCTCAGCAGATTTGAGGTTTTAGCCACCACTTATGGGTTAGAAAAAGAAAGATGGAGTCTTAAGTTCTCACAGGGTATTAGGGGAACATCTCATGAAGTGTCTGAAAAGATGAGTAAACACGAACAAGACAATTATGACATGCTAAAGCAGGCTTTGTTGTTAAGATATGAGAAGAATGGAGAATTTTATAGGAAGAAATTTAGAAATGCCAAGCTTTTGTCTGGGGAGACATACCACCAATTCTCTGCCAGATTGGAAACCTATTTGGAGAAATGGACTGCTCTGGGGAAGACCCAACATCTTAAAGAGATGATCATGATAGAGCAATTACGAGAGTCCATGGCTCCAGACCTGAGAAAGTTTCTCAGGGAACAAGGTGCAGAGAGGTTGGGTGAGGTACTTAATGTAGCTGAGAGGTATCAGGCAGCCCAGGCAGAAGTGGCTGGCACGAAGAAGAAATATTTAGAAAATTATAAGGCCCCACAAAACTCTAATAAATTTGAAAATAAAGATCAGGGAAACCGAGGTAAACCCAACTTTGATAGGCCAAGAGTTGACTATCGAGATAGAAACCCACAGTTCAATGACCGAAAATATGATGATAGAAAACCTTTCCACCAAGAAAAGCTATGGTGTAAATGGTGTAAGCGGGACAATCATAACACCAACGTTTGTAAAAGGAAACCTTCTACCTTCGCTGCTATGAAAACGGGGAACAAGAGATTAAATGACAAACCCGCTGGACAGCAGGAATCTTATCACCCCCCAATTTGTGAAGATGTTGTATGCAATGGGGTCACCATCAGGTGCCTTTATGATACTGGATTAGATTTTGATTCTGTTGTGAGTTCTCACCTAGTAAACCCAGATCAGTATACTACAGAAAACGTGGACATACAAGGGGCAACTAAGGATGTAGCTACCATGACACTTCCCATCGCCAGGATAACTGTGAAAACTCGCTATGTGGAAGGAGTAATCAAAGCAGCAGTGATAAACGAACCAATCTACCCTCTGATATTGGGGTGTAGATATGTCTTCTTGGGGAATCCCAAGAGACCTGTGATCATGGCAACAGTGCAAACCAGATCACACTCAAAGAAGGAGGAGGATAATCTTAAAAATACTCATCCAGAGGAGATGAGGAAGGCACAGGCGGAGGACAGATCACTCAAGCCGTGTTGTAAGAAATTGCCTAAATGCCATACACCTCCAAGCAAAGGAGACTACTATATGAAGAATAAACTGATCTATAGGAAGGCTGGAACTGGATCCAATGGTCACAGACAGCCGGTTCTTCCCACTTCATATAGGGAGAAAGTGATGGAACTAGGGCATGCGATTCCCTTCAGTGGTCATATGGGGATCAGCGCAACAGGACAGCGTATAGCTTGTCATTATTTCTGGCCAGGGATAACGGAAGATATAAAGAGATATGTAAAATCCTGTCCAGAATGCCAACGGGTAGCTCCAAAGCACTGGACTGCTCCAGCAACTCTAGGGGAGATGCCCATAGTGGGAACACCTTTTGAGAGAGTTGCAGTGGATATTGTGGGACCTCTCACTCGGACCAAGAGGAGGAACAGTTACATCCTCACTCTGGTGGACACTTGTTCTATGTGGGGAGAGGCGGTAGGCCTGTCGTCAATCGATTCGAAACATGTGGCAGAGGCATTACTTTACTATATTCACGAGGTTAGGATTCCCGCATCAAATCTTGACTGATAACGGCTCACAGTTCAAGGGGAAACTAACGGAAGAAGTTTTCAGGATCTTCCAGGCCAAGCACTTTTATTGTAGTCCGTATCACCCACAAGGGAACGGCCAGGTAGAGAGGTTCAATGGGACTCTCATTTCTATCCTGCGAAAGCTGGCCAATGAAAAACCTGATACGTGGGACCAATATTTGCCCGCTGCGTTGTTTGCGTACCGGGAAGTTCCACATAATTCGACCGGAATGGCACCGGCAACCCTATTATTTGGGAGGCCAATAAAAGGTCCATTGGAAGCCTTATTGAGGACGTGGACTGATGAGAAGGCAGAAGAGACTGTTACCTCATCATATCAATATGTGAACGAGCTGACCACTCGTCTTAAAACTGGCTGGAAACTTGCTAATGATAATTTGAGACAAGCCAGGAAGAAACATGCTGCATATTATAATAAGAAAGCGAAGGATAGGGAACTAGCTGTGGGAGAGAAGGTGCTTCTTCTACTACCCGGCAGCAGTAACAAATTGCAAATTGGATGGCAAGGTCCATATACAGTTCTAGAGAAGGTGTCTAGAACAAACTATAAGATAGATAAGAAGGGGAAAGAGAAAATTTATCATGTGAAGCTTCTAAAGAAATATCTGGACAGACAAATCCAGGAAGGAACACACTTAATGACCTTGTCTATCGCAACGGAGATGCAAAATGAACCACTCGCCTCTCACGAATACCCCCTAAACCCCTGTGAGACAGCTGCACAGGTAAAAGTCAGTAAACACTTGACGAAAAATCAGAGGGAGCGGGTTCAAAAGGTTCTGGATGAACATACAGACGTGTTAACGGATAAGCCAGGGCACACCAATTTGTTGGAATATGATCTGTATGAGAGCCTATCCTATTCCGTTCGCTAAAGAAAAAGCGTTGAAAGAGGAGATAGATTATTTGTTGAAAGAAGGGATTATTTCTCACAGTGAATCTCTTTATAGCTCTTGTGTGGTTTTGTTGAGGAAACCATCTGGGGAACATAGACTGTGCATAGATTACAGGAAACTGAATGCTGTCACAGAAAGTCAGGTGGATCCATTACCTGATACTAACCAACTGTTTGCCAAACTGAATAAGGCAAAATATTTTTCCAAAGTAGATCTCAGTAAGGGATATTATCAGATCCCAGTGAAGCCTGAGATTCGACCGTATCTGGCTTTTAGCACCTCGGAAGCGCATTATGAATTTAACATGTTACCGTTTGGATTGAAAAATGCGCCGAGTGTGTTTTCCAGAATGATGCGAAAACTGTTGGAACCACTGAAAAATCCATGCATCACAAATTTCATGGATGATATCCTCATCGCTACTGAAACATTTGATGAACACGTTGACTCGTTGAATATGTTATTTGATAGACTCAGGGAGTCAAACCTGACCGCTAGATCAACCAAATGTTGTATTGGATATAAAGAGTCGGAGTTCTTGGGACATACAGTACATCAGGTGAGCATGACTCCTGACCCCAAGAACCTGGAGAAATTGAAAAGAGTACCGAGGCCACAGACAAAGAAAGATGTATGATCGTTTGTGTCGTTGTGTGGATTTTATCAAAAGTACATTAAAAATTTTAACTCTATATGTGCTCCTCTGACGGATTTAACTCGTAAGGGAAATCCTGATAAAATTACTTGCTCAGCGCAGTGTGAATTGGCATACCAAGAGTTAAAAGAAAAGCTCACAAGCAAGCTTATATTGAAATTGCCTGACTTGAGTCAAGAATTTGTTGTGAGAACGGACGCCAGTAACGTAGGATTAGGAGCCACATTGTTACAGAGGTCCACCTCACAAGATGGGGAACTGAACCCAGTCGCTTATGCTAGCCGCAAGTTGAACAAAGCGGAACAAAACTATTCAACAAGTGAGAAAGAGTGTCTAGCATTAATCTGGGTTATAAAAAAGTTCCAGATCTATCTCTATGGTAGAACATTTGTGGTCCACACGGATCATCAGCCGCTCGTATTTCTGTTACAGACAAAACATGAAAATGCTCGGTTATTACGACGGTCGTTGCTCATACAGCCTTATTCATTCACTATTGAATACATTCCCGGGTCGCAAAATGTTGGTGCAGATTTCTTGAGTAATCACCCATTGGACGAAAATCAGAGTATTCAAAAGGCATAGGAGCTAAATTTTATCTATATGTATTTCATATTATGAACTTGCTTCAGATAGCATGTTCTAAAGTGGGGAGATGTGTAGTGATATCCTCAATACAATCGATAAATTAGAAAAAACATTATAGAATATAAAGTCAAAATAAGGTAGAAATAAAATATTGGGTTGCGCTTGGCTTCTTCGCCCCGATTGCAAACATATCGCTTTCAATAGGCCTTACTGTAGAGAAAATAAATGTACCAGTTTTGACCCAACTCGAGGCGTACATTTTGTTCTAGACGGAATGAGAGACACGAAAGGAGGGGAAAGGAATGACAGAAAACTGCCATCGACACGCGTTGTTTGGAATCTAAAATTGTAACATACGCGCAATCTTGCTAGTGGCGGATTTGAAAAAAAAAGACGCAAGGCCACCACTTGCCTCGCCTTATATTCACGCAGTGGAAATGTATAAACACACACACCGCTCTCATTGCCTGTAGAGTAGCGTAAATTTTGACGAACACAGACAGTGTCGTTTTAGTTTGGAAAAAAGCGTTAGAAAAGGGGAAAAAGATGGTAGTTTTCTAGATTCAAATAATATTGACGGCTAACATGGAAAAAATATAGAAATACGAAATAGAATACTTAGGGCCATAAAACTTAAATATATAAATGGCATATGATCTCCGGATCAATAATATGTTTCAAATTACAAAATCGGCCAATTAATACTCCAGCTATTGCTAAAATACTATATATGTTAGAACAGACTGACGAACAGACTATCGTCCTTGCTTGTCTTATCGGTAATATTTGGGGACGCAAATTTGAAAAAAGAGGAATAAGAGGGTAGACAAAGCCAAGTGGGGAAATCTAGGAGTAAGTGAGAAGTGGAATTGAATTTTTGTTAGCAGTACATAGGTCCCTAGCAGACTTATGCAGGGCCTAGAGGTTGATCTATCATATTAACAAACTACCAGAGATGTAGAACCAAAAGATTATATAGGTTGTCATCAAGGATCATATCACCTATCATATTTTGTGAAAAAAGATCAATGATAATGGCAGAGGTGTTGCAGCCATTAGGGGAGAGGAAAAAGAAAACTGGTACAAACTGTAACATCAATCTATGAGGATGAGCTGGGTTGGTCAGAGAGATCTGACCATGTTCTTTTATTTTGAATGTGTTGTTTGTGGAAATGGTAGCATAAATACTATGTAAAGAAGGAACCATAAATTTCATATTGCAGGGTTTCTTACTGGCACTAGCCAAGTGCCAGTTTTCCTGAGGGAAGAATCTGTATAAATTTGGAAGTTTCTCTAGTGGTACAAGCTCTCTACCACTGGAGCAGTAATATTGGTACAGGCTCTCTACCACATTACCCCAGGACAAGTGAGACAGTGGCCGTTGGCCGGAAAGACAACTGTATTTCAACTACACGTGCCAGGTAAGTGATTATGATCTGGCACACGACATTTCATCAACAGAATATTATTAACTGACTGTATTATTAAACCACCATTTCCACCCAATAAAGTGAAACTGAGATTAGTGAATAGGAACATGGGTATGATGAAAACTCCCCAACCCGCCATCTAGTATCAGTTAATTAGTAGTAGAGATATAGTAACACTATTCTTAGATTTTAAAGTATGTGTTTGGACAGATTGTCCCTTTTGTGTAATATGCATATATATATTTATATATATATTTATGAATATATATATATATATATATATATATATATATATATATATATATATATATATATATTTAGATAGTGCCCCAACTCTGGTTCATTCTTTGCATCTCAGCCTCCACAGTCCTCCGCCAAGTTGTTTTTGGTCGGCCTCTCTTTCGCTTTCCTTCAGGGGTCCAAAGCATAGCTGTTCTTGTGATGGCATCGGGGTCTCTTCTGAGGACATGACCAACCCAGCTCCAGCGTCTGCCAGCTATGATGGTGTGCATGTCCTCTTGCTTGCTACGAGTAAGCAGATCTTGGTTGGTGATGGTATTCGGCCAAAAGATGCGGTGAATTTTTCTTAGGCATGTTGTGTGAAAAGAGGACAATTTTGACATTTCCTTCTCTGTGACTCTCCAGCATTCCGCACCATAGAGAAGCACAGAAAGCACGCAACTCTGGTATAATCTTAATTTTGTGCTTGTGCTGTATTGGGAGGACTTCCAGATGTTATTTAGGCTAAAGAAGGCTGTTCTTGCCTTATTCATTCTGATGTTGATGTCTTTGCCTGCCCCACCGTCTGGTGTTACTATGCTTCCTAGGTATGTGAAGGTATCTGTCTGTACCAGTTGCTGATTCCTTACTGATATGGGCTCAGGGTTGCTCACATTGAGCGTCATGACCTCAGACTTCTTTAAATTGATGTTCAAGCCCACCTGCTGGCTAAATTTATTAAGTCTATCCGTTTTTTCCTGGATGTGTTGATGTGAATGTGCCAGCAGTGCAATGTCATCTGCATATTCCAGATCTTCCAATGTAGAAAATGTAGTCCATCTTATTCCTCTTGGACTGCCCTCTGTTGTCTGGCGCATCACCCAGTCTATGACTGTTAAAAAATAGAGTGGTTGATAAGGGGCATCCCTGTCGTACTCCTGTCTTCACCTCGAAGGTTAGGTTGCTCTGCCCAACACTACACGTAAAGTTGGCATAGAGGCTTTTTATGATTGACACTATGCAGCTTGGAATTCCATAAGCCCTCAGTATTTTCCATAAACTGTCCCTATGTATGCTGTCAAAAGCCTTTTCAAAATCAACAAAATTTATGTAAAGCTGTCTTTGCCATTCTGAGCACTGCTCTATAATGTTCCTGAGAGTGAATATATGGTCTACACATCTTCTGTTCTTTCTAAATCCTGCTTGTTCTTTCCTCAGTTTGTAGTCTACTGCCTTTGAAATTCTCTGTATAATTATCCTGCCTAGTATTTTGCTGGGAACTGAGAGAGAAGAGTGATTCCTCTCCAATTATTGCAGTCTGCAAGATCTCCCTTCTTGGGCAATTTGACAATTATTCCTTTGTTCCACTCTGATGGTGTTGTCCCCGTTTTCCACACTTGTGCAAATAGTGGTTCTAATAGTTCTGCTGCTAGCTCAGGGTCTGTCTTAAATAGCTCTGCATTTAAGTTATCATGGCCCGGAGCTTTACCGTTCTTTAACCCTTTGATTGCTGTGATGATTTCTTCTTTTCGTGGAATGTCTGTATTTACATCTAGATCGTTTTCAGCCTCAGGAACATTCAATTGTGTCTCTGGTATTTCCTTGTTCAGAGTTTCTCTGAAGTGCTCTGCCCATCTTGTTTCCTGTCCCTCTGCTGTCTTGATGAGATTTCCTTGCTTATCTCTTACTAATGTAATATTGTTTGCACCTTGTTTTCCGCTGATGAATTTAGTTATTTTGTATACTGTGCTTTGTTCATTTCTCAGTGCTGCCTCTTCTGCCTGTTTTGCAAGATCGTCTAGGAAATTCCTTTTGTTGGCTCGGGTTTGGCGTTTAACTTCCCTGTCCAGCTGGCTGTACTGTTCGCTATATAGTTGCTTTAACCTGGGGGACTTCGCTTCTGTTTTCTTTCTTTTCATTTCCTTTCTCATCTTTATGGTGTTTAGTGTTTCTGGTGTTATCCAGTCTTGCTTCTTCCTTTCCTGGAATCCTAAGCATGATTTGCTACTTTCCTTATATATTGTTGAAATGGTGTTGAAATTCTGGTCTATATATCATCAGTCAATGTCTTTTCCTGGCTTTTGGCAAATTGATATCGTTTCTTAATGTCGGCCGCAAAAGCTTTTCTGGTAAGGGGGTCCTTCAATTTGCTGATGTCAAACCTTTTCTGTGTAGTTACAGTTGGTCCAGCCCTTCTTAGTTTCACTTTCAGTTTTGCTACTACTAAATGGTGATCACTTCCCACATCTGCACCTCTTCTTACCTTCACATCTTGTAATGCATGTCTCCATCTACCGTTAACCATGATGTGGTCTATCTGGTTTCTGTCCCGACCATTTGGTGATTCCCATGTTAACTTGTGAATTTCCTTATGTGGGAAAAGTGTTCCTCCAATGACCAGGTTGTTAATGCTACAGAAACTTATTAGCTTATCCCCATTTTCGTTTGCTGTTCCGCTGCCGCATTTCCCCATTGTTCTTTCATTATATGTATTTTGTGTACCAACTTTCGCATTGAGGTCTCCCATTACTATAACAAGATCATATCTAGGTGTGTCTTCCATTTCTTTCTGCAGTTGTTGATAGAATTCATCCTTGACCTCCTCATCGCTATCATTCGTTGGTGCATAGCATTGTATTATTGTAGTGTTGGTGAATCTCCCTCTCAATCTCAATCGTATCAGTCTGTTGTTGATGGGTTTCCATTCCAGTAATGTCCTTTCTATCCCTTTCTGTAGAATAATGGCTACGCCTTCACTCTGTGCTGTCCATCCTCTCTTCCAGAGTAAAGTACTGTTTCTCCTGTTGCTGTTTTAACTTTTCCTGCCCCTGTCCATCTGCTCTCACTTATCCCCAGGATGTGTAACCTATAGTTTCTCATTTCTGCCGTGACCTGTCTTAGTTTACCTGTCTCGTACATTGTCCTGACATTCCAAAATCCTATTCTTGTATCCTGTTTGTATATTCATGAACCACTACAGTAAGCGGTGATGATTGTTTCTTGCTAGTCGTGCGGAAAACCGACAACAGAGGTGACCCCAGACTCCGAATGGAGCAGTAATGAGTGATGATTACATCACATGTGCCTAAAGTAAATGGTATCATTTTGTGAGATCTAAGTACTTTGTTGATTGTAATTCAGGCTCGCCATTATTCGCGCTGTCCAGACACATTTTCTCAGTTTAATTAACTGCCTTTTTTTAGTTGTCCACTACTTTCTCGGCACTTAAACCATTACCCTCGTTTCCGCTGTAAGAATATAATCCATTAATATTGCTTTGATACGGTACATTTTTGCTGAACCTTTGATAGTATAGTACGATAGCACTAATCTCATGAAACAGCAACATAAATGGAATAATTTTGTGCAACAATATTTCAGTAAATTAATATTAGACAAACATAAAGGTATGTTTTCAGGCACTCGTAAGAAATAAAGAAGTAGAACACTTGGACAACAGAAAAACAACAGACGTGAGTGGCTTACCCAGGGTTCGATTCCGTACCTTCCGTACGACAACTCCGCCTAGCTATCAAGCGAATCACACTGACCCCACGGCCAGCCAGGCATCCCCAAAAAAAGATGCCTAGCTGGCTATTTATCAGTACGAAACACACAAGATAACACCGGAAGTATACAGTGGGCAACTCAGCCCTTAAATGACGCAATCACTTCTGTTGTTCTCCTATTAACAGTATGTGTCAGTCCAAACAAGACAAAGACCTTGATACTGGGTCCAGTAAATAGTAGAAGACTTAAGGACATTAGTATAGAACAGAGGGTAGGTTTCTGGTATTGTATAAACATAAATAACACATAAGGAAGGGAAACCCGAGGCCTGTAAACAGTAAATTAATATTAGACAAACATAAAGGTATGTTTTCAGGCACTCGTAAGAAATAAAGAAGTAGAACACTTGGACAACAGAAAAACAACAGACGTGAGTGGCTTACCCAGGGTTCGAACCCCGTACCTTCCGTACGACAACTCCGCCTAGCTATCAAGCGAATCACACTGACCCCACGGCCAGCCAGGCATCCCCAAAAAAAGATGCCTTGCTGGCTATTTATCAGTACGAAACACACAAGATAACACCGGAAGTATACAGTGGGCAACTCAGCCCTTAAATGACGCAATCACTTCTGTTGTTCTCCTATTAACAGTATGTGTCAGTCCAAACAAGACAAAGACCTTGATACTGGGTCCAGTAAATAGTAGAAGACTTAAGGACATTAGTATAGAACAGAGGGTAGGTTTCTGGTATTGTATAAACATAAATAACACATAAGGAAGGGAAACCCGAGGCCTGTAAACAGTAAATTAATATTAATAATAATAAATAATAAATTCTTTAAGCGCCAAACACGGCGCATAAGGCAGAAACCAGTGCTCTCCAGGTTGTTCGTTGTGACGCCACTCCTCTTAGCTCTTGCACATTATTTAGGCCCAACGTTCTTCCTTCTCTTATTATTGTTCTTCTGAGTGTTTCTTTTGGTCTTCCTTTTTTCCGCTTACCCTCAGGAACCCAAGTGAGCGCCTGTAGTGATATTCTGTTGTTTTGCATTCGTAGGACATGACCGATATATGACCATCGTCTTTTCCTTATATAGTCGGAGACATATTTCTGCCTAGAGTCTTCTCTTATTTGTCGATTAGTCTTGAATTCTTTCCAACTGATGTTCATGAGTTTTCTAAGACATTTGTTCTCGAATGTATTCAGCTTGTTCTCCAATGATTTTGTTATTTTCCAACTCTCACAGCCGTATGTTAACACTGAGATAACATTTGAATTAAACAGACGAAGCTTGGTATGTATATTCAATGATCGTAATTTCCAAATGTTAGATAATCTATTGAAGGCGCTAGCTGCCAAAGCAATTCTAGTATGGATTTCTCTTGTTGTGTCACCATCCTGAGTCATTTTACTGCCTAATAATTGAAACTTTCAACTTTCTGTAGTTTTTCCCCGTTCAAGATGATATCAAAGGTCTCGTTAGAAAAGTTCATAGCTTTAGTTTTAGAGGCATTTATTTGGAGACCAATTTTAACCGAGAGATGACACAAATTATTTATTGCTTCTTGGATTGTCTTGGTGTTGAACTTAAGAATGCTACATCATCTGCGAAATCCAGGTCCCCCAGGAATTTTCCATTTGTCCATTTTATACCCAATTGTTCATTGTGGGTATAGTTTTCTCATAACCCAATCAATAGCTATTCCAAAAAGTAGTGGTGACATAATACAGCCTTGTTTCACCCCTGTTTCTACTGTAAACCATTCTGTATTCCCTTTATTTGTTCTAACACAACATCTTGCATTGTCATATAGCGCTTTGATTATATTCACATATTTTGTTGGAAAACCATAGATTGTAAGTATCTTCCACAATGATGGGCGGTGTAGACTATCAAAGGCTTTTTGAAAATCGACGAAGGTGATAATAAGTGGCGATTGCCTTTCCACTGATTCTTCTATAATTGTTCTTAGTGTGAATATTTGATCAATACATGATCGTTTCGGCCTGAAACCCGCTTGTTCTTCTCTGATCTTTTCGTCAGCATGCAATTTAAGTCTTTCTAACATCATGCAACATAATAATTTTCCAGGTACTGATAATAGAGATATACCACGCCAGTTATTACAGTCTGATAGATCACCTTTCTTCGGTAACTTTACAATAATACTGTCTTTCCATTGTTGTGGTGGTTGTTCTTCTCTCCATACTTCATTTATAATATCTAAAATTCTCAAGAGGTTGTTGTCATTAACTGCTTTAATCATTTCCCCTGAAATTTCGTCAACTCCAGCAGCTTTAAAATTTTTTAATCTTTTAACGGCTTGTTTGATCTCGTCCAGCGTGAATTCATCGCAAGTTATTGGCAAAGTGGTTGTGGATGTTTCATTATTAAAATCAGGTGTTACTGTTGGTGGTGGTCTGTTTAGCACCTCCATGAAGTGCTCAGCCCATCTCTTCATTTGTTCTTTTTCTGTTGGTATTGAATTCCCTAATTTACCTTTAACAGGTGTTTCCATAGCAGTAGGCTAATATTAGACAAACATAAAGGTATGTTTTCAGGCACTCGTAAGAAATAAAGATGTAGAACACTTGGACAACGTGGGGTCAGTGTGATTCGCTTGATAGCTAGGCGGAGTTGTCGTACGGAAGGTACGGGGTTCGAACCCTGGGTAAGCCACTCACGTCTGTTGTTTTTCTGTTGTCCAAGTGTTCTACTTCTTTATTTCTTACGAGTGCCTGAAAACATACCTTTATGTTTGTCTAATATTAATTTACTGTTTACAGGCCTCGGGTTTCCCTTCCTTATGTGTTATTTATGTTTATACAATACCAGAAACCTACCCTCTGTTCTATATTAATGTCCTTAAGTCTTCTACTATTTACTGGACCCAGTATCAAGGTCTTTGTCTTGTTTGGACTGACACATACTGTTAATAGGAGAACAACAGAAGTGATTGCGTCATTTAAGGGCTGAGTTGCCCACTGTATACTTCCGGTGTTATCTTGTGTGTTTCGTACTGATAAATAGCCAGCAAGGCATCTTTTTTTGGGGATGCCTGGCTGGCCGTGGGGTCAGTGTGATTCGCTTGATAGCTAGGCGGAGTTGTCGTACGGAAGGTACGGGGTTCGAACCCTGGGTAAGCCACTCACGTCTGTTTGTTTTTCTGTTGTCCAAGTGTTCTACTTCTTTATTTCTTACGAGTGCCTGAAAACATACCTTTATGTTTGTCTAATATTAATTTACTGTTTACAGGCCTCGGGTTTCCCTTCCTTATGTGTTATTTATGTTTAAACAATATTTCAGCCATGCAGTACAATTACACGCTATAACGTTAATAGGTCATAAATGATTGAAAACAAACATACCCTAGCTCCAATCCTTTTATATTTTATAATAAATTCTGGATAGCATTGACTGCCATCATACACGACAAATTCTCTAAAGAGCATTCCATCTCCACTCCCCAAGATTGAGTCATATCGGCTTGGTGGACATTTGAATATTCTGGAATCTGCGGGAAAGAAAAGCATGCTATTGATTTCGAACACAGCGTTTCACAGATGGGTGAATTTAGTTATTTTCATGGCGTTTTAACCGTACTTACTTACTTGGTCGTTCATCTTCTACTCTGGGGTGTAGAGGTTTTCCAGAGAGAGCGCCACACTATCCTATCGGCTGTCTTCCTCCTGGCTGGGCTCCAATCTAGTCCTCGGTCCTTCAGAGACTGTCTAATGGTGTCCTCCTAGCGGACTCTGGGTCGTCCTGGAGGTCTGGATCCCTGGTTCTTAGTTTCCCACACTTTGGATAGTCGATCTTCTCCCATTCTGCAGACATGGCCAAACCATCTTAGTTGAGACAGTTCTACTTTGGTCTGCAGGGGCTGGGTTTTGAGGTCTTGCCGTATCCTCTGGTTGCGGACCATGTCTCTCCTTGTTACTTTAACCACCTTCCTGAGAAACCTCATTTCTGAGATTTGGAGCGTGTTTTAACAATATAACAAAAAGAAATATAAAAAGGTCATTAAAAATACACCACAAAAGGGAACATTATAGACGTATACAACAATCAGTAATAATTGTGCTTTAATAACAACCCTATCTTTAAATTAAAATAAAAAAAACTGACTTACGAGCTTAAAATCTACCTTTTTTGTTACAGTTATACGCTTTTCCCATAAGCACCTTACAGAGGAGCGTAGTTAGTTCTGTGCCATTCTGGACTCGCTCATCAATGTCATCTGGAAGTATCAGTAAAAATTATGTGTTAGTTAAAAGGTATCTATTGTGTTAATGTCCTGTCATATGACAATTGGCGCTAGCCACTTACAGTATTAACCAAAAAGTTACAGACATTTATAAACGAGTGCTTGCGTAGAATAGAAGGACTGAAATGGTATGACAAAGTCACAAATGTGGTATTGATTACAAGAACCAGACAAGTGCCAGTGGAATAAGAGTTGAGAAGAAGACGCTGGTGATGGATAGGACACACATTGAGAGACATGTTGATAACATTACAAGGCGGTCCTTGTTCTGGAAGCCACATGGAAAAAGAGGCAGAGGTAGACCAAAAACACATGGAGAAGAGAACTGGATACAGAGGTGAAAATGATGAAGAAAACATGGAAAGAACTTAAGCGGATGGCACAGGACAGGAAGACTTGGCATGTGTTTGTTGAAGGCATATGCTACTCAGGGAGCTAAAGGGTATTGATTGATTGATTGATTGATTGACTTACAGTATTGCAACAAACTATTATTCCCAAAACAAGGATTGGATTATAGTGTGATTCACTTGCATGGCTAGGCGGGGTTGTCGCACGGAAGGTCCAGTGTTCAAATCTTGGGTAAGCTACTCATGTCAGTTGTTTATCTGTTGTCTGGTGTTCTACTTCTTTATTTCCTGCGAGTGCCTGATAACATACCTTTATATTTGTTTCATATTAATTTATTGGATTATAGTGCTTGTTGTTGGTGCACGAGGGTAAACACATAAAGTACTCAAGTACTTATTGTTCACATTATTCTATGTTTGTGATTACGTCCGTTGTGGACTCATGGAAAACTCGGGAGCATAGAACAGGATCATAGCAATTTTCTGCTGGTTTATTTGTTATCTCTGCAAGATGTTAACCGATGCTTGGTCTCCCTGCGTACCTACAGCGGTAGCATTGATGTATGTTTAGAACTAAGTTTATTGCGTCAATTGTTAGCTGATGTTTTTGTTAGCTGGATATCTATATGGCCTAGTGGGGCGTCCGAAACGGAGGGATGGTTCTTCGCTAACGTTATGAATGTTGCGTACAGTATCTTTCACGCATTGATTAGAAATATAAGATAGTATTGACAGGTGATCCAAAAGTAAAGATGAGGGCTAATAACTGCGAGAGTAACCAGGAGGCCATAACACAATACGGTCCAGCGAAGATGCATGAACATGAAAAGATATTTGGAAATCTCTGCACCATAAGAAAAATAACGACTGACTGAAGTATATGTGCACAGGAAAAATTTATAATTTGTAAGCTGAACATGGACAAAATTCAGCATGTTGAAATTCTGTAAGGCAGACATTTTAACTGCTATAACCGACTAAAGTAATAATGACAATGTTAGAGCTAAATGCAAATATATATATATATAATATAATCAAAGAAAATCAGAAAATATTAAGGTTATACTACATTTATTAATCTTTTAGGGGAAAAAAAGATTCACGTACCTGTGTACTGGTCGGCTTTAGTAAATTCTTCTGTAAAGTAGATTCCTTGTCCGTACATGGCTCTGGGGTTAGCGCAGGATAGATCAAATCCTTTTCTTATTATCCTTTCTACAGCATCTTCATTTGTGCCATGGAACAAATATAACTCATTCACATCCAGGATCCTCTTCTTCTGCTTATTGAAGTTCCACAGTTCTGGCGGAATGTTTTTAATGCTCTTATACCCGTATTCCATTTCCTGAATGAGTTCTTTCTTGAAGTCATTGTATGACTGCAACAGATTAGCATTTCCTACTCTTTGTATGTCTGTGATCACGAAATCAACGTGGTTTAGACCTTCCGCGTCTCGTCCTATCCCAACCACGTTTGGATCCCACGTGGAGTTAATGACTTCCTCAATATTCACTCTTGTTTTATCGTTAACACCCCACACGCTTGTCATAGTGTCTATATGTGCTGTTATCGTTCCACTGAATCGATTCTTGCCTTCGTCAAGTGCAGGAACTGCCCTGAATATTACCTGTAGTTAAAAATATATTCATTGTGTATCTTCCGGCAGAAACTGAAAACAAAGGAATTGTTACGTACAAGAAGTTCAGTGGTATAACTGATGCATAACATTTGTGCGATTATTTCCTTTATCACATCAGAAGAGAAACAACACATTGATTTATATTATAAAACACATTCCATTTAATGCTGTGATATACGCACAATCAGGTCCGGGCCCGGTGGCGTGACCGATGCGGTCTTGTAGGAGGAGCCAAAATATATTTTTAAAATGTAAAACTTTAACATTTTAAACGATTTTAAAAAAGCACTTCAAAGTACAGGTAGTCCTCGACTTATGACGGAATTCCGTTCCGACGACTCCGTTGTAAGTAGGTGTGGTCGTAAGTCGGAAATCACTTTATTTTAAACGAACCGTAAAGATACGTTAACAAGTAACACGTCGATCACTGTATCACCAAAATCTTTCATTACATTTTGCAGTGCATGTACTACTTGTATTAATTATTTTTGTTAAGAAAGAGAAATGTTTTCAAAATAACATTACAAACGATTCAAACCCAGGCGCAACTTACGTACTTGCACAGATGTAGCCCACTATTTAAAATAATGAGGAATCCTCTTTTGCACCAAAATGGATAGTCTCCTTTTGGCTGCTAAGTCCCGCATTCTCTTCAACAGCAGAAGCTGTGTAGGACAGCTGTCATCTTCTTGCTCGTACCAAGCCATCGCTGTTTCTAGTGCTATAAAGGCCTCTTCAGGACTTGGTCGACGTTTTGGTTTTTCTTCATAATCTACAAGTACATCATGTACTTCTGAGGAGTCTTCATCATCGGTCACTACATGTATTTGGTTTTCTTCTTGCACAAAAGACAAAATTTCTTCGTCATTCAAAAACTGAAAACCAGAATCATTATCATCTTCTAGCCACATGTGTGCATAATCTTTGTCACAGTCCGAAAATCCGGGCATTGCTTGAAACAGTTCCACAACTTCATTTATACAATCATCATTTGTGTCCACTGCAGTAGTTTCATTTCCTCCTTTTTTCCCAAGCAATCTACTCCAAGCCTTGTTGAGATTATCTTGTGACAGGGTGGTCCAAGCATTAGCTAACATATAGCAGCAGTCTTTGAGATTAAGCTTTTTGGAAAACGCCACCATACTTTCTTCATCTTCAGCCAACAATAAACGACGCAGGACTTCCTTCTTGTACATCTTTTTAAGCTTTGCTATAACACCCTGATCCATTGGTTGAATCAGTGCTGTTACATTGGGAGGCAGAAAAATTACTTTAAAATTTGCATCAACTGCATTCAATGTATCCGTCTCTGGATGAGATGGTGCATTGTCCAGTAAAAGAATTACTTTTCCAGTTTTCTTTTCTTGTTCTCTCAACCTCTTCACATTTGGGATGAACTGATTTGTATACCAATCAAGAAATATTTCACTATTCATCCAAGCACTCTTCTGTGCTTTGTAACACAATGGGAGACATGTCACATTCTTTAAACAACGTGGTTTTTTGGCTTTGCCGATCATTAGCACCGGTAAACGATGACTTCCACTGGCATTCACGGCTACCAAAATTGTTACTCTCTCTTTGCACTTTTTAAACCCAGGGGCAGCTGCTTCGCGCTGAGATGCAAGTGATTTTTGAGGCAATGATTTCCAGTATAAGCCAGTCTCATCGGCATTATACACATCATCGAGTGAATAACCTTCTTCCAAAAAAAAGCCAAGAATGTTTCTTTAAAATTTTTAGCGGCAGTTGCATCGCTAGATAAAGATTCCCCTTGAATCTCCAATTCTCGTATGCCATGACGAGATTTAAAGTTTCTTAACCATCCCTGGCTAGCCTTAAAGTCAGGAGGACCGTCAAGTTGATTGTTGAACTGAAGTGCCTTTTCACACAACAGAGAACCAGAGATAGGTTCCCCTTTGCTTCTTCTTTGCACAAACCATATGTACAAAGCCTCTTCCAATTTCACATCTTTCGCATTTCTCATGGTTTTACGTTTCTTCGACCCATTTTCACTATCAAATTTCGATGCAAAACTCATAATTTTATCCTTGTTACTTTTGATGTCAGAGACGGTAACTTTCCCAACATTGAAAATCCTCGCAAGTGAAGACACAGTTTCACCTTGTCCTAGTCTCTTGATAATTTCTGTTTTCGTTTCAATTGACAAAACATTGCGGTTCCTTTTATATGCTTTAGGCCTACTGGAAGATGCCATATCGCACAGAGAAATACTTGTACACCAAAATTATTCTGCTATAGTAGCAGACACAATTATTTTAAGTTGAACTGTCTGTTTAGCCAGTGTTCTACCTAGAACGCACACGTACACTGGATTGGTAAACCAGATATTAACTGACTTTATGATCTAACTGACTTCCTGTACGTAAGCGACCGACCATTAGCCATCCCATTCTCTACAAATTGTTCGCACACATTTGAAGTTTGCCGCATCAAAAGATTCAGAATTTTAGTCTAACGTGACTGTGGCATCTGATTTTTTTTTTTCTGGAAAAAGTGTTCGGATAATTGGATGTTCGGATAATTGGGGTTCGGATAAATGGAGTTCTACTGTATATATATATATATATATATATTCTTTACATATTGAAACAAACTGTGCTCTTTGTTTAAAGTGACATAATACAATATAGAAATTATAACATAAAATTACTTTACTGTACAGTCTTGTACTCTGATAAGTAATGAAACATAAGTGTGAACTGTAAAGTGCTCCTAGGATGGCCGTCGTAAGTACGAGTGGTCGTAAGTAGTATACGTCGTAAGTCAAAGATAATCTGAATAAACACTTTGCCCCCCGTAAGACATCTTACGAATTGGAGAATTATCACAATCTAAATGTGCTTACATGACGAGCTGCTGCACGAAGTACTAACTGATCCTAGGAGGGCGACAATTATACAGTTTTCGCAGTTAAATTAAAACTCGTGAGAGATCCTATTAACTGTGGTATTAATCATAGCTCATCTCATTGGCTGTTTGGGCTGTCACGTGCGAAAAGTAAATGCTCCTACCACGTCACTTTGTGCGGTTCCCATGCTGCTATTTAAATGGGCATTATGACAGTGCGTCAAAAATAGGCTGATGTATCGGGCTTGATATATTGAAAGTGTTTGACCTTCTGCAGTATTTATTATGCTCCATCACCAGAAGCTGATTTGTTTGATATATTGTTAATCTAATTAATTCATTCATTTATGTTTTCTTCTTACCAAAATGGCTATAGGTTAGCCAGTCGTAAGAAAGACGAGAAAGTAAGACAGAAGGGGAACACTAAACAATTTAATAATAGCAGAAGTGAAGGCACTCCGGGAATTCGAAACGAGGATCGTCCTAACTCCTTTGAGGTGATTAGCAGGTTGTGTCTTGCCACGGTTCACTAGCAGTGAGGCGATGGTGTCATTCGGATGGCCCTGGTTCGAATCCCCAACGTACCTATCAATTCCGTTACTTTTCTGTTGTCTGGTGTCCTCCTTATTTCATTCATTCTTTCTTTATTTCTTGCTTGACTTATTTCTTTCTTCACACTGTCGATAGAACGTTTACCAGCAGGTTCTCGGGTTTGAATGTTCTTTTCAGGAAAGTAACCAGTGATATCAAATACATATATATTTTTTTAACCTGTGTCTATTGTCGCGAAATCCCTCGCCCGACCTCTTCTTTCTCTCTCTCTTTCTCTCTTTCTCTCTCCCTCTCTCTCTCTCTCTCTCTCTCTCTCTCTCTCTCTCTCTCTCTCTCTCTTGTTTTCTAATGCTCCAGGAATGACCCAAGATACCGGGGATTTTCCAGTTCATTGTCGAATGGCCCATCAGCGGGGAATACCGGCAAGTGACCGGGGTGAACTCCGCCCAACGAATGGCCCATCAGCGGGGAATACCGGCAAGTGACCGGGGTGAACTCCGCCCAATGACCCAAATAGTTGGGGATCTCCACTTGACCGGGTGAAGACCACAGTAGCCGGGGATTTCCAGGTGACCAGGAGTTTAGGAATTTCCTGACTTAGCTGAGGTCAGCGACCGCTGTTAACTGTGTATATAATAAAGACTACATCGTGTACATTTTACTCACATTTTGCAAGCCCCGGCGGAAACTTCTAGCAGATAATCTGTCAGAAACCAGAGGACCAAAGAATTAACTATATATATATATATATATATATATATAGTATATGCCGTCTTTTGAGCCAAACTCAATCTTGGAATCAAAGCGGGTGAGCTAATAAATGCATTATCTTCTTATCTGCAATTATTTGGATTGAATGTTTGAACTGCTTTCCATTATTATCTCATTATATGCAATTAACTTTAGTTAATGTTTGCACTGCTTTTCAGTCAATTTCATACTTTCATGTAATGGTTGTATATACATTATGGAATCCATATGTTTACTGTTATATGATTTTTTTGTATGCCTTTTTGTATGCTTTTAATGTCCTTCAGGTTGGTTCACAGAATTCAGTTGCACTACCCTGCACGCCTCTATTATCTAATAGATATATATTTTTTATCGCATTCATGTATTTAATGGTGTATGATTTTGTATGCCTTTACAACAGTTGATGATATATGTATGCCTATGCCCCTACCCTATTAATATCATATGTTTGCAGCTCGAAGAATGGCGCTCAACATTGGTCCTTGTCATTTATGTAATAATATGAATGATATCTGAGCCTGGTTTATGGACCACACTCAGGACAAATTAATGCCTCTAACCAGAGAGCTAAATAGATTGTTCCTTTGTGTCTATCTCCTAGCTCCCTGGTGGTGACGAAAGCAGGTGAAACTCGCAGTCGTGTAGTGAAACCTTGCAGAACTTGCTATGAACTATTCCAGCAACTTGGCCGGGGGAAGAAAACTTGCAGTGATATTGTGACGTCATACAGCAGCAACATCATACATGATAAGTGCATTTTTTAGAACGGACCAAACACTAAGCGATCTTAGGTCAAACCAGTCAATGATTAAAATTAGGACATAAACCTCAGCCATCGTGAAAGGGTACCCTAATAATAAACATAATTTTTGTGTAGACTATTTTTATCTCCCTTTACCCAGTGCTATATATATATAAATAACCATATATATAAATATTTGTATTTTTTCTCTTTCGTTTATCTGTAACCAATTTAGCTTGGTCTAATATATATAAATTCATAGAAACGAATTTCACTGTTGTTTCTTTCTTTTCACAATATGTTCTGTATTGCTTGGTAGTTAACTGTTTTTGTTAATCATTATCTTAATTACCAGCTGGGTGTCTCATGAGCCATATCAGTACCTCAGGGGAAGTGTGGCTGAAGACGTAACATACTCTCAGGATCCTTGATGGGATTTGCTTTTTTGCTTAACTGAGAAGAGTTTAAATTTCAGTCTCCTGAAACATTTCTTCTTACAAGTGTCGGACTATCACTTACAGCGAGCCACAAGACACTGTGGAAGAGATTGGTACTCTCTTTTATTTCTTCTATCTATCCTTTCTTCTACCCTGTCGCCACAAACTGGACTGCTCGTCCCGGATGAACTCATAGCATCTGTATGTTCCCTAGACTACAAGTAATTTATTGCTAATATACATTTTACTTTTGGGTAACAAACTTGGGTTAATAGTTTGGTTATCAAGTAATCTTATACAGCTTCCCAGTACACTTTGCATGTAACTGGTTTGATCTTATATGCAGTATATTGCACAGATAGAATAGTACACAAAATATAACTGATGACTGATCTTCTAGTGTATGGTCCAATTTTTTAGTTAAGTTTGTATACAAGATTTAACTGAGCTACTTAACTAAGAGCTATCCTATTGGTTGAAATTGTTGTTGTTGCAAAATTTTGTTTTATTGTTGTGGCAGTAATACACTATATTATTAATATTAGACAGTATTACTTTTACCTGTATTGGTTTGTGAGTAGGTTTATTCAAGCTCATTCGACTTGATCCAATATTGCAATGGCAGAGACAGCAAAAGTAAGTGCTTTGTTAATTGAGAGTGGAAAAGAGGTGGGGCTTGCAGGAAAATAGCTTGCAGACTATGTATCCGCAGAGATGAAGAGCATCAGAGAGGCAGAAGCGGAGAGGGACAGGGAAATCAGAGCGGCAGAAGCTGAGAAGGATCGGGAAATCAGAGCGGCAGAAGCGGAGAAGGATCGTGAAATCAGGGCGGCAGAAGAGAAGGAGAAGGAACGACAACATGCCCTGAAAATGAAGGAACTGGATGTTGAACTTCTCTCAAAAAGTAAGGAAGCTGGGAGCAATTCCGAAACTTCATCTTCTCCGCCCTCGCCCCTTCAATCTGATAGTGCATCAGCTCTCTCTACACCACACCTGGGACCGATGGCCTTCCCTCTGGAGCCATTTATGGAGGGAAAGGATTCCATGGACAGCTTTTTGGACCGTTTCGAGAGGTTCGCTTCTTCGTTCGGGCTGGACCGGAAGAGGTGGAATCTGAAACTCTCGCAAGGACTCAGGGGTGCTGGCTATGATGTATTCCTAAAACTGGCGCCTCATGAACAGGATGACTACGATTGTCTGAAGAAAGCCCTCTTAGCTCGGTATGAATTGAATGCTGAAGCTTACCGTAAACGTTTCAGAAATTTCCGTAAGGAAAATGGAGAATCGTACACCCAGTATGCTGCTCGCCTGGAAGCTTATCTGCAAAAATGGCTCACTCTCGCGTCATTCGAAAAATCTTACGAAGGACTGCAAGAATTAATAGTAATGGGGCAACTGAAAGAAATGATGAGCCCTGAGATGAGACGATTTCTGGTAGAAAACGGGGCAGAAAGGTTAAATACCATAGTTACCTTATCAGAACGCTTTCAGAATGCACAGGCTGAGACTCTGACCTCCAGACGGAGATATACAGACTACCCGGCTCGGCAGACTGCGCCTAACAGCTCCAATAATATTACAAGCTCAAAGCCACCCTACATGAAAACTCACCATGACAGACCCAACAATGGACAAACCCACAAGAACACGGAAAGGAAAACGTCCTATACAGCAAACACAGACAGGGATGTGTGCCAACACTGTCGGTCGCCTAAACATAGTTCTCGTGATTGTAAGCGCCGACCCCTCCCCATGAATGCAGCTTGCATAACAACCAGATCGCACAGCCCTGAGTCCTCAAAGGATGACATAGATTCCTCGAAGCGACCAGCTGTCATTGAATCTGTTATGGTTAATGGGGAGAGAGCTCTCTGTTTGTATGACACTGGATTATCTTTTGATGCAATCGTCGCAGCTTCTCTTGTTAATTCTGACCAAATTACGGAGGAGACGATTGAAATGCAAGGACCCACCAAATCTGGTGCGCCCATGATTCTACCAGTGTGCAAGATTCCGGTTCAATCGCGGTATGTGACTGGAGAAATCAGAGCCGCTGTTCTAAAGGATCCCATCTACCCCCTGATTTTGGGCTGTAGATATGTGTTCCTAGGAGAACCAGCCCGGCCTCTGTCAGTTGAGGCCGTACAGACCAGGGATCAATGCAGGCAGAACCCCGAGTCTGGAACTCCGACCAACATCTTCCCAGAAGAGTTGAAGAAGGCACAAACAGCGGATAGCACTTTGTCGCCTTGTTTTAAAAAACTTCCTAAGTCTCATACCCCGCCTCTCAAGGGAGAGCTTTATAAGAAGAATGGTCTGTTGTACCGCAGAGCAGGCAAAGGAGCGAGCGAACACTCACAGCTGATTGTCCCCTCATCCTATAGGACCCAAATATTAGAAATGGGCCATGCCTTACCTTTCAGCGGACACATGGGAATTGGAGCAACCATGCAGCGCATTTCTTGCCACTAGTATTGGCCAGGAATGAACGCAGACATCAAACGGTATGTTCAGTCATGCGCACAGTGCCAAAAGGTGGCTCCTAAGCACTCGGTAGCTCCCGTAACCTTAGGAGAAATGCCTATAACAGGTACCCCGTTCGAAATGGTGGCAGTCGACATTGTTGGGCCCCTGATTAGGACAAAGAAAAAGAATAGCTACATCTTGACGTTGGTCGACACATGCTCCATGTGGGCAGAAGCAGTCGCAATGCCTTCGTGCGACTCAACTCATGTAGCGGAAGCCCTCCTTACTATATTTACGAGGTTGGGGTTCCCTCTTCAGATCCTGACGGATAATGGATCACAATTTCGGGGGAAATTAATGGAAGAAGTGTTTCGGATTTTCCAAACGCGACACATTCATACCTCTCCATATCACCCCCAGAGCAACGGCCAAGTAGAACGGTTCAATGGAACCTTAATTTCCATACTGCGAAAGCTGGAGCAGGAGAACCCAAGTTCATGGGATTCCTACCTGCCAGCGGCACTGTTCGCCTACAGAGAGGTACCTCATCACTCGACAGGAATTCCACCAGCAACACTGCTGTTTGGGCGCCCAATCAAAGGTCCACTAGAGGCACTTCTGAGATCCTGGACAGACGATAAAGCGGATGACACGGTCATTACCGCGTCACATTATGTTGAGGAATTGAAGCAACGCCTCCAAACAGGTTGGAAGTTGGCCACAGCAAATTTGCGCAAAGCCCGTCAGAAACATGCGCAATATTATAACAGGACAGCTAAGGATCGAGAACTGAACATTGGGGATAAAGTTTTATTGCTCTTGCCAAGCAGCCATAATAAACTTCAGATTGGTTGGAGAGGACCCTATGCTGTTGTCGAGAAAATCTCCCGCACCAACTACAAGATAGCAATTAAGGGTAAACAGAAAATTTACCACATCAATCTGCTGAAAAAGTACAACGAACGCGCATCAGTAGAACCAGCTCATTTGATGGCCCTTGCAGTAGCCAGTGAAGTAGAGGATGAACCCAGTGTAGCAGTCGAATACCCTATGTCCTTGAGTGAGACTCAGGCCGATGTGCAAATAAGTTCCACTCTAACCCTGGAACAGCATGAGCAGGTGCAAACAATGTTGGAAAAGTATGCAGAAGTTCTCACGGACAGGCCAGGCCTAACCAGTTTAGTAGAGTTTGATATGAAGTTGACAGATGCAATGCCAGTCCGTGTGAAAAATTACCCGATACCCTATGCCAAGGCGGATGCATTGAGAGAAAAAATAGAGAAATTGCTCAGTGCAGGCATTATTTCCCCATCCGAATCACCATATAGTGCTAGTGTTGTGCTCCTTCGAAAACCTACCGGAGAGCATAGATTGTGTATTGACTATAGGAGACTGAATGCAGTGTCGGAGTACCAGGCTGAACCTCTGCCAGATCAAAACTCACTGTTCACTAAGCTAAATACAGCTCGTTATTTCTCTAAAATCGACCTTAGCAAGGGATACTATCAAATTCCTGTGAAGAAAGAGATCCGACCACTGCTGGCATTCAGCACCCCGGAAGGACACTTTGAATTTAATGTCCTCCCCTTCGGATTACATAATGCGCCTAGCATATTCACGAGAATGATGAGAAAACTTCTCGCACCCCTTCATAACCCTGCTATTACAAACTTCATGGACGATATCCTCATCGCCACGGACACCTTTGAGGAACACCTGAATGCAATAGAGATGCTACTCCGAAGGCTTAAGGAGACAGGTTTAACTGTTCGCCCAACTAAATGCCAGATAGGTTTTGACCAACTGGGGTTTCTCGGCCACACCATTTCACAAGGGTACATATTTCCAGAGGAACGTAATGTTGACAAACTGCGCAATGCACCTCGCCCTATTACTAAAAAGGATGTCAGATCGTTCGTCGCATTATGTGGATTTTACCAACGCTAAATTAAGGATTTCAACACTATAAGCGCCCCACTGACAAACCTTACGAAAAAGAATACTCCGGAAAAGGTGATCTGAACCGCTGAGTGTGAGAATGCTTATAGTACCCTCAAGGAGAAACTCACAGAGAAACCTATTCTGCACCTACCAAACTTAAGCCAACCATTCATACTACGCACCGATGCTAGTCAGATTGGAATTGGAGCCACCTTGCTACAAACTGGGGAAGATAATGCGTCTACATTATTCCCCATAGCTTTCGCTATCCAAAAATTGAATGCTGCAGAAAAAAATTACTCCACTATTGAACGGGAATGCCTAGCTTTAGTATGGGGAATTCAGAAATATCAACCATACTTATATGGGAAGCCCTTCACCGTTCAATGCGACAATCAACTATTGATGTTCTTAGCGGCTTCTAAAAACCTGAATTCAAGGCTCATGAGGTGGTCGATGTTAATGCAACCATATAACTTCAAGGTTGAATATATACCTGGGAAACTCAATGTCGGAGCAGACTTTCTCAGCCGCCACCCATGCAGTGGGGAAGACCAGGGAAGTCATCAGCGACCCAATAATCTTAACCTTCCTAAAAACTTCCAGGATGATGGGGGAAATCAAACTAGGACGGGGAGGGATCGAGAAGAAGTCAGTCGAAACTAGTTCACCTTACGATAAACTTTCACAGGGGGCTATTGTCGCGAAATCCCTCGCCCGACCTCTTCTTTCTCTCTCTTTCTCTCTCTCTCTCTCTCTCTCTCTTGTTTTCTAATGCTCCAGGAATGACCCAAGATACCGGGGATTTTCCAGTTCATTGTCGAATGGCCCATCTGCGGGGAATACCGGCAAGTGACCGGGGTGAACTCCGCCCAACGAATGGCCCATCAGCGGGGAATATCGGCAAGTGACCGGGGTGAACTCCGCCCAATGACCCAAATAGTTGGGGATCTCCACTTGACCGGGTGAAGACCACAGTAGCCGGGGATTTCCAGGTGACCAGGAGTTTAGGAATTTCCTGACTTAGCTGAGGTCAGCGACCGCTGTTAACTGTGTATATAATAAAGACTACATCGTGTACATTTTACTCACATTTTGCAAGCCCAGGCGGAAACTTCTAGCAGATAATCTGTCAGAAACCAGAGGACCAAAGAATTAACTATATATATATATAGTATATGCCGTCTTTTGAGCCATACTCAATCTTGGAATCAAAGCGGGTGAGCTAATAAATGCATTATCTTCTTATTTGCAATTATTTGGATTGAATGTTTGAACTGCTTTCCATTATTATCTCATTATATGCAATTAACTTTAGTTAATGTTTGCACTGCTTTTCAGTCAATTTCATACTTTCATGTAATGGTTGTATATACATTATGGAATCCATATGTTTACTGTTATATGATTTTTTTGTATGCCTTTTTGTATGCTTTTAATGTCCTTCAGGTTGGTTCACAGAATTCAGTTGCACTACCCTGCACGCCTCTATTATCTAATGATATATATTTTTTTTATCGCATTCTTGTATTTAATGGTTTAATATATCGTATGCCTTTACAACAGTTGATGATATATGTATGCCTATGCCCCTACCCTATTAATATCATATGTTTGCAGCTCGAAGAATGGCGCTCAACATTGGTCCTTGTCATTTATGTAATAATATGAATGATATCTGAGCCAGGTTCATGGACCACACTCAGGACAAATTAATGCCTCTAACCAGAGAGCTAAATAGATTGTTCCTTTGTGTCTATCTCCTAGCTCCCTGGTGGTGACGGAAGCAGGTGAAACTCGCAGTCGTGTAGTGAAACCTTGCAGAACTTGCTATGAACTATTCCAGCAACTTGGCCGGGGGAAGAAAACTTGCAGTGATATTGTGACGTCATACAGCAGCAACATCATACATGATAAGTGCATTTTTTAGAACGGACCAAACACTAAACGATCTTAGGTCATACCAGTCAATGATTAAAATTAGGACATAAACCTCAGCCATCGTGAAAGGGTACCCTAATAATAAACATAATTTTTGTGTAGACTATTTTTATCTCCCTTTACCCAGTGCTATATATATATAAATAACCATATATATAAATATTTGTATTTTTTCTCTTTCGTTTATCTGTAACCAATTTAGCTTGGTCTAATATATATAAATTCATAGAAACGAATTTCACTGTTGTTTCTTTCTTTTCACAATATGTTCTGTATTGCTTGGTAGTTAACTGTTTTTGTTAATCATTATCTTAATTACCCGCTGGGGGTCTCATGAGCCATATCAGTACCTCAGGGGAAGTGTGGCTGAAGACCTAACATACTCTCAGGATCCTTGATGGGATTTGCTTTTTTGCTTAACTGAGAAGAGTTTAAATTTCAGTCTCCTGAAACATTTCTTCTTACAAGTGTCGGACTATCACTTACAGCGAGCCACAAGACACTGTGGAAGGGATTGGTACTCTCTTTTATTTCTTCTATCTATCCTTTCTTCTACCCTGTCGCCACATCTATGGTTAAGTAGATGTAAACATTCATACACAGGCTGGCGCGGTTCTGGCTGGTATCGATGTAACAAATTACTAACAAACGTCACGGGCAGATTAAAATGCAATTTTACAACTCTGGTTGCTCGTGGGAATTTGAAGACTCAGTTAGTGATCATTTGTTCTATGACGCCCTCTTAAAGTTTCTTATGCTGCCTGACAAAAATAGCTGGTATTGTTTGGTCTTTGGTTTTCTAAAAATCATTTGAGAACAATTGGGGTTGATTTTCTATCTTCTATATGTAGGATGGCTTTCTTGAATATTGTTGCTGGTATTGTCGCCGCTGCACTTCAGTAGTGGTCCAGCAATGGCCAACTTTGAGTAAAATGATGAGGGTTTTCAAAGGTATCTACCTTCGCTCAATATTACTCTTGGCAGAGATATCAATAGAAGAATCATACTTCTGTATCAGGGAGCCTCACAGGAATTTATTGAAAGGCAAGTATAACAACTGAGATAATCTAAGCTGTTATAAACTTATTATTCTCCGCTCCTTCTATGAGAAAACGTTTCGACACGTATTTTACAAGCCCACAGCTGAAGGTGATGCAACAAAATATTAATTTTATAGCTCTGTATGGATATTTATTTTGTTTAAAAATAAGTCATATGGGGCAGTCACAAAACTCGCTTAATAGTGATTAATTCAACTCTGGATTTATATTTATATAATCAACGGGTTTAATACTCGATTATTGTTTAACAAGGTAAAATAAATAAAGGTGTTTTATCAAACAAAACAGCTCTCATTTTTATTCAATGGAAGATCATAGCTGTAGGTGGCTTAAAAAAAAAATAATCACATTTTCCCAATTGCTGTGCTAGTATTGTACTTAAATGTTGACCTCGACTGATTTAATGAGACATTCATATACGCTATTGGAGCTGGAATTACAGTGGCTGTTGGCACAAAACTTGTCCTCCAATAGATCCTCGTTAAAGGGTTTAAAATGTACTCATATATATATATATATATATATATATATATATATATATATATATATATATATATAATATATAATATATATATATATATATATATATATATGAAGGGATATAGAAAGAGATGGAGAGAGAAATTGGAACTGAAAGTGAATGAAAGCAAAGAAAATTCCATCCAATATGGGTTACAAACATAGCATGTGTGGGAAAACTAACCTCGGACTTAACAGGGTCCGAAAGAGTAGTAGTAGCAGAGTGAGAAGAGGACGAGTACGGGGTCGTCTACACATGACGTCATGCTGACAGGAGAGAGAGAGTCAACGTTTTTTGACGAAATGTGACGATAGGGGGAAAAAGGGGGGTGGGGGGAGGGGGAGAGGCCGAAAATGTGTGTCGTCATACACAAAAAATACGAATGAAAATCGCTTCTTTCATAGATGATGTCGAAATAAAATAAATTTAGTAACCTCCATTCTCATAGTCTTTTTTTATCCGCAATAGTTAACAACTCCCTCGTGGACGACTTAATATTATAATCTGAACTGAAATATCGGATAATATCTATAACTGTCAAGTGGTTTAAATTATTATATATACTAGTATATATAATGTACTATGCACTCTAAAAACCAAATGTTGACAAATAATTTGTACTGTCCATTAAAATTAAAAAGAAAGCAATAACACGTTATCAGCATTCTGACAACAGTTCGATGTGACCAAAGACACAAAAGTTTAGCAAGTTGAAAGACGATACTCAGGTTTGTGAGAACGTTTACATTTTGTTTTGCATGGAAAAAATACAAAAGCATTTAGTTGGATAGGGCAAAGGTTGGGCCCCTGTCTCGTGCTGGTACGCGGCAAATGAAAGGGAAGACATAGACTGTCCTCGACGTACGAAGTATGCGACTTACGACAACTCTTACTAACGATGGGCTTAATACCCTCATTATTCCCTATTGTATCATAATTTGTACACTGTATTGTTATTTTATATTACAATATGTACATTTTATTGTTATTTTATATTACAGTTTGTACATTGTATTATTTCATTACGAACAAAGAATTTTAATTAGTTTTAAAAATACAACAAAATAGATCTACGCATTTTAGCTTATCCTTATGGCTCATAAAATATATGGTGATTTCCGAGTTTGGACCACATCGACTTTATGACCTCCATGCCGGAGCGAAACCTTTACATTGAACGAAATCGATTTTTAATTAGAAAAAACAATGTTAAGCACAGTGACTTTCACACAAATATTTAATGTAAAACATTTAGGACTTCCTCACCATTTTAATGGCTTTGTTCTTGTTAACATCAAATGCGAATTGAACAAACCCAAGGCAAATTGCCATATCATTACGAGTGGTTTCGAGTAATTATAAAGTTCTTATAAATTATAACTTTTCAATTTTTCAACAAATAACAATTCAATATTTTGTCTTGTTAGTGCGGCCTTGAGGACGAATAACCTGTACAGTTTTTGCTGTGTCTGAGATTGTCATCTTAAGGCCTTGTTGTGGTACATGCCCCCCCCCCCCACCCCCCCCCCCCCCGCGCACGTATGAACACATATCACTACAAAATTACTTATAGAGATCGCCACCACGTCCAACGCAATGGAGCCGCCACTGATCAGATGTTAACATCCGGCTTATCTCGTGACGTATTTGGATGCACAAAGAAAATAGTTTGGCTCTAATTCTACTTTTCAAGCTGCCGTACCAATTTCATTCAACATAAATCTTTACCTTTAATGTTCGTCTATAGCAGTGGTTCCCAGAATGTTTTCCTTGGGCCACACTTTCGGAATGAAAATTAGCTCGCACCGCACCCAATTTTTTATTGATAAGAAATACCGTCAAAAGCAAAAAAAATCAACTCCTAGCAGTGTTTTCCTCATAACTAGGGGTAGGATTTTAATGATTTTACATCTTTTTTTTTTTGTCTTGACTAAAACGTTGCTCAGTTGAATATAAATGTTTTTCGTGAAATACTAAATTGATTTAACAGCCTTTGTTAAGGCACTATTTTGCATTTTTTATCATTATTGTCACGTTAGGGCACTTTTAGATATTTCGTTCATTTGAAATTTTTTTTTTTGGGTCATTATTTTGCATGTTTTTTTTTTTTTTTCATTTTTGGAATGTTAGGGCATTTTTGAGATTTTTCTGTAATTTTACAGCAGTTTTGTAGTTTTTTTCGTCAGTTATTAATTTGAACTAGCAATAACCCGTCAACATTGACAGGTTTTTAATTATAGTGTGTTGTTTCTGTTACATTGTTACATATATTACAGACGGTTCTATCACTACTGTGGTCATTTCATTGCAGGCGACCGTCATTAGATATTTGTAGTGAAAATTATATGGATGTATTAAATATGAAGACATGAAGTAACCTTACCTAAATGACATGTGGAGCAGTGATAATGGTCTAATGGGCCGTAAATTGACTAAATAACTAACATTTCTTTTATGACAACATATCTCGTATATATTCGTGCATTTTTAAAACTCTTGCCCTGGTCGACTTACTGCATCTGAGAAGCTATGGTAGACTTATTGCCTCTGAGAACAACGTTTGAAGTTTGACGAAACTCCAGCCCATGTACTGTTTATCAATTGTGTTGTTGGCTTCTTTCCATAATCAAACTGTTCATGCACACCTTCATTTGCGCACTTTTTCTATTTTCGGGAGAGTACATATAATGGGAAACAATACAATTACTGTTTAACTTTCAACCACAGTTGCACCCCCTTAGCTGTGGTTGAAAGTTAATGTACTTTCTCGAAAATAGAAAAAGTGCGCAAATGACGGTGTGCAAAATGTGACTGACCGACCGACCGAAGTACTTACGGCGTGAATTATGTATTTTGATATTGTGGAATTTTCAATAAAAATACACATGTTTATGTATTTTCGTACTAATTTTTTTTTTTTTTAAACAAATTACTTCACTGTTTTCCCCATTCTGTTTAATCATTTTCCCTGAACCCGTGAAAACAAATGTTGCTGCTAAATTTTCCTACATAATATCAAATTTTGTATTTCTGCCTGGTGCCATTACTTCCTTAGAAAAGTCAGCAGTTCTATTAGTGGATCAGATAGATTTGATGAAGAAAATATTGAAGGACTTAGACTGTGTGAATGGAGACGTAGGAAAGGCTGTACACAAGATAATTGAGCAAGTTTTGAAATAAAAATGTGGGATATGAAAAGTTGTCCTTAATTTCACACTTTTCTCTTGGTGAATTTTCAGCGGACAACCGACGTAGCGTATTTCAAGTATGCTTCTGTGGCGTCAGTTGAAGTGGAAAGGAGCTTTTCTGTGTTTAAAGCTTTGTTGGCAGATAATAGAAAGTTATTCTGTTTTGAGAATCTATTAACCAGACCACAAGGTATTTGGACATGCGCCCTAATATAATCGATGCACCCTGTGTCTATTTTCAACGGTGCTTCGCCAAAATGAAGTAAAATTTTATTTAGTAAAATGTTACTTTTTTAAATTGTGAAAATCTGCACAAGGTTTTCATTGTGCATTGTAATACTTAATTCATTAAATTTTAAAAAATTCAGTTTGCCATAGAAACTGTAAACATATTCAGTTGTTATTTCATGTCTTTTGTGTGTGTGTGTTTTTTTAAAAAGGAATTATTTTGTTAATAAAAATAACATTTTAAGTTAGGCACAGAAACTGTGCAAAATAATAAATTGCATTTTTAAGGGGCGTGTGTGTGTGCGGTTGCGTGACTGCGTGTCTCTTAGATTGCATGTTTTTGGTTAATGAAATAGATTTTCAGATTAACACAGAAAAGGTGAAAAAAATGAAGTTGTAAATTGTATGTCTTCTCCCTGTTTTGTTTAATTAGTCCTTTTTTGGGTTAGTAACATAGAGAATCTCAGTTTGGAACAGTAACAGCAAGAATCTAAATTATATTTGTTAGGTTCTTTTTGTTTTGTTATATGTCGTTCAATTTTTTCTTTTAATAATACAAAATAATCTTAATTTAGCTTGGAAACTAAAAAAGAACGCCATGTTTTTAGGTGCTTTTTTTAATTTGTAAAGAAAAAGATTTTTTTTTTTTGGGGGGGGGGGGGGGGGGGGGGGGGGTGGGGGGGCGGGGGGGGGGGGGGGGTGTCGCATGAAAATATAATTAATAGTAGGTAAGCTTGACAGCTGTATAGGCGTGATGGACAATAGTGCACACGGACGTGTGATAGTGGTGCGCAAGAGAGATAGGCAGAAGGCACAGGCTGAGTCAGTGAGTTCTTCACTAAGAAAACCACACACACAGCTCTTCTTGTTTTCTCTGGCGACAATATTACTCTTTTGCACACACTGTGTCACTCACAAATAGTAGGGTAAAGAAGTAAAGTTAGATTGAGGATTTGGTAGTCTGAACTGAACGAACAATCCTATCGAGGTTAACTCAATTTATTCAATTTAGAAATGTAAATAAATCAATAAGGATTTTACAGCACATAATAATAAAGATTATCACGAGAAAACAAACTCACAACAATTTGATGATTTTAAAGAAGAAAAAAAATTATTACACCAATAGTGAAAACAAGGATTATGAATGAATTGTGTTAGTAAAGTTCCCGGCAGGCATGATAAGCTTTTGCTGGAAAATGTGTGAAATACTGTTTGTGTGTAAATGAATGTTTGTTCCTTTGTTCCTTTGATGTTGGAAACAACTTATATCCTGGGGTTCTCTTGGAAAAATATATCGTAATCCAATGCTTGAAATTAACTTCACTGTTCGAATAAGGTATCCACAAAGGGGCACAGAATCTGAACACGATTTTATAAATCCAAGATTGGGGTAACGACTTCACTGTTCGAATAAGGTATCCACAAGGGCACAGAATCTGAACACGATTTTTATAAATCCAAGAAAGGTGTAACGTATCCACAGTTGATGCGATATCCACAGATAACGAATTTGCTTCCAAAGGTGGGATGGAGGGTTAAAATGGGTGGAGTATGGTACGGGTGATGGTTGTTAAGGGTAATATCTGGTGTTGAGAATCGTTGCAATAATTGCAGTAATTGAAGTAATTGAAATGATTGAAATAATCGAAATAATTGAAGGGAATTATTGTGACTGGTGGACGAGGACTATATGGCCACTGGCCAAAGGTAACCTCTTTTCAGCAATACGAGACAAGACTTTGCACTGCGTAAATCTGTTAGACAAAACAAAAATACATGTGTAACTACTCTTCTGCTGCAACATGCAGATTACAACAGAAACAATTTAAGCAGTGTCCAGCGTCGGCATGTTGATATCCATGCATGCGTCTCGTTCCTAAAATAGGTCGGTCCATTCGTAAACATTCCTGTCTGCTGTGAATGAATTAGCTGGCCAGTCCAGGTACATACACCATAACAAGACTGTTGCTTCCTCCCCTGTCAGACAAAGTTACATGAGGGTCCGCTAGAGAATCCTCCTGTGCTTTCCACCGGTCATTCCTTTCCGCATTCATAATAATATGCTCATACATTAATGTTACAAACATTGAAAAGTAAAATGATCATTGAAATTATGAATGATACAAACATTGTAACATAACATTGCTTTAAAATACAAGCAGTGAAAATAAATGAATTTTCGTAAGCATTTATGATACATACATAGTAAAGGAAACCCGTTTATATAATACACTTAGACTTTCACCATGATAGTAATATATTTCATATCTATATATTTGAGCTAATTTCCTATATACTGGAAAAGCGAATACATACCCGCTCCGGAATTTTATTGTAAGTTAAACTAGAGGGCACTTGGTTTGTTTAACTCAAGTCTCCCTATGCACAGTTTTACTTTACAAGACTGAGAAATGCGACTATCTCTTCCCGTATGCGTTCACCAAGTGAAGTCTAAACTAGTTTCTTAAAGACAGAAAGAAAGAAAGAAAGAATTATTTTCGATTTACCCGCTACATTTTAAACGTTCCCACGATAGCAAAAGTCTCGCTGCAAATTAGTTTGCATATAGAATGTCACTAGTACGTGCTGTGGTTCCGAGCTCAGAAGTATTAACAATGAGGAAGAAGACAGGCCATAAATTTCTAGACAGACGAGTCTGGAAATTCCTAACGAACGTGAACGCTGGTTGACCGTATCTTCACCTGGGTTAAGGTGGGGAAAAGGCAAGTGCGTGAGAAACATTTTTTTCAGAAACTTAGGATATACAGAAAATAAAGCAATATGCGGGATGGACAGAAAATTTCAAATAGACAAATTATCTTCACTCTGCGACAGATACCCCGAACTTAAGTTAGTTGCCCAACTAAATCAGAGAGAGATGATAATTTGGCTAGTGTGTATCATTCCCGGTGTCGTCCATTAGTTCCTTCTCTGTACTTCTTCCGAGGTTTCCTCAGATTGCTTCTTATCTGCTGGCGTTAGAAGATTATTTTCTCCACAACTAGCGAGTTCCTCTACTGAATGTCTGCTTAAAAAATCGGCTCCTACATTTTCAGGACCTGGGATGTACTCGACCCTGAAGGAATAGACACTTAGCAAAAGAGCTTCGCGTAAAGCGTTGGCTTTAGCGTATGGGACTGGGTAAATCTTAGTCCTGACAGGCTTAGGATCTAATACTTTTATATCAAACTCCAAGAGGTTGGTTAGTCCCGGTTTATCGGTGAGCACTTCTGAATATTCGGCTAACAGTTGTTTGACATCATGCTGTTGCAATTCAGTTAATGTTTCACTGAGCTTCACATCCGTGTGTGATTCTTCCTGTTTTAGCGGGTATTCAGCATATTCGTGGGGGTCATTATCCGCTTCCATTGCAACCGCTAAGGTCAGGAGATGTGCTTGAGGAGCAGCGAGGCGTTCCATGTACTTTTTAAGTAAGTTAACATGATAAACCTTTTCCTTCCCTCGTATAGAGATTTTGTAGTTTGTTCGAGAGATTTTCTCGAGTACTTCAAATGGTCCCTGCCATCCTATCTGAAGTTTGTTATTCCCTGTTGGGAGTAACAGCAGTACTTTCTCTCCAGGTTGTAGTACTCTTTCCTTCGCAGTCTTATTGTACCGTTTTGCATGCTTGGCACGAGCTTGTCGGAGGTTAGTGTTGGCTAATTCCCAACCTATCTTTAACCTTTCCTTCAGTTCTTGCACATATTTTGATGCAGATACAATAGATTCGTCTGCTTTCTGGTCTGTTAAAGACCTAAGCAATGCTTCCAGGGGTCCCTTTATTGGCCGTCCAAATAATAATGTTGCAGGAGGTAGACCAGTGGAGGCATGCGGCACTTCCCTATAGGCAAATAAGGCAGCCGGCAAGAATAAGTCCCAGTTTTCTTGTCTTTCTTGTGCTAATTTTCGCAGCATGGTGATGAGGGTCCCGTTATATCTCTCTACCTGTCTGTTTGCTTGAGGATTATAGGGTGAGGTGTGAATATGCTGAGTACGGAAGATCTTAAAGACTTCTTCCATCAGATGTCCTCTAAACTGCGATCCATTATCAGTGAGTATTTGCTGTGGAAATCCGAGCCTTGTGAAAATACTCACGAGCGCTTCTGCGACATGCACAGAATCAGAAGAAGGGAGCGCCAGTGCTTCTGACCACATAGTACAGGTGTCGACTAGAGTCAAAATACAACAATTTCTCCGCTTTGTTCTTAAGAGTGGGCCTACTATATCTACAGCTACTCTTTCGAATGGCGTACCGACAATAGGCATTTCCCCCAATGGAGCAGGGGGTGTCCAGTGCCTTGGTGCCACCCTTTGGCACTGCGCACAGGATTTTACAAATCGGATGATGTCCATGTTCATCCCAGGCCAGTAATAGTGCGCTGCTATTCTTTGCATGGTAGCATTTTGTCCCATGTGGCCGCTAAAGGAAGAGCGTGTCCCATCTCTAAAATTTGTGACCTATAAGTAGTTGGAACAACCAACTGGCTATGTTCTTGTCCAGTGTTGCCCGACCTACGGTATAGGAATCCCGATTTTGAATAAAAGTTTCCCTTTTTCAACGGGTTACTGGCAAGTGGCAGTTTCTTAAAACATGGTCCCAGTGTTGGATCCTTGTGTTGAGCATCCTTTAATTCCCGTGGTAGCAGGTTTGTCACTGGTCCTGGTTCCTGTTCTGTCCTCGCCTGACCTCTTGTAGTTACTGCTGCAGCTATCAGAGGTTTTCTTGGTTCCCCCAAGAACACATAGCGACATCCAAGAATTACGTCATAGATTGGATTCTCCATAATGGCAGCTCGAATCCATCCTTTAACAAATTTTGAATCAATATAAACGTTTGCTATTTTCAATGTCATAGGAGTGTCTCCTTTCACGGCTCCACACAGATCTACTGTCTCCGAGGTTATCTGCTCAGGTGTGACCAAATGTGAAGCGATTATACAGTCAAACTGTAATCCTGTGTCATAAAGACAGTGCACATATTTCCCGTTTGCGATAATTTGATCCGTTACAGAATTCCGTTCTGGTTTACCATATTTTGTTCTGTCTTGACGCTGTTCTGGTGCGTCTCCTTGTAAACACGCCGCCAAGTGCGGGCTGGGCCGATTTCTACATTCTTTTGTATTGTGCGAGGTCTGCTTACAAGGGTGGATTTTATTATCCTTCTTTCGAACAATAACCATAGACGAAGAGTATGCTGAAGTGGATGGTTCAATGATTTCCAAACGTATCATTTCATCCAATTCTTTTTCTACTTGAGACTGGAAATGGATAGGTATTGGATAAGGTCTGACTCTGATAGGATTATGATCAGTTAGCACAATGTCATGTTCAATGACATGTGTGTGTCCCGGGATGTCTGTAAGAACATCCTGAAATGTTTGCAACATCGAAGAAACTTGTCGATGTTCCTCAGCGGAAAGATTTGGAGAAACGGTCACGTTTTTCCAAGATTCCGTAGAATAAAGTGGGACCATAGAAAGAGGAAGATTGACATCAGAAAAAGTAGTTTCCTCATCCTGTATAACTGACAGAGATGAGTACTGACCATGAGGTACTTGAGAATTGTCCGTTGCCTGGAAAATAGGCTGCAAATAGTCTGGTCTTTCATGAAATTCCGTGAGCATATTTATGTGGAAAGTTTTATGCTTTCCATCAATATCGACAACATAGTCGACATCAGAAATTTTGGAGACTATTGCATATGGACCTTTCCATGCAATTAGAAGTCTGTTCTCCCTTGAAGGAAGTAGAACGAGAGCTTTGTCACCTGGACAAAGTTGTCGTAGACATCTATTCTTATTTGCAAACTGCCTTGCCTTTTCTTTAGCAAATTCGGAAGACGAAGTTGCTAGTTTGCATGCCTCGATGATCTTTTGCCTAAGAGCAATGACGTACTCATAAGAAGATTGAGTTTCATTGCTAATATTATCGGCAGTGATTAGATCGTGAAGTAAAGACATAGGGCCGCGCGGTTGCGCGCCAAAGACAAGTTCAAAAGGGGAAAACCCCGTATGTTCATTGGGGACCTCTCTATACGCAAAGAGAGCCGCGGGTAAGACCCTGTCCCAATCCTGAGGATGATCCTCAGTTATTTTACCAAGTAAAGTTTTCAGAGTCCTATTTAAACGTTCGACTAACCCATTAGACATTGGGTGATAGATACTGCTGAGAGACCTTTTAATGTGTAGCATAGACATTACCTGTGACATAGTGTCTGATATAAGTTGAGTGCCATGGTCTGACAATATTTCTCCGGGAAAACCCAAGCGAGAAAATATCAGCCAAAGAGCGTCTGCGATGTCAGCAGTTGAGATGCTCTTGAGAGGTATTGCCTCTGGCCAACGTGTGCACACATCGACACATGTAAGGATAAATTGATGTCCTCTAGCCGACTTAATTCTAAATGGACCGATAATATCTATTGCCATTTTTTGAAAAGGGCGAATAGGAATGTCAGCAGCCTGGATAGGCGCAGCATGTCGTGGTCCTTTAGATTTGACCTCCTGACATACTTTGCAAGAGCGACAGTACATTCGTATGTCCTTGCTCACAAATGGCCAAAAGAAAGCCGCAAGAACTCTCGACTTTGTACGGGAAAAACCCATATGTCCAGCACATTGCGAGTCATGAGCATGTTGCAATATTTGCAATCTCATGCTCTTAGGCACAAGAATTTGTGAATGAGTGGACGTAGTCGAGTCTTGTACCATACGTACAAGTACGCCGTTCTTCATAGAAATCCAAGATTTTCTATTAGTATTTTGATTAGGATCACCTTTTTTTGCTAGAATGAAGAATTTTTGTAAAGAAGGATCTTCTTCTTGCAATTTGATAAATGAGTCACGTGTAATAGTCAAGTGACTATCTTGGTCATTTACTTCATCATTATTAGTTAATGAAGTTTGAGGTGGATCCAGAGCATGTGCTCTTGTGACCACCGCATTGGTAGCTTCAATGTTTTGCTCTTCCCAAACAGCAATCTGCTGTGGGGTACATTCCCTAACTCCGTGAATACGACCAATAATAAGGTCCGCAATAGGGTTTGGAAGTAGACACGCGTGGATCTCTCCCGTGAAGAAAGGAGTAGCAATGTGTATTATAGCAGTAGGATACTTTTCCAACGTGCCACCAAATGTGACACATTTGATGACTTTTCCTGTAGCACAGGATGGATCTACAAGAGATTGCCTAACGCCGACAGTAGTACATCCAGAATCAAACAACACTGAGACTGGATTACTATTTACAAGCCCCTTATGTAATATAAGAGAACCTCTCCCATCATGAGCAACATTAGCAGGAAGAGCGGGCAAAGGATGACCACAGCTTAAAGTAGTAACGGTCTTCGGGTCAAATAAAGTACTGCATTGGATACATTTATTTGCCCTACCAAAATCAAAAGATGAGCATCCGATGGCATTATGGTCTTTATTATCATTAACCTGTTTATCTACTCCCTGAGATTCTTGTTGAACAGAGTTTGTCTGTTGATATTTTTTTCTCTTATGTTGCGATCTACCGCGACCATTATTGCCTCTGCAATTATCATTAAAGTCCCTACTGTAATTTTTATCCTGGTTTGAGTTCCAGTTTCCATAACTGTCATTACCATCTCTATACTGTTGAGAACCTCTATTATCCTGGTATTGAGGTCTCTGAGAAAAATATTTTCCTCTATACCGATTACCTTTGTGAAAATTTCTAAAGTTAACCGGAGTAGAATAACGTGTAGTATTAGGATGTCTCCAGTTCTGGGAAGAAGAATCACCCTGGAATTGATTACTATGATTCTGGGCATAATTACGGTTACTCTTTTTATTGAAATGTTGCTGGCTACCCTGAAATTTACGCATAAAATTTGGGCCATAAGGTGCTGCCGAAGCAACTGGCAGACCTTCTCTTACTTTAGAGTTGCTAATGGTTATGTGAGGATGCGCAGTAACATACTGGCTACAGTATTCTTCCATTTCTTTTATGTTTTTAGGCTTACGCTCATGAAGAAAAGAAAGAAAAGCTTCATTAACAGAAGACATAACCTTGTCTCTAAGTAGTAAGTCCATAAGAGCTTCAAATGTACTCTCTGTTTTAGACAACTCAACCCATCGTAAAAAAGTAAGACGGATGCCTGAGATGAATTCAGAGAATTCAACTCCAGTTTCTGGTAACATGTTTTTAAATTTAAGACGATATCCGTCCTCGTTAAGTTGGTACTTCTTTAACAATGCCGCCCTGACAACCTCATAGTTGTTTTTGTCAGGCACATCTACCATACCCAATAAAGTCAAAGCATCACCTCTAAGTATCTTGGACAGATGATAAACATATAATGTTTTATCTATATTATGCACCTTACATGCACTTTCAAATCTATCTAGATAAAATGTTATATCATCAATTGAAGCATTGAATGCTGGTAAATTAAGCTTGAAATCAACAGCATTAGACTTATTAGCAGATGATACCTTATTAGCATCATTAGCATTACTAGATAACTTCAACTTTTCTAACTCCAAAGCTAAGAGTTTTTCTTCATGCTCCATTTTTGCTTTTCTCTCATCAGCTTCTCTTTGTAACCTTCTTTCTTCAGCCTCAGCCTGTAACTTTCTTTCTTCAGCCTCATTTTCAAGTCTCTTATTTTCAGCTTCTTTTTCAAGTCTCTTATTTTCAGCTTCTTTTTCAAGTCTCTTATTTTCAGCTTCTTTTTCAAGTCTCTTATTTTCAGCTTCTTTTTCAAGTCTCTTATTTTCAACCTCAGCCTGAAGTCTCTTCTCCTGAGATTCTGCTTCTCTTTTTTTTGTTTTTTCCATTTCCATTTGTAATCTCTTTTCATCTACCTGCATCTGCAGTTTTAAATTTTCAGCATCTATTCTCTTTTGTTCAGTTAGTTCTTTCATTTTCTTTTCCTCCGACTTCAATGCCTTGGCATATTGAACAGTCGCAAATTCTTCTAATTTATCACCTGTCTTCCCAAGGGCTTTACCCTGCTCAATACAGTACTCAAATGTAGACATGATGTCTAAAATGTGAGTACAGAACCTGAAATAATTAATTATCTTATTTCAATCTTAATAGCAACCAGACTTAATAAAGTGCTTGTATAATCACTATGTTTACTCCAATCTCTGTGGGCAACAAGACTTGACACCAACTTGTATTATCAAATGTATAATAATATCACAAGTCACCTCTTAATTATCAGTGCACTACACAAATCAGTGCATAACCATCAGTTATTTATCATAACTGCACTACAATAGTGCATAAGCAAAAACCACCAGTTAGTTATGATAAGTGCACTATAGATCAATAGTGCATGAGCATATATGTAACAATAGTGAAAGCTAACTATGCAAGAACTATGCAAACAATAACAAGACAATGTAAACAATAACAAAGATCAAACAATATGAAAACATTCGCATAAGTCAAATAAATAAACAGCGAAACTAAAAAGAAATGTGATGACAAAATGCGAAGATATGACAAACAAATGACGCTACAGTGTATACACAAAAATATACTTAAAGAACTGAATAATAGATAGGGGAGACCTACAAATACAAACAATCGAAATCGAAACTAAAAAACACAAAGAAAGAGAGAAAAGAAAAAGAAAAAAAATACAAGAAACAAAAATAAAGCACAACTCGTCACAACTAAACAGATATAGCAACGATTGTCGCTAGCAAATTTCACAGTAGGAAATTCGCACAGTCCCTAACGAAAACGCTAACAGTAGAACCCCTGTGACGTGGTATCTTCTACTGAAAGACACCGCCCAACCGAGAAAACCCGCTGAATATAAACATATAAATATACAAATACAAATAACATATAACATTTAAACATGTAAAATAAGTGTGCGAAATGTGATAGACAGAAGGCTCAGTTAGAACATAAGGGCACAGTTCACAAACAAAACAGGCCACTTAACTTCTATATGTCCCAAACGTCAGCACGGTGCAGAACAGGATGTCGTCAGCATTCTGAGGATAAAGATCCAACGTTGATTAACATCTGCTCCCATAGACAGCCATGACGAGGGAAATGAGCTTCTGACAGGAAACAGCTTCTGAACTTGACCTTCTGATCTGCAACAGTACCTTTCAGACCGAAACAGTTGTTACGGCACTTGTCCTTCTTCTTAAACAGATCAGGAAATCCATTCGCTCGGTACTATGTCCTTCTAGATGTAGACAAACTTCAATACTGCCGAGCAGCGCCGGGTAGTTTCAAAATATCAACAACTGTCAGTACTGCCGGGTACTTTCAAAATCTTTCATCAAAAGTAGCTTTTCTTGATGGGAGTGAGTTTTGAAACTGTAATTTTGAAAGCTTGATGATGATGTCTGGGTTTGTTGACCCCCTTGATAGCTGTATCACAGCGTAAACCAACCTATGGCCACCAAAAATGATAAGGGTGGATTTTAGGCTAAATGATAATGGTGCGCCACCAATGCCAGGGTACGTTAGCTCCGTATAAGGATTGACGACCACTTGCCACCCCTATCGACACCTGGTATTAAAGTGCAAGATGTAGGTGTCTTCTCTTGATTTTTGGATGTTGCTGTGTATGTGGTAGTAAAACAGTTCACAGAGCATAACACAGGCAAAATGATGTGTAGAGTCATAGAAATGGTAACTTCGTTGTATAATTGTTTCCATTTTATTGCACGCCACAAAACAGTCAGGATATTTATATCATCAACATAGTTCAACGAGTTCAGCATTCAAAATCATAGAGTTCTAGTTCGTGAAGCTGTATAAATAATATATATATAAATTCTGCAACAGTGTCAGCTGCAGATCATCACTGTTCAAAGACAATAATAAATATTCCCTTTCTGATGCTAGCAGAACAATGTTATACAATCAGTCCGTTTACTGTCTGCACGTGAATAGCATACATGGAATTTACAGGTCAGCTCGAACCTTTATAACCTTCCTAAGTCTAACCATCTGACTTGGACGTGATCTCTGATATAACGAATCCTGGAACACAGACAATAGTCTTGTTGGTCTAGAGCGACCCATATATATATATAACTAGTTCAGGTATAAAGATACCGGTGACTTAATCCTAGTCAAAGTACCTCTCCATTTTGAATCACACAGGCGAGCAAAAAGGCGACAAAATGACGAACCTCTAGATGATAACATAAAGTTCGATACAAGAGGAATTACCTTATTTCGGAAAATCAACCATGAACATATGCCTCCAGGCAGGCTTGAATAATACTGGGAAATAGTCTAGTTAGCTAACTAACTCACAAAGACAATGTATTTCCCTCAGAAAATCACAAGACGCAGGTCGCGTCTGCTCGCGACTTAGACCATTTTCTCAAACTCCCCGAGTGGCCGGAACAACAAACGAAAACCAAGTCGAGACATGCGCAGAACGACAATCTCTGAGTCGCTGTTCACAATAAGACGAGTCTAAGAACATTCGAGATAAAAGTCTTACACAGTCGCGCCTTTTATGGTCATGAAAAGAAGCGTTAAGAAAGGTTTCAGGCATCTACAACAGTTGACTGATACTACCAAATAAGGAGATATGGTCACGCTTCCTTCAAGAAATTATAGACCGAACGTGTCTCTATACAAGAGAAGGTAAACTCCTAAAAAATAGCAGTATCAATATTTCGGGTTCTGTCCCTTTGACCGTAAATATATATAATACACACTTCAGTCCAAAAAATGATCATACATACGAAAAATGATCATACAAACGAAAAATAATAATGATCCGTGCGTAACAGATGACAATATTTCCTCTCCCTCCTCATGAAGTAAGGGGGGTTTTCCTGTGCATTTTTCGTGTTTGAGTTAGTTGACCGGTCTCTGCGTGTATCTTGCGTTGGAGCGTTTACCTGTGATCGCTGATTTTGGGTGGGCTGGGTGATTGGTTTAGGTTGAAGTTCGGCAGGTTTCCGTTTGAAGGTTTGAGTCTCTGCTATAGCATTTTGAAACCTTTCTGCTAACGTAAGGATTGGTTCGAGTCGGTCTGCCCCGTGCTCCACTAGGAACTTTCTCATCTCTGGTGACATTGTTTCCTTGATTTGCTCTACCAGGAAGAGTTCATGTAATCCTTCGTAAGTCTTAGGAAATTTTCCCAAATCGCGCCACTTTTCGAGATATGATTCAATCCTAGCAGCAAATTGGCCAAATGTTTCTCCTCCTTCTTTGTGAGATCGGCGAAAACGCTTTCGGTAATTGTCGGCTGTAAGCTGAAAACGCCGTAACAGTGCTTGCTTGAGAGCGTCATAATCATTCTGTTCTGCTGGGGGTTAATTTTGTTTAAAAACTTCGGTAAAGCCGTCCCTCTTAATCCTTGAGAAAGTTTAAGATTCCACATGCTTTTGGGCGGCCATACGATGAAGCAGTTCGCTCATATCTATCCAGGAACAGATCAATTTGTTCATTTCGCTCGCAAAATTTTTCCATGGGAAAAGTCATTGCAGGTGAGTTGAGTGCTAGATCAGCAGAGGCGTTGTCAGGTGATGAAGCGTTAGTTGGGAGAAAGCGGGACGATTTTGAACCTCTAGTTCTTTGAGCCGAACTTTCATGAGCCACGATCCTTTCGTTTTCTTCTCTTTGTTTTTCTATTTCGGCCTCTATGAATGCATTACCTTCTACTTCACTCATTCCAACCTCTTTAGTGTATTTTAAAGACCCATCCTTAGTTTTAGTAAATCATGTCATTTTCTATATTTCTGTGCAGGTTGTTACAACTCTCCTCAGTATGTCTTACACTAGTTTCTGGGTATTACTAATATTTCTATGAAGAATATTGTAATACAACAAACAACCATACAACTACCTGATAATCCATTTACTACGCCCCAGGGAGTACTATTAATTCTAAGAAGTAATGTAGCTCATTAATGGACGTTTAGTATAATTGGATTTTTTGACAATTCCTTATTTCTGCTGAATTAAGGTCTCATCACTTGAGTAATACTCAAGTATAAACAATTCCCTTCATATCTCACACACATACACACTCTACTGCCTGTTAAATGTACCACTTAATTACCTTAGTTAACTATTTAACGTAATTATATAACCCTGAATTAAATTAGTGACAGCAACGTTCTGTTACTTTAAAATTATAATTGTTCTTTTCAGATACTACTAGAAGTGTCGTTGTCTAGGGCGGTATAAAATTTATAGTCCACAGTATAGACTAATAGTTCAAAATTTCTTACAGTTTCTGCAGAACAATTTAAAGACAAGATTCCCTGTAGTCACTGTGAAATAAGAATTCAGAAATTCAAATCCAAGGACGAGATTCCCAATTAATTGTCGCATGAAAATATTATTAATAGTAGGTAAGCTTGAACAGCTGTATGAGGTTTAGCGTGATGGACAATAGTGCACACGGACAGTGTGATAGTGGTGCGCAAGAGAGATAGCAGAAGGCACAGGCTGAGTCAGTGAGTACTTCACTAAGAAAACCACACACACAGCTCTTCTTGTTTTCTCTGGCGACAATATTACTCTTTTGCACACCCTGTTTCACTCACAAATAGTAGGGTAAAGAAGTAAGTTAGATTGAGGAATTTGGTAGTAGTCTGAACTGAACGAACAATCCTATCGAGTGTTAACTCAATTTATTTCAATTTAGAAATGTAAATAAATCAATAAGGATTTTACAGCACATAATAATAAAGATTATCACGAGAAAACAAACTCACAACAATTTGATGATTTTATTTAAAGTAAGAAAAAAATTATTACACAATAGTGAAAACAAGGATTATGAATGAATTGTGTTAGTATAAGTTCCCGGCAGGCCTGGATAAGCTTTTGCTGGAAAATGTATGGTGAAATACTGTTTGTGTGTAAATGAATGCTTTGTGTCCTTTGTTCCTTGAATTGGTGAATGTTGGAAACAACTTTTATATCCTGGGGTTCTCTTGGAAAAATATATTCGTAATCCAATGCTTGAAATTAACTTCACTGTTCGAATAAGGTATTCACAAATGGGCACACGAATCTGAAACACGATTTTATAAATCCAATGATTGGGGTAACGACGCATTCACTGTTCGCAATAGTATCACACAGGGCACAGAATCTGAAACACGATTTGTTACGAAATCAAGAAAGGTGTGTAACGTAGTCCACAGTTGATGCGATTATCAACAGATAACACGAATTAGCTGATCCAAAGGTGGGTGGAGGGTTAAAATGGGTGGAGTATGGTACGGGTGATGGTTGTTTGAATAGTTGGTTATATATCTGGTGTTGAGAATCGTTGCAATAATTGCAGTAATGAAGTAATTGAAATGATTGTGGAAATATTTCGAATAATTGAAGGGAATTATTGTGATCTGGTGGACGAGGACTATATGGCCATTGGCCAATAAGGTAACCTCTTTTCAGCAATAGCCGAGTCAATGACTTTGCACTGCGTAAATCTGTTAGACAAAACAAAAATACATGTGTAACTACTCTGTCTGCTGCAACATGCAGATTACAACAGAAACAATTTAAGCAGTGTCCAGCGTCGGCATGTTGATATCCATGCATGGCGTCTCGGTTCCTAAAATGGGTCGAGTCCATTCTTAAAACATTTCTAGTCAGACTGTGAATGAGTTTAGCTGGCCAGGTCCAGGTACATTAGAAGAGGGGGGAGCAATAACAAGACTGGTGGCTTCCTCCCTTGTTGCAGACGAAAGTTACATGAGGGTACGCTTACGTGAATCCTCCTGTGCTTTACACCGTTCTTTCCTTTCCCCGGCCGTTTTCCATATTAATATGCTCATACATTAATGTTACATAATTGTAAAGTTAAAATAATCCTTTGAAATTATGAATGATACTAAACCTTGTAACATAACATCGCTTTAAATACAGGTCAGTGAAAATAAATGAATTTTCGTAAGCATTTTTGATACATACTAGTAAAGGAACCGTTTATATAAATACACTTAGACATTCACCATGATAGTAATTATATTTCATATCTATATATTGTGCTAATTTCCTATATAGGGATAAGCGTATACATACCAGTCTCCGGAATTTTATTGGAAGTTAAACTAGAGGACACATTGGTTTGTGTAACTATAGTCGCCCTATGAACAGGTTTTTACTTTACAAGATGAGAAATGCGCTACGATAATCTTCCCGTTATGCGTCACCAAGGGAAAAGTCTAAACTAGATTTTAAAGACAGAAAGAAAGAAAGAAAAGAATTATTTCGATTTACCGCAACATTTTAAACATTCCCCGATAGCAAAAGGGTCTCGCTG
>JAMPIV010006587.1:0-260788 GCA_024509875.1 Oreohelix idahoensis
GTGGAAGCATTGAAGATTACGTCACTCCCAACAACACATATTTTTTTCCCAGCACATGTACTTGTTACCAAAAACAATTTTACTGCGCAAACGTGTTTAAAAATATTTGTGTCACATAATATCTTTTGTTGCACACATGGGCTTTGATGGAATAAACATATCTTTTGTTGGCACATCAGCTTTGAAGGAAATGGTGCAAAAGGGTGCAAGTGAGAGTGGTGAACAGGAAGCCTGACAGAGAAAGATGTCAGTTGGCCGGCTTTAGAAGTCGTATTGCATTTTCATCGTTCTCTCTTTAGGATCGCTGGGTTTTGTACAGTAGTTTTATATTCCAATGGTAGTAGGACTTGCTGAGCCAGCCATAAGGTTATTGCTGACAATTTATTGCTGTTGTTAGTGAATTCGTACGTGTATCATCGTTGTTATTAAAAAAAAGGGTGATTGTCAGCATGCCTTTGTGTTATGCTTTGTGAATAGCGGTTACAAGTATTTTGATTGTGTGACCTCTCGCAGTTTGATACGAGCTTAGAGGATAATGTCATGAAGGTGTAATTTAGTTATTATACTGTGATAATTTGAATAACACTGAAGTTGCATTAATATGTACATATCCACAAAAACATGCACACAACAGGGTTATCAAATAAGAAATTAAATATAAACCTCCATACCCCAAGATTACATTTACCCCCTTTTTTCCAACCAAAATTAAATGACACAAAAAGTATGAAGAGTCTATAATTTTATGGGGAAAAACACAGTTATATATTTTCATTTACTCTAGATACAATAAATAGTATTGATATGTCTTCTTCTTCTTCTTTGTACGCTCCCAGATGTCCACTTGAATGTTCTCAAAGAAAGCAGTAGTCAGTTTGAGGCTATTTGAATCCCCATAAAGCTTTTCCACGAAAGGAGCTGGCGTCGGCCATATGCGCTTTCTCTGTACCGCATATAAGGGGCAACTTTGAAGCAGATGTTCAGCAGTCATTTTATCAGTGCAACAGTTACACTGATCGGTAGTTCCTATCTTTAGCTTGTTGAATAGATGGTATCTCAATCTGTTGTGGCCAGTGCAGAGTCTGAAGATTACCACTTGTTCTCTTCTGTTGAGCTGGTAGTAAGCATCATTCTGTGTATGACCTGGATGTTCTACATTCCATTTGTTTTTGTATCTGATTCTGATAATACTCTTTGCCTCCTCGAAAGTTATGCTTGCATCAGGCTGAGGTAGATGTGAACCTTCTTTTGCCATTCTGTCAGCCTCTTCATTGCTGGTGATGTTACAATGAGATGGGATCCATTGGATCACAACACTTTTGAATTGTTGACAAAGTTTGTGGAGCACTATTCTGAGGTATTGATATATAAGCCATAAGCAAATAGCAGTCACACCGTTGTGTTACCGGGGCTTGAAATGGGTGCACAGAATAACCTACCATGCATGTATAAGAAGCGACTAAGGAGGGTTGGACATGGGGTCAGTTACCCCATCCTATAGAAAATTTCAAACCATTAAAACTTCAACAAACAATACGGAAAGGTCCTATAAAGTAAATAAGTCAATTCAGACATTCAAGACAGAAGAACATCCTCCAGTCAGGAGGCTCATGACACAAGAAGGTCCTCCAATAAGGAGACTCATGACACAAGGCAGAAGAAGGTCCTCCAATAAGGAGACTCATGACACAAAACAGAAGATGGTTATCCAGTCCAGTAAGGAGACTCATGATACAAGACACAAGAAGGTCCCAGTAAGGAGGATCATGACACAACCCAGAGAAAGCCAAAAGGTGTCTAAGTTGCTGACTCACCTTTTTTCTTCTAGGAAGAGATGAAAAGACCTTGAGCGGATGGCACAGGACAAGAAGACTTGGCATAAGTTTGTTGAAGGCCTATACTCCTTGGGAAGCTGAAAGATGATGAGGATTGAATATACCTCATAAAGTTATGGACACTAAGTATCCTAATTATAACCCATGAGGGGTTGAATGCGATATTGTTATCCATCAATGAAAAAACAAATTGTTTTCTCTTCTCAGAACATGTCCAACATGTTTGATTGACTTCTCATTATCGGTGCAATTATTTATCTCTTTTTACCCAGCTCCCCAAGAATTACATGATTAGATATCTTAGCTGCCCATGATATTTTCTCCACCCTTTTACCAGTGCGTAAAAAAAAATTAGGGTGGGGGGGGTGTCTGCCCCGGGTAACAGAATACCTCCATCCTTTTAACAGTGCGTATTACGTGGGGTGGTCTGCTCCGAATGACATCCAGGAGATAGGGTATGCCATGAGACTTATGACAGTATTTTACTGTTTAAACATATACATGCAATGCGCCAAAAGAAGGATCCGTCTCGGCTGCCAAATACTTTAAGTATGCCCCAACCTGTTAAGAAACCACAACGTCCAATAAGCTTTGCATTCATTTATTCACTGCCCATACTTTATTTCAACAGAAAGTTTTTATTTTAATTTATTTATTTTTTTAATGAATACTGTTATGGGTCTGTTGTACAGTTTATTATATTTTTAACTTGCTGGAGAAAAATATACTGTTCAACCCCTGGTGGGTTATAGCTAGGATACATGGTAAAAGTTCTCTTTAGACTAGTAAATTATATGGTCACTGAAAATAATTATAGTAACAGAAGAAGGAAACAAGAATATATCATAACAACAGGCAAGATTGAAGGGAAAAGAGATATGGGATGACAAAGAGAGCGAATACTGGACAGTTTGACATTGTGGCATGGAAAGAAGTCAACAGCAGAATTGATAAATTGTACTGGAGACAGGAAGTTGTGGAGAGACATGATCTCCTACGTCAATAGGCATGGTATTTGAACAAGAAGATGTATTATGAGAACCTCACAAGACCTTCACTTTTCCGCCATACCCTCACTAATCCGTTTTTTTTTTTTGGTTTGGTTTGGTTTTTGCGGCGAGGCGCGTACGTTTCAACCTATTTGGTTATATCAGAGCGCATTTACCATAAAAAAATAAGTGAACTCTGTTCACTGCTAACCCGATCAGCGTTGATAGATACTAAGTCCTGAATAGGACTAACAGTATCTATCTGCTAGCGTAAAGCCCTAAAAAGGACTCGCCAGCTACGCCAACGCTGCCGAGCTAAAGTTCCGCGAATTTCAAATCTGTATATATAAGGCAATGTATTAAATAATCAGAAAGAACTTTAGATAAACAACTAAATTGGAATAAACATATAGACAATTTAGTAGAAAGCTGTAGGGGACCCCTAAATATACTAAGGACAGTAAAAGGTAATGGATGGGGGGCCAGCAATAAAATAATGCTTATGTTCTACAAGTCTTTCATCAGGGAAAAACTAGATTATGCCAGCAAAGTCTGTGACTCAGCTGCAGCTTCTAACAAAGCAAAACTAGACAGAATTCAAAATGCAGCCATGAGAACCATTGCAGGTGCATTTATATCAACATCAGTAGAAGCACTAGAAGTAGCTCTTGGCATACCGCCCCTTGGTCTAAGACGGAAAGAACTAAGATTAATTTATTGGAGTAAAGTAGCACAAGAAGTGACCCACCCAGCACATAAAGCATTTGTCAAAAACCAACCAAGTGTATGGGACATCCCCTTAAATAAAGAAAGATATCCAACAGGGTGGAGAACTATAGAAGATCTAACACAGTTCAAAGAACTGTCAAACACAATTAAAAATAGTAATAAATATAGAAGCACAATACCACCCTGAGAACTAAAAACACCAATCACAGACTACTCACTCACTGAAAAGATCAAACAAAACATAGAAGATAAGGAAGCCAAAACGATCAGTAGAAAGTTCATAAATCAACTTAGAAAAAAAAGTCTGGCCGTCTACACTGATGGATCCAAGGGTGATAGTTGGCAACTAGGTGTAGGAGTAGTAATACCACAGTGGGGAATTAAGAAGAGCTACAGTGTAACTGAAGGGACTTCGAATTTTACTGCAGAGATGATAGCAATTCTAAAAAGTTTAGAAATAATCGAAGATAACCCACCAGAAGCTGTTACGATATTTACAGACTCACTATCATCACTACAAGCACTAGAACACCCAGGTAAATGTAGCCGGCCAGACATAAAGGAAGAAATTCTTGCAATTAATACATCACTAGGGAACAGAGGATGTAGTGTGAGGCTAGTGTGGGTTCCAGCACACATGGGTATAGCTGGTAATGAGTTGGCAGACCAGAACGCCAAGTATGGAAGAATAAGTAAAAACAATATAAGAGCAGGACTGGGAAGGTCGGAGATCAAGAGCCAAGTGAAGCTAACTATAAATGAGGAATGGAAGACAACATGGAAGAACAGTAGAAAAGGCAGACACGCGTTCAAACTGCTGAAAGGGGACCTAAGACGCGTCAAAAGTGGAATGCAGTCAGCAACCCATAGCTGACTGCTTGCGTCAGGGTCAGTGAACCAGAGCTGACCAAGACCCTATTCCACCTCCAAGTGGTGGTCCTGGAAACAGGCTGCATCACTGCAGTCTGGCTGAGAGAGTAGGGATCGAAGTGGGAAGGCAAACCCGGTCCTAAAAAATGCCGTGCCGCAGTCGGATGTGTCGGGCTGAAAGGCGCAGATATCACAGCCTTGCTGTAAATGGCGACACAATAGTGGCTGGGAATGTGAAGATCTGATGCTGTTCTTACAATGCATATGACTTCTAACAAATGAAAGTCAATTAAATATCTGTTAAAGTCAGTTATATAACTGGAACCACCAGGCCTTTACACCCCTCCACTTTAATATTATTCTTGTTCAGAGTTTCTTCTTGATTTTGTTCATTTTTTTTTTTATTTAACGTATAAGCATAATTGTGATTGTCCCTATTTACAATGATTTGACAAATGTGATGCCATTTTCTCATATCGGCAGTTGTTCATATTATTTGGAATTGAAAACAATATATATCCTAATTATAACCCATCAGAGGTTGAACGGGATATTTTTCTTCATTAATTTTTTTTTTTTTTTTTAAACAACAATGCAACCAACGTCCTTTTCAGGACGAACGCAGAAGAAAAAAGAAAGAAGAAACTGCTGAAAGAACCAACAATGACGTGCCAGGTCAGAGAAGAACTAAAGGTACCCTCGAACAAAAAGCTGTGGCGTCTCCGTCTCGGTGCAGCGTACTTTATGTTAGAGGAACAACACTGCCAAGAATGTCAGGAAGAAAATGACATAGACCACAACCTGATCCACTGTAGAAAATACGATCAACAGAGACTAGAATTAAAAACATACTTTAGAAATCACAATATAGACATGGCAGGGGATAAGGTTTTAAGTATAGATGCCCCAGGGGAAGCCCAAACAATACTTAAACGATATATACATAAAACAAAGGAAAATATAGAAGGTTAATAACAGTGACAATATTGGTAATAATAACAAAAATAATACTTCCGAAAAGACATTCAACCAAATAGAAATTAAGCAACAAAAACTAACAAATCGTTTAAAAAAAAAAAATTAACAAACTTATTAACTACTCATAGGACACGGAAAGACAACGAGGTTAAAAAAAAAAAATAACCCAACTCAAAAAGAACAAATACTAATACAAATTAAAACCGAGTGTAAAGGACAATAGTACATCAGAAAAAAAAAAGTTGTGCTAAATTTAATTCCGTTGTTAACGTGAGCTATCGTTTTAATCTGCTCAGAGAAATAAAACATCCGGTTATAAAACAAAACGTGAATCGTTTGTTAGAATTGGTGGTGTGTTTGCTATCGACCACATTTTTAATGTAAGTGAAACCTTGGATTTTTCATGTATGTAAACGATTTTAAACTTTCAGCATTCAACTGCTATGTGGTGCTAGCATACGTCTAGCACAGTATAGTAACTGACTACATAATCATTAAGTTGGACAAGCGAAGCTGGAGGAAGAAAATTGTAGACAGACATACACATAGGCCTATCGGCCAAATGACTATCGAAGCGTCAACCGTGTCGTATGCTGTTATTGAAATAAAATACTTCCTAGGTATAACCGTAACCCTGTTTATAGGTTTTAGACCAGTGTAAAAACTGCAAGAAAATACCAACTTGTCGCTCACGACCTCAACAAATCTATATAAAACCATCACAGTCCACTCTGACACTTGGGACATTCATGACAATTTGTAAGCAAATCCTGCTATTTTAATCACTCTAAGGGACACTGCCAATGTAGTGATAGCCATATGGGAGACATTGTCAAGTCTGAGTGTTATTCCGTGATTCAACCAAAACTGGATCGCTGAAAAATGAATGAATATTTCCTAATCTATTACCTTATCAAGGTACTGGTTGCAGATTTTTGTATAAATTAGGTAATTATCATTTATAGAGCCACCAACAGAATTTCAATACTCAGTTTACTTGTTGCCTTTTATGTACTCATTAACTCTTTCATTCCAGAGTTATTTTGCACGCTGTGCCAGACTTTTTTTGAGGGCAGAATTTTATAGAGTGAAGTGTTCATCTTTCAGTCTAAATTTGTTTGTGAATTTTCCTTTGAACATGTACTTATTATATACCAAACTGTAGGGAAATTAATAGAAAATTCAAATATATAATGTCTTTGGTAGTGTTAACACAAGTATGTTCGGTATACTTAAAACATTGTGCATGTAAAATTGAAAAACGCTAAAAAGTTGACTGTAGAATACGATCTTACCAAAGACAAATTACTGTTGTAGACAATAAAACTTTCTTTTTAGTCTTCAAACATCAAGTTAATCCATATACAAGTTAAAAAAACATGCTTATGGCCACAATTAGTACATTTAGTGTTATTCACACCAGTTTTTCCGTGGTCCTTTGTAAGAAAAATATAAATTATGCAATCGTGCATTACGTAATTTTCAAACAAATAAAGAAGAATAACGTCATATAAAAACTTTTTTACTCTTGTTTAATGTTTTAATTGTATCCCTAGCTTCATCTTCTACCAAGAACTAGTGATTAGATGTTACGGTAGGTCTAGTTTTGTTGCTTTTTGATCGGCCAGAATACGACTACGCCCACTCATCAACTAAACCTAGTGTGTCTAGCTTTTCTGCACAGATTCCATATTTTGACAACAAACTGTGACTACCAAACAATCATCATCAATGTCAGCAATGTTTCAAAGTAGTTTGACACATTCATTTGCTTAGGAGACTTAGAAAATGTAAATATAAAGCGAGACATATTTCTCTAGCAACAACAACGAAAAACACAAACACGCAAATCTTCACAAAAATTGTGATAATAACATCAAAACACGCACATGTGCTGATTAACTACAGTCAAATTAGTTGTTTAGATAGTAGCGGAAGTCATTCTACGAGTTTTAATATATGAACTGCATTAAACGGACGATTTTTAAGGTTTATGCGTGATAAACTAAAAACCACGCTGTGAGCGTTGCTCTGGCACGGCGCGTTGAATTTTGCAACGCTCAGAGCGTTGGTTTGGAGTCAAAGAGTTAAAATAGTTGAAACGAAGAACACTGGGTTGTGTTCTTTGATGTCATACAAAAAAGTTGCAGACGTTGTTAAGATTAAGGTTAGGGTTTAGGATTGCTAAACCATACATGCCACCTGCGCTTAATTATCACTAACAGACCAGGAAATCCTGAGTTTGATAGGACCTTATAAAAGAATTCTGAGACAGAGTAATTAGGGTTATGGGTTAGAAATCCTAAACCCAAACTTTAATCTTAACTCTAATGACGCTCAAGGATAATATCGAAGAAGATGTCCCACTGTTCTCACAACTAATTTTACTACTTTGTTGTTATTATTACAAAGAGAAAAATCGAACTAAACTATATTATCCTGTTATATGAAATGGAATGGGGAGGTTTCTTGGGCGGTTTAGAATTAGCTCAATAAATATTTGATGTAATTTAAAAAATAATAAAATCCAGTTATCATATAAAATATTTTTAAAAAATGAAAAGCTCATAATTTGCTAGCGTAATTTATTCTGTACCGAACTTCAAAAATGAAAATAGCCGTTTTAGCCTAATTGGCAGGTTTGGTTTTAAGGACTATCTTCATTGCACACGGACAACTCCATCAGTGCTCCGATCTCTTCCCTTAGATCACACAAGGAGGATCTCAGCACAGTGCACAAACTCCATAGCACAGGCGAGAATCCCAATGTGTGTATATAAGAATCACACATTCTATAAATATTTGTTGTGGGTAGTTTTCTAATTTTAAATTTTGCCAGGACAGCGGCCTGATATGCCTACTCTTTACGATTTCCAACTGCCGTGGGATTTTTAATGTGTGCAACTTGCATACAGGACCTCCAATTTTTTCGCCCTTATCCGAGAAGGCAAGGCATCCAATCTCACTACTCATGAGACCAGGGGGGAGTATGACATTATTGGGACCACTGGTTCTAAAAAACATTTTCCATAAAATATACTCCAACTGGGAATTGAACCCGGTACCTCTAGAACTCGAGGCCGATGCCCTACCTCTTAGCAACTCCGGCCCCGATTGGCAGTTTTAAATACCCATATGACTAGTTTCAACCGTCAATACGACAACTATTAATAGTAATTAATTATTTAATAAAATAACTCACTGGATGATCGTAGTAATGATATATCCACCAAAGAAAAATCAGAATGATTTTAAAGAAAGGAAATTAAAACTTAGAAGAGAATCCAAAAAGACGTTTCCAGGGGCTCTGATCAGGTTAAGATACAAATTCACCTTGCTTTCGTGATTTTTTTTTCCATTTTCAAATTTCTTTTTATAGTATTATTATTATTAAAATGTACATTTCTTACGCAGATTCTACACGTTTTAGTGAAATCAAGTAATATGTAGTGTTATCCACTTTTTTTTTTTTTTTTGGTTTGCTTATAAGCAGCCTTAAATAATAAATTATGCTCAATGCGACTTAATCGTTAAAATAATCAGGAACGTGCTGGCTGCCGTCAGCATTAGCGAAAACTGATGAATGAACGACACACCATGCAGACCCTCGCAAATCCCGCATGAATTGAAAAAAAGGCAGCTTGATTTTATTGGTTGGCATTTTCATTCAAGTGGCCTAACATCTCGCCGAATCTCACAATGCAAATATCGGCTATGGTGTAGCGCAAGATGATTTATATATATATATATATATATTTAATAATTAGGCAAACCTGTACAGAAATTATGGACGGGGCGTACACATCTGAAAGCGCAAACACCTTGTACAGATTATGGGTAGACCATAACGTGTGGCATGTATACCTAAATCAATCCCTTACCACTTATTACTTACTTAGTCGTTCCTCTTCTACTGTGGGGTGTAGAGGTTTGCCAGAGAGAGTGCCATACTATCCTATCGGCTATCTTTCTCCTGGCCTGGTTCCAATCTAGTCCTCAGTCCTTCAGAGATTGTCTAATGTTGTCCTCCCAGCGGACTCAGGGTCATCCTGTGGGTCTGGATCCCTGGCTCTTAGTTTCCCATGCTTGCCATGGCAGCCGATCTTCTCCCATTCTGCATGACCAAACCATCATTGTTGAGACTGTTCTGCTTGGGTCTGCAGGGGCTGGGTTTTTGGGCCTTGCTGTATTGTCTGGTTGCAGACCATGTCCCTTCCTTTTACTTCAACCACCTTCCTCAGATACCTTATTTCTGATGTGTGCAGCCATCTGTGTATTCTTACCAACTTCTTTTTTGCTGAGGAATCCTCGATTTGTGGCCTGAAAAAGTCTCCCAGCTGCTGCTCTTTGGGTAGCCAACTCTTCTTTAATGCCTCCCTTCCAGTCTATGACAGCTCCAAGGTATTTAAAGTGGTTGACTTGCTCCTGGACCTGTTCTCCCAGCATAATCTGATGTCTTCTTCCCTCTCATGATATCACCATGGTTTTTGTTTTGCTGATAACCGTCCCTCTCTTCTCCAGCGCTTCCCTCCAGACTTGTGGATTGAATTGAAGATGTGACTCTGATTTAGCAATCAAGGCAACCCCTTATCACTACGTCTCTAAATTTACTTGTGAGTCAGTATCGAACAAACGGTCCAACGTTCTTCATTTCAACCCATTAAAACTGTATAAATTAGATTGAATTACAGTTTACATTACAGTCTGCCATCTTATTGCAAACGAGGTTATGGTTACTGATAGTTTATTAAATTAAGAATGCTATTAATTGTTTATTTTAAGAGAACTCATTTGGGGGTTTAGCATTAGGATTTAGTGTTAGACCCCAGAAACATAGTCACTAACCTTAACCCTAACTCTGTTTGCAACAAGATGGCAGACTGCATAGTAAACTGTGATTCACCCTTAAATTCTACTTCAGTAATCATTATTCTATAAATTCTAATTCAGTAATTATTTTATGTTAACTGCTAAAGCGTATTTTTGAATGCCTTGCCCTTTACATCCTTGTATTTTCCTGTGTGACGTTTCTTCACCTTCCTACCTTGCAGTAAAAGCAGTTAGCGTTTGCACATCAATGGAAGACAGTACCTCTGCTCTGGTATGTAAATGAAACATTTAACAGGTTTTTTTTCAGTCATTAAAGCAAGAACATTAATGCTTTGGTGAAGGCTTCTTACAAGGGTGCCAGCTGTAACTGTGGTTGCATGCTCCATGGGGAGTGAATAGGAAAATTATGGTGTTGTGAGGTGAGATACTTGAGGATGGCAGCAGATGACACTGTAAGAGATAGAATGAAAAGTGAAGAAATCTGGAAGGTAGTTGAAACACTGTGCATGAATGCATGACCTACATAGAGAGACATCAAATATCATCATCATTTTCCTATTTACTCCTTAGTAGAGAGTATTGAGCCCTACTGCAGCTGGTTCTCTTACAGGAAGCCTGTACCAAGCATTCACGTGCTCTTACAGAGGTGGTTTCTGTAGCAGTTTGTTTTACATGATGAGGTTGCCAGCCTCATGAACAACCTCTTATTAGTTACCTTGTACTGAGGGAGCAGTAGCCCTATTCTTTCTTTGTCTAACCAGAGACCTTGGGAACTACGTGGGGCCCAATCAGCTAACATCATAAGCCTCCATCCTTATTATTTCAAGGAGAAAGGACACTCAAGGGAAATATGCATGTTTCGAGGTGCTCTTTTTCATAATCTGCCAATCACCTTTAGACAGATCGAGTGTACTAAAATATTGGGCCTGAGAGATTTGTGAAAGATCTAAAACGGGTGTGGGTTCAGCATCAGTGATAGTGATGCTGTTAAGATGACAGAAATCAATGCAGATCCAAAGAGATTTGTCCTTCCTTACCAAGACCATAGGAAAAGTATAGGAAAATTCAGACGGAGAAATAATGTCTAAGCGTGGCATGTCCTTAAGCTCACTATCTACCTGACATTTACAATGAAGAAGAATTGTATAAGGTCTCAGTTTAATCGGGCATGATCACTTCATTTTATGCCCATACACTATGACCAGGTTGACTATGGTTTCTCCTTCTTTTAGTTTCACAACCATAATGCGCTCTGAGACAAAGTTCCACCCCTTGATACTATCTTTTTGATTTTGGGCCACAATGCAACCCACACCCCCTTTAGCTCTTTCGGATATGGGTACACCACTGTAGAGCAGCGTGTTGCCATTGAGATCCATGACTCCTTGTCCTTTTTTCTTTGTTTCCGTTATAGCCAGGATTTCTAGTTTTGCTTTCCTCATCTCTTCCACCAGCTCCTCTTCCTTCCCATTTATACTTCTTGTGTTCCATGTTCCATAAGTCGTAGTCCGTAGTCCGTTCCAGTTTGTCGCCTTTAGAATCAGTCCGGTTTTCTCTCTTGTGTTACTCGTAATCGTGGTTTAAAGCAAACAGGTGATTGGCCTGTTGTGCCTTTGCATGGTGGAGGGGCTGCCTCCTTACGGCCTCCATGCAGGCCGCCCTCCTCCTTTTTCATCCGGGCTTGTGTATGACATCACTTAGTAAAAATGATGAAGTAAGCAAGATGCAAGTGTGACATATGCTTGATTATAGTGGTCTTTGGCATGATCCAGAGGTGTCCAGCGCAAGTGTGTTTTTCTTTGGGATGAGTCTTTCCCAGTTGAAGAAGTATTTGAATGCCCAGCAATGAAAGTGGACGTGAGGACGCAAGTATAGAGTATCAGTGAGGATACCAGAATTAATCATTCGCTTTTATGTGTGTGTGTGTACGTGCACGCGTGCCTGCCGCACGTGTGCTTCATTCAATGTTCAAGTGAGTTATTAAACATTTCATATCGTCTCAGCAGTCTTCTGAGCACGATTATCAATGTGTGCTGATGTTGAGTGTTATCTGGCAACCACCAATCACCTAGACAAACTTGGTCCATTATCATACACAAACACTACAAGAAACCGACAATGTATAAGAGACATTAATAAAATCCTGAAGATTTTGGCCTCCCACTAGCCAAAGCAACACATCTTGCATTAGAATGGAAATTACATCTGTCCAATACACTTAGGTGAACAAGCGTGAGAACTAACTAAACTGTACATTGAATATCTCTCAATGCCTGCGGTGTAATTACTGTCTGCAGTTTCCTGCCTCAGTTCCTGGTCTTTCAGCTGTTACAATGTTACATCACTTATGGGTATTTTTCTTAAGGGCCTCATGTGATAATAGAAACAGATTTTATCTTACCAGGTAAATGTTTATAATATAAACAGATTGTATCTTATCAAATAAATGATTATAATAGAAACAGATTTTATCTTATCTGATAAATGTTTATAATAGAAACAGATTTTATCTTATCAGATAAATGTTTATAATAGAAACAGATTTTATCTTATCAGATAAATGATTATAATAGAAACAGATATTATCTTACCAACGGGCTGATCACCCGTTTGCCAGTCACTTTGATTACGGAAACAACGGCAAACGGATTGATTTGTCGTTGCCCTAAAGACGCCATTAGGCGTGATGGGAACAACGGCAAAGAAAATCTATTCGCTGTTGCCCTTAAGACGCCACTAGGCGTAATGGCCACTGACTGCTTTGCCGGTCGTTGGCTAAGGACGGAAGAAGAAGAAGATATTATCTTATCAGATAAATGTTTATAATAGAAACATATTTTATCTTATCTGATAAATGTTTATAATAGAAACAGATTGTATCTTATCAGATAAATGATTTCATGAGAGGAACAGATTGACATCATGGCCTTCACCTACCCTCTTGACAGGGGGGAAAAACTGTATTGAGATGAGAGAAGTCTGAGACAGACCACCAACTTTATGACAAGAATATATGTGGTGGAAGAAAAAATATGAATGATGATGATTTGTAACATAACGTGTTTTTTTTCTTCTTTTTAATGAAAAAATATAATGACAATGTCATTTATAAAGTTTTTGTATTTTTTTTAATTTCAGGAGGATGTAAGGGAAGGTAAGCTATTTAAAAAAAATCTCTCTCCAGGTTGATTGAAAATTCACTTCCGAATTTTAAATTATTTCATCACTCTTATCCAACTAAATTAAATGAAACGTATGTCAAAATAATGAGAATATACTGCCATCTTAGTACATAAAATGTTATATCACATTACCATTACATGTCAGTCTGAGATCTGGTCTACTCAACACATTATTTCACAATGAGCAGTAATTTTTGCTGTCTCTTGTAACGTCAGTTAATTGGCCATTTTAGATTTTATTTTCCTTTATTTTGTTTTTGGGAATAAAAAAAGAAAACGTTTTTGTCAAATAACCGTTATCGCTCCTTGTTTTAATATCTGTTTCATGTATATCCGGTGTAGGTGAGGATATAAATATTTAAAAAATGAATTGACCTTTCAGTCACCTTTTATATGTTTTAACACTGAACTTATCGTGGGTAAATTTTCTTGTGATATTTGAAGAGAATTTAAATAGATTCATTTTTGTAATTCCTAAAAGTTTTGAATCATGCTTATGTGTGAATGCCTCTTTTTTTTTAAACTATTGATAGTTTCACCTGGTGCATATTAGCATTTATCATTTCAATCTAGGTATTAACCTTTATTTAACATTGCAGAAATGTCCCATATACCTCTTAGTGAGCTGATGACCATGCAAAACAAAATTGGACTGAAAGCGTATGTACCACTGTCATGTTGTCATTTTTAATTATTATATTGAAGAGTAATGAATAAATGAAAATATTTCCTTCTACATCCATTTTTCAATTGTGTGTTCTGAGTTTCCTTTCTGTTTAGTATTCCTGGAATTGTATTTGTTGTTTCTGAGGGGATTTGAGGAATACTAATTTCTGTCTTTAAAGCAAGTTTCATTATTTATAAATTTGCTTATATGCTGTTTAATTTTGTCTTTAGAATCATATTTCAGTTGCATCAAGTGTATTGCTTTGTGTATTGTTGGGAGACTTTACACTTTTTGGTTTTTATCTCTGTTATCATTAAGTTAGAGTCAGCTGCTGTGAATCACATTGTTACAGAGATATGGACTTTCTCTTATGTCTTACATTCTATGTAAGAGAGAGTTCTTCTTTCCTGTTATCCTGTGTTTTAAATAAAATACTTTTTGTGGATTATGGGACCACTGCTGTCATTGGCCTCCTTTCATGTAATCTTCACCTAAATACTTCATGTGCTTCTGCAGTTGGGAATTCTGTAGCAACTAGTTTTATATAATGAGTTTGCTTGCCCCGTGTACAGCCCACCTTGGTTACTATTTAATATGGGTGTGGTGGGGAGGAGTCATTTAAGGTTAGTAGTAGTAAAATGAAATTACCACATAAAAGCGACCACTGGAGACAAATACTTTTGAACTACTTAAGCTTTGTTCACCATGAACATTGACTATTTAATATGGAGTACTTACTCAGGGACAATCAGGACTCAGCAAGTGAACATACTTAGAGAAAACCAACACTCAATAAACACATCGTAGGTTCAGAGATGACTTTCATCTCTAGACCTAAAATGTGTTTTGCTGAGTTTTAGTTTTCTATAAGTATTTTCACTTTTGTCAAGTCTTTGTTTTCTCTGAGTATTTTCACCTTTTTTGTCTTAAGTTACAGGTTTCATGTAAGGAACACTTAAACTGTATGTCCAGTTAAACTGATTTTGTCCTTAGTCAGGCATAACTCTGCTCGTTCATGTTTATTTTGCAACCATCGATTCTGTGCAAAAAAAAGTGTTAACATAATTGTGTGTTGAGTTTTTTTTAAAAATTACATGGCTATAGAGCATCTGATTGGCAGAGTGGTTAGAGTGCTGGCCTCTCATGGAAAAGGTACAGGGTTGGAAACATGGTGGCATCAAGCTCATCTTCCCAGCTGTAAATGGGTACCTGACTCTGCTCTTGAGTTGGGGAAGGCAAAGGCAGTGAGGAAGGGAACTGGTCACCCCACCTCTCATAGCTGGACCTAGTATAATGAAGTCTCTAACACTTCACTCTGCTATGGCAGTATCTGCTGTGGGGCTATCTTTACATTTTTATTTTTTTTTTAACATGGCTATAGTGGATGTAAGAATACTCAGTAACCTAACCTTTATTGGGAACAAACTGTGACAGTTAGATCTGGCAACAATTACTCACTCTATATAGACATAAAAAGAGGTGTGAGACAATGCCACTTATTGACAGATGCAGGAACTGCCAGGACTGAACATCGGTGGAAGATCAATAAACAACCTTGGATAGGCTAATGATACAGTTCTGTTAGCTCAAAGTGAACAGGAGTTGCAAGACCTAGTGAAGCAAGTAAACAGCATAAGTCATGAATATGGATTGGACATTAACATTGAGAAAACAAAAACTATGATAGTTAGCAAAACAGGCAATAAACAAACATTACAAGAAAAGAATAAATGAGAAAATCCTGGAACAAGTCAAGAGTTTCTCATTTCTTGGTCATATAACAGAAGATGGATGATGCGAAGCAGAAATCAAGAAGAGAATAGGAATGAGAGAATTAATTAAGGACCGCTTAAAATTAGACCACTAAAATATTTTGGCCATGTAAAAACACATACCAGTAACACCTTACTGAAGACCATAATAGAAGGCAGAGTTGAAGACAAACATGCAAGAAGAAGAAAGCACTATAAGGGGGAAGATGACATCAAGAGATAGACAAGAAAGAGTCTGTTGGAGTGTACCATCAAGACAAGAGACAAGACAACATTGGAAATCCATTGCAGCCAATCTTCAATATGAAGATGGCACCTGATGATGATGATGGTGGATGTAGCTGCGTGTTTTTGGTCTTGATGGTGGGGAGAATTAAGTAAAAGATGCAGTGTGTACATGCATACAATGTTGCATGCAAACAAGACAGTATTAGAAACAGACTTTATACCTTTTTTATGCTTTTTACCAGGTTCAGAAAAATCAAATATGGTGTTGGCAATACAAAGGCACCAGAGCATACTTTTAAAAGAGAAAATAAAAACAGGTAACATAGCACTAAAATATAGAAATAGCATCATTCTTCATTTGTCTAGTATTTTGCCAATTATTGCTCTTATTAAAACGTGATTAATTTATATATGTTTACGCTGTTTTCTGAAGCATTATTTAACTTGAAATATTTTTTGAACAATTAAGATTCAGTCTAAGATGTTTAGTCTCATGCAAGTCATATCACAATGGATAGGCCACACACTGAGGAAACCTGTTAATAGCATTACAAGGCTGTCCTTTTTCTGGAATCTCCAGGGTATTCTTCTTCTGCGTTCAGTTCGTAGTCATGCTAAATCTGCAGGCCTGTCGCCATGACGAAGTTCACAGTATTTTCCAGATCAACGATGCAGCCCCATAGTTTCTGCCCAAGCTCAACACCCACTGTCCAGGGTGTGATAGATGGTAGAGTGCAACTAAAAACATAGAGAAGAGAACTGGAAAGGAATAAAGAAGACATGGAAGGACCTTGAGCAGATGACACAGGATGGGAAGACTGCGTGAATTTGTTGAAAGCCTGTGCTCCTTGGGGAGCTAAAGGGTAATGAATGAAGGCACGTGACAAAATCTAGGATATTATGTGCAGCAGTTTTACCTGAACATCTTGGGCACTGCAATGATCCTGGGCCATGGACAGAGATACAAGCAGCAGGCATATATCTGCCTTTTTTTCCCCACTACGTGTTGCAATGTTTATAGGAAATTGCTTAAATAACATAGGGAGATAAAAAAAACGAATATATTTCTGGATCTTCAGTGCAACATTTAGAAAAAAATTGTAGCACAGGTTTGTAAAACTTTTATGCATATCTTAAACTCTCATTAATGCCTCAAAGTAGTTTTTTTCAAGGGATGCTACTGTCCATATGGTTTAATTAACCTGTCTCATCATACTTGATTTCTAGGCCCAGATTTGTTATTACATAAAACGATTATTTATTATCATGTAGCTTAATGTTTTTAACAGCATATCAGGTTTTTATCTTTTCTTAGTTTTATACTTAGCAGTCCTTGGGATTTGCACTGAGAAAGAAATAGACCAAAACATCCCTAGAAAACTGAATTTGACATCAGAGGAGTTTCCCAATTTAAATTTAACCAGTATAGTATGATAATTGTTTGTTTACCTTGTCTCAGCTTCACTTTCACGGCAGTGCTATCATTTGCTCACTTGAGCTTACTTACTTAGTCGTTCCCCTTCTACCGTGAGGTGTAGAGGTTTGGAAGAGAGAGCGCCAGACCATTCTATCAGCTGTCTTCTTCCTGGCCTGGTTCCATTCTAGTCCTCGGTCCTTCAAAGATTGTCTAATGTTGTCCTCCCAGCGGACTCTGGGTCGTCCTGGAGGTCTGGATCCCTGGCTCTTTGTTTCCCATGCTTGTCATGGTAGCCGATCTTCTCCCATTCTGCAGACATGGCCAAACCATCTTAGTTGGGACTGTTCTATTTGGGTCTGCAGCGGATGGGATTTTAGGCCTTGACGGATCGTCTGGTTGCGGACCATGTCTCTTCTTGTTACTTCAACCACTTTCCTCAGATACCTCATTTCTGAGGTTTGGATCTGGCTTTTGTGGGTTGTAGTCATTGCCCACGACTCGCATCCATATGTCAAGACTGGGACATAGGTGGAGCGGTATACAGCCATCTTCGTTTTCTTACCAACCTCTTTCTTGCTGAGGAATCCACGATTTATGGCCTGAAAAAGTCTCCCAGCCGCTGCTTTTCGAGTGGCCAACTCTTCTTTGATGCCTCCCTTTCGGTCTATAATAGCTCCGAGATATTTAAAGTGGTCGACCTGCTCCAGGACCTGTTCTCCCAACTTAATCTGATGTTTTCTTTCTTCTCGTGATATCACCATGGATTTTGTTTTAGAGCTGCTTATGACCATCCCTCTCTTCTCCAGCTCTTCCTTCCAGACTTGCAGGTTGGATTGGAGATGTGCCTCTGATTTAGCAATCAGGGCAACATCATCAGCAAATGCCAGCTCCGAAATATAGACCTGTCTCATCTTCCAGTACCCCACTGAATACTTTTTTTGTTCTCTCCTTACATGCCTTGATGACATCGTCCATAAGGAGTATGAAGAGGTAAGGTGATAGGATATCACCTTGTCTTACACCAGTGGTGGTCCTGAACTCTTCTGACTTATGGTTTGCTGTCCTCACATAATTTCTGCAAGACTTGTAGAAGCTCTGTATAGCATGAATTAGAGGTGCTGGAATATTCTTCCTTGCCAAACAGTCCCAAAGTTTGCTCCAGGGGACCCTGTCAAATGCCTTTTCCAGATCTATGAAACAAAGATGGATCTCACTCTTATACTCAAGGGCCTTTTCACTCAGCTGTCTGAGTGTGAAGATTAGGTCTTGAGTACTTCGGTTTGCTCGGAATCCGCACTGGACCTCATCCAATTGTGGCTCAGCTAGGCGTCGGAGTCTCTGCTCTAGGATTCTAGAGTAGATTTTACCAGGGACACTGAGAAGGGATATGCCTCTATGGTTTCCACATTGTCGATTGTCACCCTTTTTGAAAATTGGTGTTATGATGGCAATCTCCCAATCCTTTGGTATTGTCTTGTTGCACCATGCTGCCTGTAGGAGCTCACTTGAGCTTATAACAATAAACATTGATATTACAAATATCAGTAACAAAGTTGTACCATAATCGGAGCATTATCTTTCTTAGGCCCACAGAACTGTCAGCCAGGCGACCTGTGCCAAGAAAACATTTGTGCCCCAAAGAAAAGGTAATAATATTTTTATTTTGAATGTTTCCTTCCTCGACACAGCTAAGTGATTTTTTACGCATTTTATTAGTGTTGTTCATTCCTGTCTTCGTTTCGTTGATTATTTACTTTCTTGTTTCGACATGTCTTTCTGGTTTCACGATTTTCTTGCATTATTACCATTATCGTTTCGCTCATCACCGTGGTTTCATCTGCTTGTATCGCTCATTTGACGTTTTCCTCATCATCACAGACCTTTGTAGTACCTATATGTAGTTCTTGTCCTTGTCACCTGTTCGTAACTGTGGCTGACGAAGGGTAAAACCCGAAACGTCCCTTGTCTCATGTGTACCGTTTACTTGTAAAACTGATTTCATACCATATTTTTTTAAAATTTATATAATAATATTTTTAGTCTTGAGGCTGGTTGTCTGTGTTTGCAGAATGCAACATTATTGACTCCGGCTTGGTGAGAGCCATTTCTGAGACCAGCAGTGTATGGGGAATTGAAATGTCTAGTTTTGTGATGTTTGTATACTCTGCTTCTTTTCCTTTTCTCTTGCCACTCCTTGTGGAACATGGAGCCATGACCGCAGCTGGCACTCTTGCACCAAAACATTCATGTGCTGTTACTGCTGTGGTTCCTGTAACAGTTTACTTGACATGATAAGGTTGCCAACACTATACACAACCTCATATTAGTCCCCTCTTATGACATGCTTTAGGACACAGTAGCCCTCGTCTTTCTTTGACTCCTGGGAGACCATGGATATACATGGGGCAACAATGTGTATTTTACAAGTTATTAAGGGAAGGAGCAGCAACACAGTTGAAATCAAACAGATATGAAAATTGGGATGTGTCAAAATCAGTTTGTCAGAATACATTCTAGGTGTGTACATTGTAATTCCTTGAGCAAATGTACTTTTGCCATGAAGAGAACCATGAATTTCTTAGAATCTTGTTTTGTGTTACAAATTTTCCTACAACTTAGCTATTTATTCATTAGTCAGTATAAGATTTGACACATAAACCTTCCATTGCATGGTAAAATTATTTTACAGATCAGATTTCTGATATCTTACAAAAATAGTAATTTATTGTAAATAATGGTGTAAAATTTTGCAAAATATATTGCTGTATCTAGACACTAACTTTAACGCTCTGGATCTATCTGATAGAAGTTTTAAAATACAGTGTTTAGTTGCCAGTTATTTATTTGGTACTCTTGACTCAAACAAGAACTCTGCCTAGGCCGGTCCCAAGCCCGGTTGAAAAAGGAGGAGGCGTCCCCTCCATCATGCAAAGGCACAACAGGCCAATCACCTGTTTGCCTTAAGACCTGATTACACGAAACGCAAGAGAGAAAATGGGACTGATCCTAAAGGCGATGAACTGGAACAGACTACGACTTATGGAACATGGAATATAAGGAGTATTAATGGGAAAGAAGAAGAGATGGTATAAGGAGATAAGGAAAGCGAAACTAGAAATCCTGGCTTTTACGGAAATGAAGAAAAAAGGACAAGGAGTTATGGATCTCGATGGCGACACGCTGCTCTACAGTGGAGTCCCGACATCTGAAAGAGCTAAAGGGGGCATGGGTTGCATTGTGACTAAAAACCAAAAGGATAGCATCAGGGGATGGAACTTTGTCTCGAAGCGCATTTTGGTGCTAAGGCTAAAAGAAGGAGAAACCGTAATGAAGATGAGAGAGCAGAGGTCAAGGAGGAATTCTTCGAGCTGCTGCAAAAGACAGTGGACGACTGCCTGAATGAAGTCATCCTGGATGAAGAGCAGCAGCTGGGAGACTTTTTCAGGCCATAAATCGAGGATTCCTCAGCAAAAGAGCAAGAAAGCTGTATACCACTCCACGTATGTCCCAGTCTTGACGTATGGATGTGAGTCATGGGCAATGACTACAACCCACGAAAGCAGTCAGATCCAAACCTCAGAAATGAGGTATCTGAGAAAGGTGGTTGAAGTAACAGGAAGAGACATGGTCCGCAACCAGACGATACGTCAAGGCCTAAAAACCCAACCCCTGCAGACCCAAGTAGAACAGTCCCAACTAAGATGGTTTCGCTGTAAACGGCAACACAACGTAACAACATCCTTTTCAGGATGAATGCAGAAGAAGAAAAAGGAAAGTATGGCGCTCTCTCTTCCAAACCTCTACACCTCATGGTAGAAGAGGAACGACTAAGTAAGTAAGTCTCTTAAAAAATTTAGTGAATTAAAATATAGCATTTAAAATCCAATATGGCCACTCTCCATGGCAACCAGTAGCATTGTACCATTAAATGCTTTATTATGCATAATTATTATTATGTAAGTTAAGTCCATGTATTTTAATTGAAGTCCTACAGTTATTTATGAAAATAGCACTTCACTGTAGCTCTTCCACAAATGGTTACACTTTTGCATGAAGCTATACTATAAGATAGCCATTTCAAAGTGTCTTCACTGGTTTTTTTCCTTTCTTCATGTCTGCAGATAACAAGAGATCCTCGATTTGATGATTTATCAGGGGAATTCAGTGAAAAAATTTTTAAACAAACTTACAGCTTCCTGTCAGATGTCAAGAAAAAAGAAAAAATGGTAAGTCTTTTTTCTTAATTTTTATTTTTTTGTGTCATCTTATTCCTTTATCATATCAGTAAAGCTTTGTATCCTTCAGTTTCCAACATTTTCAGTTTCCAGATTAGTTCATACATCTGGCATTTTATATATACAATCAGATCTATTTTATTGCTCATTATGTAAGTTCACAACCCGCTATCTGAAACCCTTGGGACCAGATGTGCTTCGGTATTTAAAAAATTTCAGATTTCAGAACTGTAGTATATCTACTGTGTGTTATGTAACACCCTAGCAGGGTCTGTGACAACACCCTGCAAGCAAACACAGTTTTCTTATTGGTCATTAGTTTATGGTTATCAGTGTAAAACTTCAGCAACTTGTCTTTCTGTTTCCATAAATCATACAAGCGTCTGATTGGCTAAACAGCAAAGTCTACCCAGCTGAAAATGAGTACCTGACTCTTCGCATGACTTAGGGAAGGCAAAGGCAGCAGGAATGGAATTGGCCACCCAACCTCATAAAGCTGTACCTAGTATAGTGACAATCTGTAACATTTCACTCCCCTATGCCATTATCTGCTGTGGGACTACCTTTACCTTTTAAGTCATACACAGTGGTCGTTCTCGCACCATAGTCTACACACTACGCTCAAGCTTCTGCAGTAACTCCACTTTCTGCCCTATCAGTGAGAAATGCTTCCATTTCTTCTCACTATTAGCCATATATATTAGCAGTAAACCCACCTGGGCTAGGGACATATCCAGAGAGTATCAGATCTCGAAGATGGCCAGATGTAATGCTGCATTCCTCATCATCGCACCAGATTATAATGATTTGAGCTGATCGTGCCATTTGAATCCAGATTGGATGAGCAATACTGGTTTAAAGTGGCCAAGTATAATGATCTAGCTGTGGACTTGAGACACGATGGGTTCACTGCAAGGGTCATGGCTGTTGAGGTGGGTGCAAGAGGCCTCGTGGCTGCCTCAATGTATGATCTACTACTTCTTCATTCGTCCTGAAAAGGAAGTTTGTTATGTTGTGTTGCCTTTTACACCGAAGCTGCAATATTTGCACCTTTCGGCCTGACACATCCATTTTCAGCATGGCATTTTTGGGACCGGGTTTGCCTTCCCTCTTCGATCCCTACTCTCTCGGCCAGACTGCAGTGATGCAGCCTGTTTCCATAACCACCACCACTTCGAGGTGGAGTAGGGTCTTGGTCAGCTCTGGTTCACTGACCCTGACGCAAGCAGTCAAGCAATGAGTCGCTGGCTGCATTCATCTCGTTTGCTGCATCTTCAGTCCCTATGATCTACTGAAACTGTTGAGGTTTTGAGCAGACAGTCAAGAACAAGGGCACTTAAAAGGCTCAGCGAAACTGTGGAAAAGACATTGTGCTGGCTGTGGAACAACCGCAACGGGCTATGGAACTCGGGACAGTAATTTTGTTTTCAACGAAGAGGTTACTTTCACAATTGCTTCCAGCTGGCAGAAAATAGGAGGGAATTTGAAAGCTGCAACCAAGGTGGAGTGGGTTCAATTCTCTGCACTAGACGCTTGGGAGTCATGACCTGTCAGAATCACCAAAAGTAAAAAAAATATGAGACTGCAGACAAAAGTGTGGTTGGTGGCAGTGTGAGAAACAGCTGACTGTGCTATGCCTGAACATTTTACAATGTTCTAGCTCTTCTATATACTTATTTTATGTGTTGTACATGGAAATACTTTCAATTTTTAGATGAAAAGTTGCAGGCATGTAGCAGAAATATAATTTCTTCTAACTAGTACAGTATATATTGCAAACAACAGACCCTTTCAGAATCAACATTTCTATGACCAGACATTCTTCTTCTTCTTCTTCTTCTTTGATCCTTAGCCGCCGACCGTCAAAGCAGTCAGTGGCCATCATGCCTAGTGGCGTCTTGTAGGGCAACAACAAATTGATTCCACTTTGCTCGGTCGGTGGCCATCCTTTGTACAGTGCCCCAACTGTGGTTCATTCTTTGCATCTCAGCCTCCACAGTCCACCGCCAGGTTGTTTTTGGTCGGCCTCTCTTTCGTTTTCCTTCAGGGGTCCAAAGCATAGCTGTTCTTGTGATGGCATCGGGGTCTCTTCTGAGGACATGACCAACCCAGCTCCAGCGTATGCCAGCTATGATGGTGTGCATGTCCTCTTGCTTGCTACGAGTAAGCAGATCTTGGTTAGTGATGGTATTTGGCCAAAAGATTCGGTAAATTTTCCTTAGGCATGTTGTGTGAAAAGAGGACAATTTCGACATTTCCTTCTCTGTAACTCTCCAGCATTCCGCACCATAGAGAAGCACAGAAAGCACACAGCTCTGATATAATCTTAATTTTGTGCTTGTGCTGTATTGGGAGGACTTCCAGATGTTGTTTAGGCTAAAGAAGGCTGTTCTTGCTTTATTCATTCTGACATTGATGTCTCTGCCTGCCCCGCCGTCTGGTGTTACTATACTTCCTAGGTATGTGAAGGTATCTGTCTGTACCAATTGCTGATTCCTTACTGATATGGGCTCAGGGTTGCTCACATTGAGCGTCATGACCTCAGACTTCTTTAAATTGATATTCAAGCCCACCTGCTGGCTAAACTTATTAAGTCTATCCGTTTTTTCCTGGATGTGTTGATGTGAATGTGCTAGTAGTGCAATGTCATCTGCATATTCCAGATCTTCCAATGTAGAAAATGTTGTCCATCTTATTCCTCTTGGACTGCCCTCTGTTGTCTGGCGCATCACCCAGTCTATGACTGTTAAAAATAGAGTGGTTGATAAGTGGCATCCCTGTCGTACTCCTGTCTTCACCTCAAAGGTTAGGCTGCTCTGCCCAACACTACACGTAAAGTTGGCATAGAGGCTTTTTATGATTGACACTATGCAGCTTGGAATTCCATAAGCCCTCAGTATTTTCCATAAACTGTCCCTATGTATGCTGTCGAAAGCCTTTTCAAAATCAACAAAATTAATGTAAAGCTGTCTTTGCCATTCTGAGCACTGCTCTATAATGTTCCTGAGAGTGAATATATGATCTACACATCTCCTGTTCTTTCTAAATCCTGCTTGTTCTTTCCTCAGTTTGTGGTCTACTGCCTTTGAAATTCTCTGTATAATTATCCTGCCTAGTATTTTGCTGATGACCAGACATACCTGCCAAGATTTTTCTTGTCAATCAGAACTGCTTGCTATAATAATAATAATTAATAAAATGTAGAGAGTGAAGAAGTGTATAAATCAATCAATACCTTTTAGCTCCCCAAGGAGCATAGGCCTTCAACAAACACATGCCAAGTATAATAAGTGTATAAAGATAACTAAAAAAGATAAAGACTAGAAAATGCTTACTCTATCAGTCTAGATTTTATGTTTGTAACTTGGACTTTCTTCTTTACAGAAATTAGAGAAAATAATTGCAAAGACCACAGACAAACAGAAAAGATCGGAACTTAAGCAACTTTTCAACAGAATGGTAAACAAATTTTTTTTGTCCAAATGTTTTGATAATTCATGTTTACTTCATTTATTCTTAGATTTATAGCAAGTTTTTTCTTCACCTTTCAGCTCAACAAGGAGCACATGCCTTTAACAAACATAAGGCCTTTAACAAACATAAGGCAACTCCAGGTCTTTCTGTGTCTTCTTCATGTCTGTCTCCAGTTCTCACCTCCATGTGTTCTTTGGTCTTCTTCTGCCTCTAACCCGGGGGTATTCCAGAACAAGGACTGCCTTGTAATGCTATCAACAGGTTTTCTCAATGTGTGTCCTTTCCATCTCCAGCGTCTTCTTCTCATCTCTTGTTCCACTGGCAGTTATCTGGTTCTTGTCATCAATTCCACTTTAGTGTACTTGTCAAACCACTTCAATCCTTCTATGCTACGCATGCATCCATTTGTGAAAGTCTGTAGCTTTTTGGTTGTTTTTGTTGAATCCTGCCAGAGGACCTCCTGTCTCAGATAGCAGAGTTTTATTTTCTTTAATTGGACTGACCATGTGTTTGTTGGAAGTTTTTATGGTTTTAAATGTTTACAGGATGGGGTAACTGGCCCCACACCCAACCCTCCTTAGTTGCCTTTTACGACATGCATGGTAGGTCACAGTGTTAATATTCTTTGCATCCCTATCAGGCCCTCGTAACACATGGGTGTTACAATTCCATATTTGTTAGAACAGGTGAATTCTAACAATTCTTGCTCAAGTTTGTTAGGGAAGAATGTTACACGTTGGTTAGGCTTTTGCCCATACATCAGAGATATTTTAATACCAAATGCGAAATTCATGTCTTGAAGTGAAATTATTACTAAATTAGGTTGTGTGTTGCAAAATTTCAGTGGTACTCATACCTTGGAGTTGCCATGAATTTTGTCAAGACACAACAAATGCATGTCATCAAGTGACAAGTTTTCCTTAGATCCTTCCATGAAAGGCATGCCTCAGAGTGACACTTCATTTGGATCACAAAGTAAAAGATACTAGTCTTGAAGTGGCACCAATTGTGTCAATTTAAATTATATTTTTGTGACATAAAATGACACTTGAATTTGGCTGTTTTGATATTGATTTCTTTGACTATTCAGTAGCAATTTGAGTAATGAAAATTATACAAGTTTAATTTTTTTTAAATAAACTGGTTTCTCAGAGTGACAACGTATTTGGTCATGAAATAAGAGAAATATAAATTCTGTATATCGATCATGTATTTTCATCATTTTTATTAATTTAATGGAGAAAAATATTTGGCCAACTTCTCATGTGTTATAATTAGGATATATAGTTCCTATAATTTTTAACAGTATATTTAGCTGTTGCTAGTATTTTCTTACTGGCATTTCATCCAATACCATAATTCCCGCTGTAAGGTACTTTGGTCTGGCGCACTTTTTTCTATTTTTCGAGAGAGTACATTAACTTTTGAGCACAGCTAACTGTGTTTGAAAATTCGACAACAATTGTATTGTTTCCCCTTAGATGTACTATCGCAAAAATAGCAAAGTGTGACAGTGTGCATTAAATCAAACAGACAATCAAGATACTCTTCTGTCCAGTTTCATTCAGTAAACGGATTTAACTCATCATTTTTCTTAAAAATAACCTTAAAATGTAAGTTTTTTAAATTGTTTCTTCAAGACAAAATTTTAATTTAAAGAATTGCAGGCTTTTTAATTATGGATCAAAATGATAAGATGGCTAAAAGGAAGAGACGATCGCGTCATTCACAGCGAGCAATGTAATACGTGTAACAGAAACAAAAGACTATAATTTAAAAACCTGCCAATTTTGGTGGGTTGTTGCTAGTATTGTATATTCGTCATCATTTTTCTTGGTGCTCCTTGAGGATCATGGTGCCACCACTGTAGCTGGTCCCCTTGACCAAGCAGTCACATTCTCTTGCAACTTTTCTTTGAAAAGATTCAAGTAGATGTCTGAGAGTGTACGAAGAAGACATTCTCTTGTAGTGGTGGTTTCTGTGGCAATATGTTTTACGTGATAAGGTGCCAGGCCAATGCACACTCTCATGTTAGTCAGGTGTGTACCACATCACAGTTTATGATGTGCTTTGTCATACCACACTGACAAGTACACATATTATGATCAATCACTGTAGCACTCAGGGGATTAGGCTTTGATCCCAATCTACTGTCCATTCTTTTGTTGATCTCTTCTGTCCAGAGTTATATTTGTTAGGTTTGTAGTGCATCTACCTTTCTAAGCTTCACTATCTGTGTCTTTGTTATTTGCATTATGAAATGACAGGATGTATTTGATTCATAATATAAGATAAATTGGATATTGAGGTTAATGTTTTAAAGTGACTAAATAAGTGAGCCATGATATAATAAATATGCATCTTTTATTTTAGGTTAATCTTTCTATCCCGGGCAGTTTTTCCAATTTAATCAGGCCCCAAAATGAATGCACTTTTTTTCCTTCAAGTGACGTTTTAAAAACAGGCAGTAGACATATGCATTAAACTTTAAGAAATTGCCAAATGAATGTTTTGAAGTGCAATGAGCTCTTGTGTGATGTAATAATTGTTTGTTGTATATAGCAAAGTGAAACATAAAAATATTTTTTAATAAATTAATTAAAATTGTGCCCTTACACGTAAATATTTCTGCTTTTTTTAAAATTTCCTTGAAGGTAAAAGCCCCAAAATTGAAACATATATCCAGTTGAAAATTAATCCAAGAGGTTTTATCATAAACAAATGAAAGTTCAAATTTTTATGATTTTTTTGTGAAATCATGTATTGCTGAACTAGAATCTCACCTACCCTGTTCTGTCCTATCTAAAAATATCATTCGAAGAAATTTTTTAAAATTTCCTTCTCGAATCGAAAATAGGTTATGATCACTACGATATCACCAAAATTCATTGAGAAACAATCTGATGTTGTTGATCAGTTGACACTCTATGACTATTATGTCTGTGACTACACTGTAAACAAATGACCTAAGGGCATTACTAATTAACAATAATATACCAAAAATTAAGCATCAGAATATTTTTTTTCGCTAGTGTAAAATACGTGGTCCACAGGAAGTGTTTACATGATTTAAACAAGCTTATGGTCACTTATTTTCTAATTTTTCATTCAAATTCTGAATTGTATCGAGCGGGCGTACTTTACAGCCCTATGGAGTAACCTGGCACATCACACGGCTCGTGGGTTAGAATGACTGAATAAGTGGGCCATGAAATAATAAACAAACATCTTAGTGACATTTCAGATTATAGTTTTCACTCAGTTCTTTACAAGGGCAGTTAACTGTATTTATTTTTTCTTGCAAATAACCAGGAACAACAAGAAGTTGCAGCAAAAAGAAAGGAAAAACAGCAGGAAATGGAGAAGGAGTGGAAAAAGAAGGAGCAAGAACAAGTTAAGGCAGGCAAAAAACCATTTTTCTTGAAAAAAGGTAAGTTTTACTAAGCTGACGAAGGGCGAACCCTGAAATGTCATGGCTGTAGTTATCATCCATTCTTAAAACTGACTTCATACCATTTTCTTTTCTTTTTAAGTATATTAATAAGTTTCCTAATGCAGACAGTTGATATGGATGTGTATCGTCGCAACTTCGATACATAGCATTACTATAATAATAAGTATTAGGTTTTTGGAACTAAAATTTCAGGCTTGTAAAGATAATTTTGTATTATTTTTTTTAAAAAAAATGGGTCACTAAATAACACCATAATTTTTCCTCATAAAAATGGTCAAAAACATGAAATTGTGTGTAGAATATATACATATACTAAACGCCACCGCTGTTTTTCCCACACTGTGTTCTTCCATTTCTATGGCTTTCTGCCATTTCAACACAAAGGCCTCAATTCCTGCTGTTTAAACTTTTCTGCTGTCTCTCAAATCCAATTCTTGTCTTTAATAACCTCATCATCATCCCTAAACTTCAGTCCCTGTTGGCATTCATTGGAGCATTAGAGGGAAGTATGAAAGAGCCAATTCTAGACTGTATGATGCATGGGGACAACACAATTTGGTGCTGGCATCTTTAGTTCACTAACTGTAGTGTGCTTTTTGTGGCTGAGAAAGGACATCTTGCATTTCCTTCTCATTTAGCTAACAGTACATGCGTGTAGGAGAGTAGTCTTTTCTCTGTGCCTCCCCACAGACCCCCAGGAAGAAAAAAAAACTAAATAGAGCAACAGATTTTCAGCGCTTTATTTTCTTTGTTCAGATTTGGCACAGCATTGATATAAATATTGCCTTCATTGTTTGTTATTGACAAAGTTGACTTCAGTAACATATTTGTATTTCCCCACAAGTGTAAATTACCCAGCTCTTTGCGACCAGTTAGCTTAATGTTAATTGTTATAGATATGAGGAAACTGCCATTATAGAATAAGTGTCCAAATATCTATTGTTTCTTGAGCTTTTTCTTTGACAGCAGATTAGTTTGATTTTGGTTTCTCCTTTTATTTACAGCTCAGAAAAAAGCATTACTTGAGGCTGAATACCAGAAAGAGCTGAACGAAACTGGTAAAATGCAGAAGTATTTGGTTCGCAAAAGTAAAAAGATCGCTGCCAAGGAGAAAAGAAAAAATGAGTGGAGCATAAAGGATCTGTGATAAATGTGTGATTACTTGTTGAAGGATGTTTATATATTGCTATAATGTGTAATAAATGGACAAGACAGTAAATTTTCTTTGGTTTGTCCTTCATGCTTGAGCCAACAGTTGAAGTCACTGTTGCTTTGTGTGTACAATTGTCAGCACCTCATGTAGTTTCTGATAGTCCAAGGAGTGGAAGACAATTTTCTCAGGCATGTTGTTTGAGGCAACTAACGTGTGCTTGTCCATGGGGGTGGCAACAACTTTGTTAAAAAAAAAAAAAAAAAAAAAGAAATTGCTACAGAAACTGTCAGTGTGGGAGCATGTGAGGTGCACTGGCTTCCTGCATGGAGATTATAGCTGCAGTGAAGCTGATCCTTGAGGAAGGGGAACAGGACACATGCCCAAATAACATACGTTAGCAGTAAAGTACTTGTTGCCTTCTCTTCGTTATCACTTACAGGCAAAGTTAGTAGCCATACTCTGCAAATAGGTCATCACATTAGTGTCGTGTTAATTTTAACACCGCATGCTGATATAGAGGAGGTACTGTAAATTATTCACCTCTAATGTTAACAAGAAAGGAACTTTGTCTTGTGGTTTACTTAAACAGATACTTAAGTCTGTTGCACAGCAAATGTGTGTGCAGCTGTAAAATTGTCTATGCTTTCATGGAAATAAATACTAAATACGGCAGTTCCTTTAGTACCACAGGTCTGTCTGTTGTTAGAAGTGAAGAATGTAGGAATTAGGCCTGATGAAGAATAGATTTAATTTGTGACATAAATACATGAAAATGAAGATGGGTGACGGCAGAAATTTGAATCTATAAAACTTGGCATCCTGGGACTGAGGATGTCATATGGGAAGGTCATAAACTTCTGTACTTCCAGTCAACATGCTATAGGAGGAATCAATCCACTGAATAAAAGGATACATAAAGCAGCTTTAATATCACCACACCTCAAGACAGAAAATCAGATTTATAATAAATGCATAAACATGAAGTTTACATCATCAATACGTAACATAGAGAATTACAGAACAGCAGATGTGGCACCAGATCATCTTTTGGAGCCAAAATAAAGCTCAAAAGATGTACATGTAGAGTTGGGATACCGGTATCTCGGAAAGCAGACTACACTAAGAATCTTAGTAAGATAAACAGCAAAAGCAGTCAGCGGTTCAGATCAGAGGAACCCAGGAAAACTCTTGGGTGTGAGCAGATAACTCATGTTAACGGCTGACCCCTATGACAGTAGATCATAATAAACAAAAAAACATAAATGGTAGGCTCTCTTAAGAAGGCAGGAGGAGACTAGGTAACAGTAAAGTCTTTTTCGTCATTTGCTTTCAAATAACATCTATCTCTCTTGTTGTTGTTGTAGGGCTGCTGAGCTTCTCGCTCTTTTGCAGCCAATATCAAGTTGAAAACTCCTTGGCGTTGTCCACACTGTAGATCTCAGCTTTTCTGCCATTCCAAAATGTGCTGAGTTGAAATCATGAGCTCCAGTTCTGCAGCTTGGCTTGCATTTAAAGGATCATCACATCTAGTTCAAAGCTAGGAGGAAGAAGCGCATGGCATACTGTGCATTCCTTGCGATCCAAAGGGGCTCTCCAAATATGCAGAGTAAATACTGTGCCCTGGTTCTGGGCTCTCCCAAGGAATTGTCACGTCGTATACAGAGCCACTTCTCAGCTCTGCTTGCCCATCATGGGTCCATAGTGAGATCCTTCTGCATGCAGCCAACCACATAAAAGCTAGAACTGTCTCCTCCAAGCTTAATGTGCAATGCTGGGTTCTCAACATGTTTCACTACAGCGGAAATCCTCTCTTATAAAGGTGGCAGTCGATCTCAGGCTTCTCTCACCACCATAGTTCTCCCTCATCAGGGTTAGAGAAGGCCCGGCTGCAACCCTGCTCCTCTCATGGAATGGAGCCAACAGTTTTGGAGTACATGAACACACATCCGTCTCTAACATTTTCAGTTATTGAACAGATGGTATTTGAGTGCAATGGCCAGTTCTCAGTCTGAAAATTATCACTTGATCTCTTCTTGGTAATGTATACTATGTTCCTTCTGCCATTTTTCTCTATAGTTATTTCTGACTATTGCTTTTATCTCTTCATATGTAGCCCTGTCTTCTGTTTGGGTTTTCCTTCCTTCCTCTTTGGCATGTTTACCTGCTTTCTCATTTCCATATATCTTGCAGTAGGCAGGGATCCACTGTACTTTTACTTTTTATAATTCATAACTAGTTTCCATTAGTGACTGCAAGGTTATCTAATTAATTGTTTTTGCTGTTCCTGAGGGCAGTGATGACAAAGTCTGAGAGGAGCACTATCTTGTCTCTAGCAAAATCTTTATTTTCTATGATGGTAACTGCAGCTGTTTTTAGTGCTTCTGCCTCACTTTAAAGTTGTGAATTTTCCAGAGGCCATTGAGATGTGCATTTCCTGTCCCAAAGGCTGTCATAGCTGGTAGTGCAGTGATGAGATCTCAATTTCTGTTTAAATACCGTACTCCTAAGGCATGTACAATACATAGTCTCTGACAGCTAAAGCCCTACTCCTAAGGCATGTACAATACATAGTCTCTGACAGCAAAAGCCCTACTCCTAAGGCATGTACAATACATAGTCTCTGACAGCAAAAGCCCTACTCCTAAGGCATGTACAATACATAGTCTCTGACAGCAAAAGCCCTACTCCTGGCTTTCTTGTGGTGGGACCCGTTTGTACTAACAGGGCAAGTCTCTGGCACCCTAAAACCACCTGCTGCTTTGCAGGTAGGCTGGAGACAGCCAAAAGATGAGGAAAGCAAACCCGGATAAAACTGCTTGCTGAAATCAGGTAAGCTGGTCTGAAAGGCAACGATGTCGCATCCCAGCTGTAAATTACGACACAACATACTTTTCATTCAAAACAAAATTGAAAAGTAAAGTGATAGGGACTCAACCTGGTTACTATCAGGTACATATCTCATCGTGAGTGAACAGCTCATCCTGCCTCTCAAGCCATGTAGCAACCTCATATAAAAAGAGAGTATATAAAGTACGAAGCCAGAAGTACCTGATGTGTAGTGGGGCTCAGTGACCGGCTATCTGCAGAAGAGATGCGAGTTATATTTTTTTCCATTTGACTCTTATAATTCAGCTGATACGTATAGATCTCTTATGATGCAGATTTTCTAATAACATTATATTCTGACATTACAGTACAGGATCTGAGATTAGTCAGAACGTTTAGGCTTTCAAATGTGTTTTGACACTTGCAACTATGGTACTACAAATAACATGACATTTATGCTTTCATCAAACTGCTTTTGAAAACTGAAAAAGATGCAGGAATGTTATTTCAAATTGAAACAACTGAATAAACTAGTTATAATATTTACTCTATGCCTTATTTTTTTAATTCTGATTTTAAAAGGTCCACCTGTGAGTAAATTACTGATAAGGTACAAGTACTTTAGATGGTCCCAGTGACTTCTTATCCAGAGTGCACTGTATACGGAATAAGATGCGTAGAAATTCTGGCAAAAATGAAAACAGCACAAAGTACTGACAATGACAAACCATCAAGATGAAAGAAAGCAGATATAGAAGCAAATCCAAAAGTTCCAGAGCCAAGGCTCATGAACTATGCACAGAAGTGGCAAGGAAGTAAGAAGAAACACACTGATGAGCTGGCATAAATGATGCTGCAGCCAAAGGAAACAAAGGACTTGTACCACGGTATAAAGAAGTTAACGGAAATATAAGCATTCAAATGGCCTTATGAGGGACAGAAATAGAAAAAGTGCTTAGCAATATAATACAGCATACGTAAAGATGGACAGAACATCTAAACAGACCAGCTCCATAAAATCCCCCCCCCCCCCTCGATGTCAGACCAGCAGAAAAGGATTTGCAAGTTAACTGTGAAAAACCAAAATAAGGAAGAATGAAAGAAAACTGCTGGCTTAGATGGCATTCCAGCAGGTCTCCAAAGCGCCACCTTTACAGAGACTATACAATATACAGTGCAGTCCGGATAAGTAGAAGTCACTGGGACCATCTTAAATACTTTTACTTATCCGAAATTCTGCTTATTCAAATTTTGCTCAAAGATGGACATTTACATCATGATAATACACGGCTGTTTGTGCCTTCTAAAAAGTCGCTACTTTAGTTTCGCGCCCTTTCTCCTGACCCAAAGGCGATAAATCTTGTTAACCAGCAAACACAGTATCGTCTACTTTGGCGGGAAATATCAGCTGACCTTGGCTTGAAAAAGCTTGAAATTTAAACCAGTTTAAGCGCAGGACTAAAATAATTTGCTAGAAAAAAACTTCGTGCAACATACTATCTCTGTGTGGATTTTCATTGTTTTTTATATATTATTTTGCTTTGTAACAGCCGTTACAAAACATCATCAACATTTGAGGAAAATATTATCGAGGGTGACGCATTTACTAATTAAATATCTTAAAATCTAAACGACCTAGATAGTTCTAAATTATAAAAAAATGTTGAGGAGACATTTAAGATTGTCCCCACCTAAATTCATCTTAGCAGCGTGCCGCGTTAATGTAGGGTAGGCAGTTTCATAGACCAGAGATGACAAAAACAGAAGCATGAAGGGGCAGAAAAAACATGGACAAGAGAGATTAGGCATGAATGGGTGCATATGGAAATGAAAGAGTTTGTGGGAGATGATGGACAAGGGCTAGAGACACCACTGGCAAGTTTTAACGATTTAGGTGGTTTTACTTGTGGGCTCCTCAGCGACTAAAAGATGGAGAGCTTATTAACATGGCATAATAACTGTATACCAGAAGATGAAGTATGGCTTAAAATTGGGGTTGATCATGGAAAAGGAAATTTGGAGAAATCAAATTCTAAAACCAATACCATCCAATTAGCAATAGCTAGAGTCAGACATATAATAATTTTAAAATATTTATGAATAGTATGAAAGCTCAGATAGAGTCATTAAGAGATTTAGAGTGGGAAGGTAAACAAATGATTATTTTTTTTATTCGGGGATTATGAATTTTTGATGAAAATGTACGGTTTGTCCAGAGTTCAAGGAACAAACACGTCTTTGGTGTCTTCAGCCACATAAGATGATTAAGATATCAGTCAAACACAAAACTTTCAAACAAAGAAGTCTGGCCATGTTGATGAGAGATTACAAGAGATTTATGAAATTTGGAAAAGGAATTAAAAAAAACAAGTGGCACATTACCCCAATTCTTTACATAAAACAATGTTAGATATTGAAATTGAATATATGGTTCCTCATTAACTTCATATTTTACTAAGCATTGTTTTAAAACAGACTTCTAGAACAGGAAGTCGATATAACAGACGCTAAGATCGTTGAAAATTTGCAAGATATACACACCAACACTAGTTCTGTTTAAAAAATTAACAGCAAGGCGACGGCGCCGTTTGGCTGGTCCTAGGTTCGATTCCTGGTAAGCCTATCACTTATATTTTCTTTTCTATTGTCTGGTGTCATCCTTTATGTCCAACTAGTACCTCATTATAACCTTTATTTATTTACTATTCACAGGGCTCAGGTTTCCTCCATTATGTAAAAAATGTAAAGAGGTTTAGTTGCAACTGGAAAATGCAGAATTAGAAGCCAAAATTGAATTTTTCCAGACATGTACTGAACTTTGTGAAGATGAGGAGGAGAAAGTTAGGTTTGAAGTTAAACTTGCAAATGCGTAAGACAAAATGGTCAGTGTGCTAGGGCAGATATTATAAACTGCGTTTGTGTGTATAATATCGTGAAAGTTAATAATCATATCTCTGATACTGTATGCGTATTCATATAATAAATTAAATCACTTTTTTTGTTTTAACACAATATTTCCAAATTTTTATTTACAATGTGCAGCATCATCAGTGTTACTTTTCAAAAACTCTCAGTATCAATGTATGCTTTTGCACTCTGTGTAGTACAAGTAATAGAAATTTAACCAAGATTAATTACTTGTCAATTCATCTTTTGATAACTCCTATTTGAAGCATGCTGCAAAACATTTTCAGCTATGTCCATTTTCTATAACATGTCTATTTTATATTAATGTTATTGTTAATCAGAATTGACGTCACTGCACTCCGGGCAAACCCATAGGTGCTCAGTCTCCCCGCAGCAAATGTCGTAGGGTATGAATGCTAATTGTTCCTGTTGCGCACTGGTTGTATACTTGGCGGATGCGTCCTCTCATACGTCCATCCCTGCTGGTCTTACGTTTGATGCCGAATTCCAGCAATCTCAGCCTTGATGATTATCGACTGCAGTGTCATTTTCTAATAGACGAACATGAATCACTGTTACGGTATATGATATTAACGCCGTCTGCTAAAGGTTATCAGACGTGCAATTGTAAAGGTTAAGGCATTTAATATATTGCGATAGATGTTTCAATTATTGAACGCTCCATACACGATCGATTATGACGTGTATAGCGTTGTTTGGGTCACAGTCGGTAACTAAGAAACGCTACCCTTTGTTACTTGACCGCCAAGCTGAATAGCTGCGTTTTTCTAACCTTCCAATTCAATGGCATGATATAGCCATATATATGCATTTTTTGATGGACCAGGGTCAGTCCTAGAACTCTATATGAGAGGAAAATTTATGGAGGTTAGTATTTTAACTAGAATTCTCAGAAGGAGAAGAATAATCGTCAAATTCGTATGAATATATTCAGACTCGCAGTCTCACTGTCGGCAGGTAGCCATGTCTAGCTGCGCGTGCATATAGCTGTGATGTTCTGACGACAATACTGCATTGTATCCTTAAACGGACATTGACACGTAAACCAGCAGTCTACGTTATTGATTAATTTATGCATGACATATGGACTTATGTTCTGTTCCTATTTGAAATGATCATCCTGTGTGTACAACTGTGAATTAAATGTATGGACTCAATGAAATGACTTATCAAATCAATCGTATTCCAAGGTTCAAGTATTGTTCGGAATCTTCCACCCCCGCATTCGCTTAATATTCCATCGAAGGCACGATGCATTATCACTGAATAAAAAAAACTAACATATCAAAGAAAAAACAATGGCCAGAAATTTATAGTTGTTTTATTCATATCACATGGAACATTGTTCAGAGCAAACCACCTTGTAACAGTGGTGCCCGGTATGTGGGGACGAAAAAACAACCAAAAACCAAAAATTTTTTCATGACTTTCGAATGAAATATTTACGATCAAGTTTCGATCACATGACCATTACGAAGCTGACGTGACGCACGTGATCATGAATAGCAACATGACGTCACTGTTGCATTGTCGCAGTGAAGAAGACATCTTTTCAACGCCTCTCTAGTTCGCTTCAAATTGATCAAGATGCACAAGATGGACTACCGTTGCCTGCCCATCAGGAGCAGACAGTCAAAGGCACAGGCCTAGCTGTTGACGACCTCTAGCACTGATCTAAGCAACGGAAAAGATAAGTCTAGGTGTTTAACTGTTGTTATTGCAAACAGTGCTAACTGAGTCCATGCCCTCTGCCTACATCGGCATGTTTTTACCTATGTTTAATGTACTTTTTGTTGTCTTAATGTGTTGTTAATTCGTGGGAGGTAGGGAGGATGAACCGAAATTAGATTCTGTGGCTCTCACGATGCCTGAATTGATTTCGGTCGTTTCTTAAGGCAGTTAAACGATTGCACTTTTGGAAGCCCCATTGAGGTTTGCCATTGGACTATCTGTCCAAATCTGCTGTCGTTTGACGATTTGTGTTAGCTGTACCGTTCCGTAGATAACTGGTGTATTTTATTCGTACTCAGTTAACAATTTTATTCAGTTTTGTATCATGTTCGTTAACTATTTCGTCCAGACTACTCTCACTATAATTTATTTTATGATTGTTAAATGTTCGTCCGTTATGAGTCCTGTGATGTCATCATTTTTTGCAGTCATTTTTTTTTCTGTACTTTGAATATTAAGTTGACCTCGGGTCAAACCTTGACCCTTCATTTGGCTTGTAACACTTCCGCTTGTTTTATTTAGTTCATAAATTCATTTTTAATTGTGAAAATGTCTTGTTTGCGTCTTAACATTGTTTGTACCCTTTAGTTGCATCATTGTTTTGTTTGTCCTCATAATATATATTAAATACTACATTAATAATATGATATTATATGCAATAATACACTTGTAATTTAATTTAATTAATTTTTTCTGATATTTAAGGTTAATATGGGACATTGCATAATTATGCAGTGATAGTCCAAGAAAGTAGCACTACAATTTATAAGAGATGCCTAGGGCATAATAATATATTATATATATATTGACCAAATAAAATAATCTTATAGTCTACCTTTGAGGTAATAGACCCATTGTATATTATTTAATATACTTTTCTGGTACTAAGAGAGTGACTTAGTACATTGAACAATATAATTACTAGGAATCATACCCAACATTATGGGATATTAAGATTAATTGGGTGAAGTAATTACATAATAGTTAACAGATATCATAACTATTTATGATATAGTTAGTACTTAGATACAATATTGTTACAAAATATTGTCTATGGTTGAACTTAGACATTAGAGTTCAGTACTATTGTGATTATTTATATTGAATATTTCTAAGTTGAGTAAGTATAATAATTACTCTGAAGCTACTATTGACTATTTTAATCAGTAATTATCAATAATTACTTACCAGATAAAAGTCAAAATGCTTACTATAGACCATTTCGTTAAAATTGGTCGGGAATATGGTTATAAATCTCAAGAACTTCGTCAGTTTGCTGAGTCAGAACTGGAAAAACATGAAAGAAAAGAAGCAGAGAAAAAAGCTACATTAAAGAAAGAGGAAGAGGAAGCAGAACGTGAGATGAAGCAAATTGACAAGGAAAATAGATTGAGAGAGATTGCTCAACGTGAAAGAGAAGAGCAAAGAGCAATCGCCAGACAGGAAGAAGAGAATAAATTGAAACGAGAGGAAATTATTTTACAACAAGAAATGGAATTGGCGCGTATTAAATTGGAGACAGCAAGATTACAAGCACAAAGTGCTGATGCAAACCAGAATAATAACGCACAAAATGGATCATCATCCAGCCAAACTAAACATTTCTACAACTTTAAACTACCCACTCTCAACTTGAACGTGGACGACCTTTCATCGTTCCTGTCACGTTTTGAACAGACTTGCAAAACTAACCATTTGCCTGAAGAGTCATGGGTACTCAAGTTAAATGAATTCTTGGTTGGAGAACCATTGACGGCTTCTCAAAATGCTGACCCATCAATAGTAAATAACTACGGTGCTATTAAGTCCTTGCTTTTACGAAGGTTTCACCTGGACGAGGAACACTGTAGGTTGAAATTTAAGGGAATTTTACCTGAATCTCCAAAAGATTTTGCAGGATTCATTGCGAACATACGCAATACATTTAATAGATGGGTTGAACTGGCAGAAGTCAACAAATCATACGACAAATTAGTTGATTTACTACTACGGGATAAGGTATTATCTTCGGTTAGCCAGCCATTTTTTGCATATTTGCAGGAGCGTAAACCAGGTACTATGGACGAGTTAGAAAAAATTTCTTTAAACTACTGTTCGGCACATCCGAATGCAACCATTTCTAACTCCTCATTAAGAGAACCTCTACCTGTGGCGTCTAATATGGCCTATAATCATAATAACAAACAAAGACATCACAGTGTAGACAGAAGCAGGTTCCAAAGAAATCACAATGTTAACTTTCAGAAGGGACATAATAATGATTTCAACAATAAAAATGAGTTCAACAGAGGTAGATCACGAGATAGAAATTATTCACCTCAAACAAACTACCACAATGGTCAACATAACACTAATTATAATCGATCACATACTCCCAATAATAATAGTAACTGGAATGGTAATAATCATGGCTCGAGACATCGAGATAATAGTTACTATAGAGGACGACGAGATAATTCTAACAATTATACTCGGAATCGATCTCATTCTCGGGGATCATCTCATTACAACCATAATACAGGGGCGGCAGTTACAAATAATACTACCCCTATAGCTCAGGTCCCACTTGACAATAATACAACACAGTCTTCTGCTGCATGTTTTGCTATTAATTATAATGTGGCAAATAGTTGCCAACAATGCAATCTTATTTTTCAGAAGGCGAAAGAAACAGTGCTTAACTGCGGACATATTACACCAGAGGTAGGTCTTGCAGTCAACGATGGAACAGGCCTACTAATTTTTAACAGGGGATTAGTTAATGGATCCGTCGTCTCAGTGCTGAGGGATTCAGGATCCACAACGATTGGTGTACGACAGTCGCTGGTACATCCTAGCTGTGCAACGGGGGAATATGTCCGTTGCATGACTTTTGGGGGAACTATTGAGTTTTACCCCACAGCTATTATTCATGTTAACACACCTTTTTTCACAGGGAACGTAAAAGTATGTATGCTAAAAAAGCCTATAGCTGATCTGATGGTTGGTCGTATACACGGCAGTAAAGATTGTACTCCAGATGAGATTATAGAATGGGAGAAACATAACCTATGCACTGGAAACGCCGTGACGACTAGAGCGCAGATTCAACTCGTGGAGAAAGTTGATGATAATAAAATGGATGCAGACAACCAAGACGAATTTGTAGTCAATTCACCTATTGACAGGGAAACATTTGCAACCAAACAAAAAGAGGATAAATCTTTAAAAAAATTTTTTAAGCTGGTTGATAAAGTTGACAATCTATCCTCAGGTAATAATAACAAACATTGTTTTGTTATTAAAAATGACATATTGATTAGATGTTTTAATGACAAATCACAAATGAAACAACAAGTTATGGTCCCGTATACTTTTAGACAGTACATTCTTCAACATGCACATGACTCACATTGTGCTGGACATATGGGATATACTCGAACACGATCTCGAGTACTGTCTTCATTCTTTTGGCCAGGAGCGTCAAGAGATATTTCGCAGTATGTACGTTCCTGTACTACATGCCAAGAAGTGAAAGCACGTGGAGCTTTTCACACGGCGCCTATTCAGGCTTGCGATATCTCAGTAAGACCGTTTGACAAGATGGCCATAGATATTATTGGTCCATTGCTACCATCGGCCAGAGGACATAGATTCGTCCTTACGTGCATTGATTTGTGCACACGATGGCCAGAAGCTATCCCATTAAAGACCACCACTACCACAGATGTAGCTGATGCACTACATCTCATCTTTTCTAGAATAGGGTTTCCTAGAAAACTTTTATCAGACCATGGGTCACAGTTTATATCTGACATCATGAAGGAAGTCATGAAAACTTGGAACATTGATAGGAATTTAAGTAGTATTTATCATCCGATGAGTAATGGTGCGGTTGAAAGACTTAACCGTACACTTAAACAACTACTACATAAGGTTACTGCTAAGCACCCTCATGACTGGGACAGAGCACTCCCAGCTGTCCTATTTGCTTATCGGGAGGTACCGCATGAACAAACTGGCTTCTCTCCCTTTGAATTAGTTTTTGGTGCTCCCCCAAGAGGTCCTATGGGACTAATAAAAGACTTATTAATTGACGCGGAGATGACTCAGGACACTCAGTCATCTTACGAGTACGTGATTAATCTTCGGAAGAACATTATTGAGTCTTGCCAGTTGGCAACAGCTTCTTCTGAGGCTGCAAAAGCTAAGGCTCGATCTCTACAAAATAGGTCTCGACGATTACGCCAGTTATTCCCAGGCGACGAGGCTTATGTGTTACTTCCTCACAATAACAATAAATTATTGATATCTTGGAATGGTCCTTACAAAGTCACTGATAAAACTTCCGACGTTGATTACGTCTTAGATATCAAGGGACACAAAAAGATATTTCATATTAACATGCTCAAGCAATTTCATACACGTCCTGAACACTTACAGTCAATTTTTCATGAACTAGATGACAACACAGTATCTACTTGTTATTATTCTAACTTATCTGTCATCCAGGAAGAAGAATCTTCTTTTCCTGAGGTACAGTTACCGTTACCGGTACCAGTAGTTCAACCTACTGAATCTTGGCGGGATGTAACCATCTCTTCAACGGTTACACCGCAACAGCGTCTACAGATTGCTAATCTATTACAATCTTATCCAGATGTATTGACCGACGTCCCGGGTCGCACATCGGCTATCAGTCATGACATTACTCTCAATGATGATACACCTATTCGTGTACATCCCTATTCTGTTCCTTTACATTTCCTTGCTAAAACTACTAAGGAACTTGAACAGATGTTGTCTCTGGGAATCATTGAGACTAGTAATTCGCCATTCTCTTCTCCATTAGTGATTGTCCGGAAGAAGGACAATAACATCAGACTATGTGTTGATTATAGAAAATTAAATGCTAAGACTATAGTTGACAGCGAACCACATCCACTTATCGACGACTTACTGCCACGTCTATCCAACACAACTATATTTAGTAAGATAGACTTAACTAAAGGTTATTGGCAGATACCACTGACCGAAAAGGCTAAGTACTACACCGCATTTTCCACTCCACAAGGTCTATACCAGTGGAATGTGATGCCTTTTGGGCTTGTTAATGCGCCAGCTACCTTCATTCGCCTGATGCGACAAATTTTATCAGGTAGACCAGACGTTATTACATATATTGACGACATATGCTTGTTTAGTTCGTCGTTTGAGGAACATGTTTCGGGACTTAGATATGTTTTCGACACTCTAAGGAATTATCATCTAACTGCTAAACCTACAAAGGTGCAAATCGCGTGTAATGAGATAACCTTTTTGGGACATATCATTGGATCGGGATATATCCGAACGTTACCTAGTACAGTCTCCAAAATTCTAAACATAGCAGTTCCTCAGACGAAGAAACAGGTCAGGAGTTTGTTAGGACTTGTTCAATATTACAGTAGATTCATACCAAACTTGTCATCCATCACGGCTGTATTGTCTTCATTGTTAAAAAAAGACATGCCGGTGAAGGTGACATGGACTGGTACATGCAATGAAACTTTCAACAAAATTATAAATTTGTTCTCGCATGAACCAATTTTAAGACTTCCCGATGCTTCCAAAAGATTTTTCTTACGAACAGATGCTAGTAACTACGGCATTGGTGCATGCCTGCTCCAGAACCATGATGGCATTCTACATCCTACCTTATACATTTCAAGAAAGCTAAAGCCTGCAGAAACAAAGTATTCAACAGTTGACAAGGAACTGTTATCCGTGATATGGGCAATAACTAAACTCGAAAAGTTCCTGCTTGGTGCTCCCTTCACCATACAGACGGACCAACGTGCTGTAGCATCCTTGCGTCGATCAAACCATAAAAGCCAGAAACTCGCCAGATATGCAATCATCCTACAGCCATTTGAATTCTCCATTGAACATATTCCTGGCACTGAAAACATTGTGGCGGATGCGTTGTCACGTAATCCTATTGACGACGAATAATCAACATTAACATTCCTAAAACATATCAACTATAAAGGAACTAACCTTGCCTTCAATTTAAACTTTATAAACACTGTATGCATCACAGAATTGAACTAAAAGACAATCGGGGTATACATGTTGACATTGGAACTTCGTCTAACGTCCATACACGATATATGAATATTCGTTGAACAATCATGGAACAATATCCGACGACAAGTCGAACTTATTATCCTATGTGCACTTAATTCTTGGATGCTGGGATAAATGACATTTCTTTCCAACGTAAACATTTGAACATTTTTGCCTAAAAGAATTCATCAGGATCAAGACTACGGATGGATCATCATATCCTATACTAATTAATTAGTTAACTTAACTTCTTAATTGAATTATTATCAATAAAATGAAATGTGAGAAAAAAAATGAAATGAAAGAACAAAAAAAGAGAACGAAATATAAAAAGAAGAAATTATGAAAAGAGAAAATAAATCTCACACAAGTATTAGATTAATATTTTTTTTTAATGTACCTATACGTTATTTAGTTAGTTCTTCTTCTTCTTGCGATCGCATCTTTGATGATTACACCGTCAGACGAGTTCTCATGATGAATTCGACTGTTGTTTGAAGTTCCTCTTTAACTCCATATAGCTTTGAGTTTAGTGTTGAGTCATTGGGCCAGTATATCTTTCTTAACTGGTCATACAGAGGACAGTCCTGTAGAACATGCTCAGCAGTTTGTTCGTTTAATCCACATGTGCACAGTGGTGAAGCAGACAATCGTAGCTTGTGCATGTGTTTATTCAGTTTGTTATGCCCTGTCCTGAGTCGAAAAATAGTTGTCTGTCCCTGCCGGTCGAGAGTGTGATAGTCATCTTTGGGTTGGTTCTGTTCTCTTCTGATAGTCTGGATAGCTCTCTTTTTCTCAAAGTATGTGACTTCATTATCTTCTTGTTCACATTCTCCTCCCTTTTTTGCAAGTTTATCTGCCTTTTCATTTCCGGGTACACCACAATGAGATGGTACCCACTGAAGTATGGTTCTCTTTTTGGCAGCTACCTTGTTTAGTTCATTTCTCAGATGCGGGAGTTTACCACCCTTGAGAGCTTGCAGGACAGACAGTGCATCTGTGAGGATGACTACCTGGTGGCAGTCAGAGTTGGTGTTATAAATCATATTTGCAGCTTGCTCTAGAGCTTGAACCTCAGCTGTATAGTTGGAACAGAATTTACCAGTGGGAATGTGCCTAGTCTCATAGTGGTTGTCAGGATATGAGATAAAGATACCGGCACCTCCATTCCTAACAGCATTAGTTGCTGATCCATCTGTATAGGCATGTATCCATGATTGATCGGGATAGCTTTCTTGGATCATACTCAATGTAGCAGTTCGTTTTTTGCAGATCATTATACTCACATCCACTTGTGAGACCACTGACTGTTGTATTAATTTGGAGGGCACTGCTGGCCTGCTCCCATGGTACAGGGTATAGGGTGGGCTTCAGTGGTGTTGTCTTCATGGATAGGTCTTCTTGATGCTGTCTTATAAGTCTTTTCCCCCGATGCACAAAGCTGCTACGCTTTAGACGTCCCAATGCCAGATCATCTAGTCTTGCCTTCATTGGGTGCATTGGCATACTGTTGTACTTTTCCATCTGGATCATGGTTTTTGTGTCTCTTCTATGGGACAATGTCTGTAATCCAGCAACCTTCTGCATCTCTGTTATTGGTGTAGTTTTCATGGCTCCTGTAATGAGCCTGAGAGCTTGATTTTTGCACCTTGTCCAAAGACTGCAGATGTGAGTTAGCAGCTGATGACCATGCTGCTGAGCTAAACTCTAAGTGTGGTCTTATTACTCCATTATAAATCTTCTTTAGATTTCGTTCATTTGCTCCCCAGTTGGTACCTGCTAATTTTCTGAGTATGCCTAGTCGTCTTCGGGCCTTTCCTTCTGCATTTTCAATATGCTTATTCCATGTAAGCCTTTGGTCAAATGTCACCCCAAGATAGGTGGGGTAGCTTTCTTCCTTGATCACGGTTGTCCCTAGGTGTATGTTAGCTGATTTGTCCTTGGGGGCGAGGGAGAACAGTGTTGTGGAGGTTTTGTCTGTGTTTATTGTGATAAGCCATTTCTCTGCCCATGACACTAGCATGTCTGCTGCCCGCTGCATTCTATAATTTGCTGTGGTGACATTTTCATCAGCGCACCAGAGTACTAGGTCATCTGCATATAAGGCAGCTTTAACTCCTGCAGGGAGATCTTTCACCAGGTCATTGATGTAAACAAGGAAGAGTGTTGGGGAAATTACTCCTCCTTGAGGTACCCCCTGATGGAGCAACACTTTTCTGCTCTGCAGACCGTCAAGAGTGACTCTAGTTCTCCTGTTATGCAAGTATGACTGGATCCATTTCATCATGTTGCCTTGGATTCCACTTCTCCTAAGTTTTGCAATGAGGCCATCTTTCCACACCTTGTCAAAGGCCTGCTTGAAGTCGACCCAGATCGTTAGGACCTTTTTCTTCTCCTGGAAGGCATCTTCTATTGCTTGAGACAAGTAAGTAACTTGGTCTTCTATACTGTAGCATTCTCTAAATCCAGCTTGTTCCGGCACCAGGATCTGCTCAGACTCTAAATACCATTTCAATCTGTGGTTGACTATTCGCTCCATAGTCTTCCCAACACAGCTTGTGAGACTGATTGGCCGGTAACTTGCAGCCTCGGTCTTACATTTCCCTTTCTTTAGTATGGGTATTGTGATGGCTTCTCTCCATACTTGGGGTACCGTTCCTTTCAACCAGCTGTGGTTGAATATCTCAAGCAGTTTTGTCTTTGCTGCTGAGCTCAGATTTACTAGCATTTCGTTGCTGATTTTGTCTGGGCCGGGTGACTTTGAAACTTAAGCTTGGAAATAGCCTTCTGTAGTTCTCCTAGTGTGATGGGTTCCCTCATTGGGGCAGGAGTATCTGTCTGTCCCATGGTTGCCAGTATTTCTTTTCTTATCTCTCTCTGATGGTCTATGTTAATGGGTAAGTTGCTTTCTGAACTGTATCTTCTAGCAAACAAGTCTGCAGCTTGTTTTCCTCTGAAAAGTTTGCCACCTTCATCCAATGTGATAGTCTGCCTTGGTGAGGAATGCTCTTCATTTAGAGACTTGACTAATCTCCAAAGTTTCCTGCCGTCTTTCTCAAGGTTCAGCGATGCCGTTTTAGTTCTCCAGCTTTTCCGCTTTTCTTCTAGCTTTGTTCTCTGAAACTCTGCTACAGCCTTTTTCCATTTGTTGTGAGTTTCAAGTGAAGGCTGAGACTCTGCGTCCTTTCTAGCCTTGTCCATAGCTTCCTGACGTTCTTGGAGTGTGCTGGACCAGTATGGTATGTAGTTACGCCGGCATCCTTTGGGAATGGTTTCTTTTGCAGCTTGTAGTATGCATCTGTTGAAGTCTTTTACCACTTCATTAATGTCTCTGTTCTGTACCTTGAGGGTAGACATCAGCGTGTTCACCTGATGCCTGAATAAACCCCAGTTGGCTTTTTTGTAGTTCCATCTTGTAATGGCTGGGCCTGTACTGAGAGTTGCACTCTGGACAGTAAGAAAGATTGGGCGATGGTCGCTTCCCCCTAGTTGGTCTCCTACTTCTCTACTAATAGATCCAGCTATATCTGGTGTGGAGAAGGCAAGATCTGGTGTTGAGGTTGTGTGCCATCCTCTGGAGTAGAAGGTAGGAGTATCTGTGGCATTATTGACTAGGATTAGGGAGTGATCATCTTGCCAAGTTTCAACCTCTTCACCTCTGTGATCCAGATGGTTATAGCCCCAGCTCTGGGAGTGGCTATTAAAGTCTCCAACTGCTATAAAGTTGGTGGCTGGTACCTGTATAGAGCTGAGACTCAGGGGTTTGTTGTTCGGACAGTAATAGTTCAGGAGTTCTATTTCCATCTTGTCTACCTTTATCTGCAGCAGCTGATATTCTGCTCCATCCATGAAGGTTTTCCTTTCGTGTGCAGGAATGTTATTCCTTACAAGAGTAAGTACTCCTCCTTTTCGTCTATCTTGTCTGTCGGATCTGAAGCATTGATATCCCCTTATTTTAAAGGTTTGATCTGCTTTCAAGTGAGTCTCTTGGATACAGCAAACACTGACTTGCTTCTCATACAAGATGTTTTCCAGCTCTGTCTTTTTGCTGTATCCAGCCTGCTTGCTGTTCACTCCCTCTGCATTCCAGTGCATCATGACAAGTGGCACTCTGGGTTTCTCTTTTTCTGTTTTGTTTTGGTCAGTAGTTCTCCTCCGCCGTCTGTTGACTCCACAAGACGGTCTAGAGGGTCCTCCAGTAGCTGAGGGTGGGCTCTGTCGAGGCTCAGAGCCCGGCACTGCACCTGCCTGGTGGAGCTCCACAGGGCGAGCACCAGAACGAGATTTATTTGACGGTGTACTCTCCATAGAAAAAAAAAAGCGAGTTGCATGATACTGTGGTTTCCGGTGCGCCTTCTGGCCCAGTATCTACGACTTTAGCACCTGTTCAACGGGAGAGTGGGCTCATCCCTAATCTGTTTATGTTCCCAGTAGTAGACTATTCGCAAGCAGCCTGGGGGTGTCACTGCTCTGCGCGGACCTTGTTTACCGAGGCGGCGTCCGAGCTCGTATGGTGAAAATATGGTTGCGTTATCTTCAAAATAGCCCTGTCTTTCCCGTGGCTTTTCTGCCATCCTGCAACTTTGAGTTAGGGAGTTCTGAGCTCCAGTCTCTTTCCCAGGCATTTTATCCTGGCCTGGCACGCATACAGAGGACCCCACTTCTGGTTCTAAGTTAGCAGTTGGGGATAGGTGGGGTAGCACACTGTGCATTCCCCGTCATCCAGGGGGCTCTCCAACTATGCAGAGCTTGCACAATGCTGTGCTCTGGTTCTGGGCTCTCCCAAGGAATCCTCACGTCCTGCACAGAGCCACTTCCCGATACCCACCACCTGCCAACCCTCCATTGTAGAAATCTCCTGCATGCGGCCATCCAGTCAAGAGCCAGTATTAAGTCTGGTGCCCAAGTGATCCCCCCCAAGCTCAGTGTGCAATGCTGGGTTCTCATCATGCTGCAACACAGGAGGGATTGTGATGCTCAGCCATCTCTCTCAATTCTGCACCGATAAGTGACATCGGGGACTTAACTTTGCCTCAGTACTGGGAGGCCCCGTTTCCGGGTACACCACACACAGCCAATTGAGGCAACGGTCGCCATGGGCGTGATAGACGACAAACAGTGAAGAATGAGGCAAGAAAGCATTTAACCCATGAAGTGGGGGTGGATTGGTGCAGACCAGAGCATGTACCACTCGCCGGTGGGTTCTGCATCTACACCTATAGGGTTCCACCCACTCCTCAGCCCATTTAGTCTGGCCCCTCACCCAGGACCTGTCCGGCTTGGGTGACCCTGCCAGGAGTAAAACTCCCGCCGGCATAGCTCCCGGGATCATTGAGGCGCTCAAGCTCTCCAACCACGGCAAGGTAGGCTTACATGTGGAGAGATTTAGTTAGTTAAATTAGATAGTTATTATTCACTAACACTTAACACACACAATTAAGTTAAACTTATATTCGAATTTCTTTCTATTTCTTCTCACTTATTTTGTCTTTTCTTCTCTCATAACATCGCGTTACATTAGAACCTTAATAATTTAACTCTTAGTTTAATTAATTAATTTAATGTTAATTAGTCAAATTAATTCCTATATGACATACTAATACGACAGACCTTACTTTAATTTAATTCTATCATTCACTATTAACATTGGACATTTTATTTAGTTGATATAATAATATGTATAATTGATATATAATGTTAGATGACTATGACAAATAGTTAGTTGACATGACCACAACACGGTTCTACTCAGAACATCGTCGGCCATATGTCACAATTGTGTTAAATTTTTTTTGAAAAATTGTTAAGTCGGATAGATCTTGAAAAAAAAATCTATCGATTTTTTTTTTTCCCCGGTGTACAGGGAATTGTTACGGTATATGATATTAACGCCGTCTGCTAAAGGTTATCAGACGTGCAATTGTAAAGGTTAAGGCATTTAATATATTGCGATAGATGTTTCAATTATTGAACGCTCCATACACGATCGATTATGACGTGTATAGCGTTGTTTGGGTCACAGTCGGTAACTAAGAAACGCTACCCTTTGTTACTTGACCGCCAAGCTGAATAGCTGCGTTTTTCTAACCTTCCAATTCAATGGCATGATATAGCCATATATATGCATTTTTTGATGGACCAGGGTCAGTCCTAGAACTCTATATGAGAGGGAAATTTATGGAGGTTAGTATTTAACTAGAATTCTCAGAAGGAGAAGAATAATCGTCAAATTCATATGAAATATTCAGACTCGCAGTCTCACTGTCGGCAGGTAGCCATGTCTAGCTGCGCGTGCATATAGCTGTGATGTTCTGACGACAATACTGCATTGTATCCTTAAACGGACATTGACACGTAAACCAGCAGTCTACGTTATTGATTAATTTATGCATGACTTATATGGACTTATGTTCTGTTCCTATTTGAAATGATCATCCTGTGTGTACAACTGTGAATTAAATGTATGGACTCAATGAAATGACTTATCAAATCAATCGTATTCCAAGGTTCAAGTATTGTTCGGAATCTTCCACCCCCGCATTCGCTTAATCTTCCATCGAAGGCACGATGCATTATCACTGAATAAAAAAAACTAACATATCAAAGAAAAAACAATGGCCAGAAATTTATAGTTGTTTTATTCATATCACATGGAACATTGTTCAGAGCAAACCACCTTGTAACAGTAATTATTCAGTGATAATTCCATTTTCTATAACATGTCTATTTTATATTAATGTTATTGTTAATCAGAATTGACGTCACTGCACTCCGGGCAAACCCATAGGTGCTCAGTCTCCCCGCAGCAAATGTCGTAGGGTATGAATGCTAATTGTTCCTGTTGCGCACTGGTTGTATACTTGGCGGATGCGTCCTCTCATACGTCCATCCCTGCTGGTCTTACGTTTGATGCCGAATTCCAGCAATCTCAGCCTTGATGATTATCGACTGCAGTGTCATTTTCTAATAGACGAACATGAATCACCCTCAGTATTTCTTCCTTATCCATGGCCAATGCACCTTTTATGGGTGCTCTTGAAGCTAGTCTGTCAGCTCTTTCATTGCCACGTACCCTGGTATGACCAGGACAGTAGATCTATATCAGTTCTTGAAGATTTGATGCTTCTATGGAGGTTTTCCATTCATGTCGAAGCCAACCATTTTGGACCTTTCGAAGCATGGATTGTGAGTCTGATACAATAACTGCCTTTATTAATAAAGTCTCAGACAGCCATCTTAAGGCAGCAGTAACTGCCTGTACCTCCATTCTCATGCTGAAGGTGCCCCGCTATGCTCAGCGGCGGTTCTGCCCTTTACTCTAGCAGAGAAGCCCCACCCTGATTTATTATCACAGATTACAGACCCATCAGTGTATACAATGGCATCATCATCCCCAGCAATATCATTTATAAGCTGATCAACTTCCAGTTCTGCTCTCCCATTGGCCCAAGTTCTGCATTCTCTACCAATGCTGATGATGACTTGCTTGTAGTTCATCCAGCTCTCATCCGACTTACTCCACTCTTCTCCCTTGAATATACTTTCAACTGAGGTCACCTGTCTAATAGTCTCCTCCATCCATGTCATCTTCCTCTTTATTCTCGCTCCTTTGATGTCAGCTATGTTCCCATGCAGGGGAAGCCTTTTGTCTGTGGTTACACGCATATACGCTTTTACCTGGGCCATCGTATATCTGGATCTAATTGACAGCAATCCAAGCATGTGCCATATCATCACAATAGGGTTATCTCGCGTGCAGCCCAAGACTATACGCATCCCTTCGTTTTGAATGCGTTCCAGTCGTTCACACTGTGATATTGACAGCGTGAGTATTCCCAGGCCATACTCGATTACAGACAAGACCAGCTAATGATACAAGAGAACAGTAGTCTCTGCAGCCATTGTTTTTAGGGCTGCCAGACCTCTCTTGCACTTCTGTATGATGTGATCAACATGGTGCTTATATGATAGCCCACGATCGAATGTTACTACAAGGTATTTCAACTTGTTCTGCCTTTCAATTTTCTGTCCACTGAGAGTAATGTCTGTAAGATCTGCTTTCAATATTGAGTTATTCAAGGAGCACCAAAGCACACAGGCTTTGTCAGGATTGACCTTGGCGCTGGTTTCGTCGCACCATTTAGAAACTGCTTGAAGTGTCTCATGTATGCTTTTAACCATTTCATTTCTATCTGAACCAGTCCTGTAAATGAGCAGGTCATCGGCAAAAGTTAATGTTCGTCCCAAACCTGTTGGTTGGATTGCAGCTAGTTTTGCTGTATAGATGTTAAACAGCACAGGTGATAATGGAGAACCCTGGGCAAATGTGTAGTGGTTCTGATGTCCATGTTCCCAAGCGAAATGTAGCTGCTATCCACCTTGTTAGCCATGGGTTTACATCACATTCCTTTACACAGTCCATCAAGGTTGCAAAGTCAACACTGTTGTAAGCATCCTCTTGGTCAATTGCCACAGCCACCGTTTCTTGTTTACCCTGGAAACCCTTATATACATCGTGCGCAAATGTTCCAGCGTTACCCCATGATACTTGTGTTGGTCTATAACTGCCCAGGTTATCAGGGAGGATGTGTGCATTTTCAAGGTATTAATATATGAATATTAACCTTTTGAACCCGAGGTCCCGAAATTTCGGTCCGTGCGTAAAAAATCCTCTCCCCGAGAGACCGTAATCTCGGCCTGACACACCTAGCTTAGCAAAATGGGGTGGGAATGGAAATGTGTAAAAAATAATGAGGTCAGGAAGTACACATATCTTGTGGAATGTTGAACCAAAATGGCGGCGCCCACGACGTGATAATATTTTGCAATTTTTTAACTGTTTTTTAACAATGAAAAGGCGTGTTGAAAATCCAGGAAATAGCCATTCTAAAAGGCTAACAACGGAACAAGCTGTTGAACTTGTGCTCAATGATTCGGAGGATGATGAATTAGATTTAGATGGTGATTATTGTGAAAGTGACATCGAAAATGAATATCGAGTGACGAAACTTGTGAATCACATTATGATCAAGCTAGTTCTAACCCTGTTCCTGGCCCCTCAGGGGATCGGGCTATGGTGCAGGGGCGTGGAAAGGGGCGTATCCCACACAATGTATCAAGTAAATTTGATACAGGTTGGTCTACCGCAAATATATTTAGACCTATGTTTACCGTAGACACAACATTTGTGGAACAGATAGGCCCTAAGAATATTCCAGATTCCATTTCTCCTGAGAGTAAAGCCATTGAATTTTTGGAACTTTTCCTCGACAGTAATTTCTGGCACAATTTGTGTGAGCAGACAAACAGACGTGCTGAGCAAGTAAAAAGCCAACCAGCTACTATGCTAAAAATTATAAAGATGTAACAGTGCCAGAGGTAAAAGCATTCTTTGGACTGCGTCTTCAAATGGAGCACAGTGTGAATAAACCACGTTACGAAGATTACTGGTCCAGCTCGTCTTCGAACTTCATTTCGCAAACTCCTGGATTTCGCACTATAGGAACGCGATCGCTTTCTTGCTATATGGACATTTCTTCATCTTGTAGATGAAGAGGACCCTGCTCTGGATAAAGCAGATAAACTGTACAAAGTAAGGCCCATGCTGAATTTGTTGCTTCCAAGATTTCGATATTATTATTCACCCTCACAACACTTGAGTTTAGACGAGAGCATGATCCCCACTAAAAGCAGACTTGCCTTCAAACAATACATAAAATCAAAACCCATTAAGTGGGGAATAAAGGCTTACATGGCATGTGAAGCGAGCTCGGGCTATATTCTAAATTTGGAAATTTACACTGGAAAAACAGAGGATGTTATTCCAGAACTCGGTGTTGTTGGTAGTGTCGTCATCAGGATTTTGACTTCAGGTGATTTGGCAAACAAAAACCATATTCTTGTCATGGACAGATTTTATAACAGTGTAACTCTCTTTGACAAGTTATACAGTGATTATGGAACACTTGCAGTAGGGACAGCAATGACAAATAGGAAATATTATCCAAAAGAACTGTCAGGAAAGAAGAAAATGTGCAGGGGGCAATCAGAATTTGTCTGTTTCAATAACATTGTTTGCCTTGTATGGATGGACCAAAGACCCATCAATTTTATATCTAATTATCATAACCCAACAGAAATGGGAACTGTTAGAAGGAGAAACAAGGATGGAACAACTGTGGATGTTCAAACTCCACAACTTTGTATTGACTACAATACTTTCATGGGTGGCTGCGATGTCAACGACCAAGTTTGTCGTCTCAATAAAACGCGCCGGCATTATCGCTGGCCTCGACGGCTCATAGTGAAATTTTTCATGTGGGCATGCAATAATGCCTATATACTAATGAATAAATACAATCCCCACAATGTAACTGGAAGACGCTACAGAACATTTGGTATGTTCGTGAATGAAATCTGTTTATCACTCATTGGCGATTACAGAACAGCGGCAATGAAGCTTCACAACCGTGTTGATGCACATCAGAGGCTACAAAATGTGGGCTTGCATCATCCTCAAGTGTCTCCACAAGCTACTGGCAATAACATTTGTGTTGTGTGTGCATACAAATTCAACAAACATGTTAGTGACTTCCCAGACGGCCTACAAAGACAGACCATTCAAAAAAGTGAAGACTAAATTCTGGTGTAAATATTGTGAAAGCTATCTGTGCCTAAAGGAAGGGTCTACATGCTGGGAGGACTGGCACACTAAGCAGGAATATTGGAGATGATCAGGTCAGTCAATTTTAGATAAAATAGTTAAAACTGACTATATTGTTGTGTCACAGTAACTAGTTTTGCTTATGTGTCTGTTTTGTGCATTTTTTGCTCAGGAGCCCAGGGGAATAGGATTTTACAGGCTGGGTGGCCAGGGTTCAAAGGGTTAATAATGTATGAATTGAGTACAGTTTTTGTATACTGTTAATGTCATTGCGTAACAATGACATATTTAAACTTCACAAAAAAAATTGTTTTTTGCACTTTTTCAGGCTCTCATATCTTCTGTTGTAATTACAGTACAATGTTCATTTTTAAACAGCAACTGGTAGTAACATACCAACTATGACTAAATGCTACTTAAAAACTGGAGTTTCCAACAATAAATTTGCAGCGAAGGTTTAATTATCCCATATCGAATGTCTAGAGCACTGGGACTGGAATTCCCAAACGCAGGTAAGAATTTGACCTTGTGACCCAAATGGTAGCGGGATTCAACGCAGGTGACTAAAAGCGCGTTGGCAAACCGCTGTGAATAGGTAAATAATGATGTAATTATGGTATATATTCAGAAGTAAGTATGTTTATTTAAAATTTTCATTTCTGCATCTTTTAAAGTTGTCAAACAAAATTTAGCAATCGCCTAAAATGTAGTGTCAAGTTCATTGCCAGCAGCATAGAAGCAAGTGTAAAAATGTTCAAATCACGTTTGGGCATAGTATTTTTGCATGCACAGTTAGCAGTGCCTACAGTTTTGAACTACTGCAGGAAAAGTAAACCAATATAGGAGTTTTATGGAGAACTCGTTACAAACTGCCCAGTGTACTACCAAAGAAGCAACAGAACAACTGCTCCCTCAGACTAATGTGAGGTTGTGCATAGTACTGGCAACCTAATTCTTGTAAAATGAATTGCTACAGCATGTTCTCTGATGTAGGCTTCCTCAAGAAAGCCATAAGCAGTTGATGAACCATGCTCCAAGCGGAATAAAAAAAAAAAAAAAAAAAAGATTATGCTGATTAGTATTATTTGATGCAAACATTACTTTAAGCAGTAAACGAGTCAAAGTTAAATCAAGAACTCAAAATAACCATTTAAGAACTGACATCTACAAAGCATCAGCATTGTACTAAGATATCCTGACCAGAGATTTTATGGATAGAAAATAATTAAGTCAGTACTAGAAAAGTACAATGAACTATGTGTAGTGAGTTTTACAATGCTTGAGGGGAAGCAGCATAATAACATAAGTACGAGTATAACTAATCAAGAATAAACAGTCAGAAAGTATAAGATAGGAAATTCTATACAAAGCATTACATCAGGAGGCAATTCGACCCTCAGAAGGGTTCCCCCGTCAGACAAGTGTTTAAGGCCGTTTTATCTCCTTCAGGAATCAATTAACCATGTACGAAATACACATACCTAATATAAATATACACACCAGTAACCGGCCAAAATATAACCGGAAATAACTGTTGTGCTTTTTCTGCTGTATGTCCTGATGAAGGTACTAATTCTCCTGTGGTTATTTTGTTCCTTTCAATTTCATTTCAACTTTATTGGATCTTTGTAGTCAAACGTATCATGACATGTTCAATTAAGCTTGCAATACCATTTCAACTTAATTGGATCTTTGTAGTCAAACTTATCATGACTTGTGTTCAATTAAGCTTTCCATTTCAACTTAATTGGATCTTTGTAGTCAAACTTATCATTACTTATGTCCAATTAAGCTTTCAATTCCATTTCAACTTAATTGGATCTTTGTAGTCAAACTTATCATGACTTATGTTCAATTAAGCTTTCAATTTAATTGGATCTTTGTAGTCAAACGTATCATGACATGTTCAATTAAGCTTTCAATACCATTTCAACTTAATTGGATCTTTGTAGTCAAATGTATCATGACTTGTGTTCAATTAAGCTTTCAATTCCATTTCAACTTAATTGGATTTTTGTAGTCAAACGTATCATGACTTGTGTTCAATTAAGCTTTCAATTCCATTTCAACTTAATTGTATCTTCGTAGTCAAATGTATCATGACTTGTGTTCAATTAAGCTTTCACGGTGCAATGCACACCTTTCTGTATTTCCCCCAAAAAGGTGGTGGGACTGGTTGTTTGTTTCACAATTAGCAACATGGGGATATGCAACACTTGTGGCAGTTCTATTATTAGCACTTTCTTGATAACCAAATTGCTTGCTCAAGATTCTGGGTTCTATTTGATTTTCAAATTGTGCAGTGAAGGGAATTGTCCTACTTCTAAGTATTATTCCAGTCTGTCAATGATCTTGCTCTCATACAGGCCTTTCAAATTTGTTTACTACAAATTAGGAAAATTTAGTTAAAAATGTATCTATGAAGACAGTAGGCACCAGATGTGAAATCCAGAAACAAGAGACTTGAACAGTTGGCATCATGCATATTTTTCTGAATGGGTCAGCGCTTTCTGGTCCGCATTAAATGTGAATGTAAGATTATTTTTTACAAATGTTTGCTTACACCATCTGGTGGAACAGAATCTGAATTTTTGTAAAATATAAACTCAAAATCAATTATTTTTAATCCAAGTTGAGTTTTGTTCTTGCATTTATCTCTAAATCAGATAAATTTATTATTCTTAACAAGAAAATCTTGGCGGGCGCACTTAGTGTTCTTGATATCATTTAGTCAATGCTATTGTAGTAAATTAAATGACATGTGAAAATATTGCACCGTAGTAAAGTGTAGAAACATTGAAGAAATGTGTTCATTCTAAACCAAGAACACCACTCATTCTCCCAAAAGCAATTAGCAATGGAGAAATGAGCAGGAGAGGACAATCGACACCAGACAAAAACAGACAAGAAATTATAAAACTGACAAATGTGTGATTGAGAAAACTTTTTTTTTTAACTGCATATTCTCACTTCTTTTTGTTAGTCCTTATCACCAACCACATCTTGATAAAGCATCTCTGCCAGTCAAACACAAGACAACAATCCAACAAAGATGTGTTGACATATTTTCCTTGAGAGAAGCATAAATAATCGACCTACCATGAGAAGGTAACTGATGTTCCAAAAATATTGACAATGGTTCCTAACAATTACAATCTAGGGCATGCACAACTAAATGAAGATAATGGGCACAGATGGTACGACAAATAAATAAATTTACAACACCAGCATAGATGATTTATCCCAGCTTCACACTACTGTAGTTATGTGGTACGACTAGTACTATTTCTCTCACAAAACAAAATTGTGTGCTCTCATATTCAAAGCCAAAATAAAAATTTTATGATCTAGGTACAACCAACATTCTCATGGGTTCAAAAAAAGTTAACGAATGGTACTACAAATTTATAGTCCTGGTCAGTGGATGAAAATCTGCTTCTAGGTTTAGTCCCAAACACCAGTTTAAATACAAATGTGGATGACAGTGAGTTTGCTTAAAAAATATATATATATATATAATTTCAAGTCAGAAATTCATTGACACTATTAACTGTTCTCACGTGAAAACTAAACATATCTGAACGAAAAAATAAAATAGGTAAATCTGTGAACTCTAGGGTTTACTGCCTAATGTTGTTGATTGACACTGATCTGTAGGAAACACCCTGTCTAGTTATCTGATTACTAAGCAGGCCACTTGTATTTTGCAAAAAAAAAAAAAAAATCCAAAATAGCCCACCACCAATCGCCTCACCAACAAATGTCTACCAAGCACTGGCATCAACAGAGGCACACAATGAACAAATGAGGTGACAGGATTATCTGCCCCTGACCAACCAGATGCATTCAACCTGATGCAAAAATTATGGTACAATGTAACACAAATACTGTAATGCACATATTATTATTATTATTCTCAAAGACGTGAGATCGTTCACGGATAATGACATTTGAATAATTAATAACTAAATGCCTTACTGAGAAAAGCTACATACCTGGATACACAAATATAGCTTGATTAGAATTTAACTTGATAACTGTGATAACAAAAATACTCTCAGGAGAGTTTTACTGAAACAACTTGGGAAGCTAAACTACTTCACAGTCAATATAATGTTCTCATGTAATTTTTTTATCTTAAACTTATGAGACAGCAAGCATAAATCAAAGACCTCGACACTTAAAAAGTAGCAATAATTCATGGATGGTTACGTTTTGTGATGAAACATTTTATCTAATAAAGAAGAGCCGTTTTAAAGGCAACTGTGAATATATGCTTGTCTGTGTGTGAGCTGATGGTCAATGGCAAATATTCCTGTACACCATGACACAGAAAGACTTCGGGCTGTGACAAAATCCAGATCTCGTGGCTTAATTTAATAATGGGTTGGCTAGTTACAATAATGTTTGATGCTGATTTGTGAATAATAAAAAGGTAGTGGTGTAAATTACAGGTGGACTCTGGTAATGGTAGTAGAGATAAATCATATCTTGATATATGCAGACTGAAACATTGGTTATACGATTCTGGGAGGGGAAGAAAAGTCATGATAGAACAGAATGAAATGACAAGAGTAGATTTACTAGTTTACAAACATGAATTCACACTGATATTCAATACAATAAGGGGAATAACAAATAACGCTGTCCCAGTGGTGGCATTCAATCGTAAGAAACTTGACGACTGTGATTAATCAACAGGGTAAACTCGTAGAATAAGAATGAAAGAATGGTGTCACTGTTATATGACGCAACAATACCCGTTCCTTCAATTTGAGAAAAATGACAAAATGCAACTTCCTCAGCTTTCTCCTCCCTGGTTACAAAATCCAACAGAATGCACCAAATTTAAAAAAAAACACCATGTATAAACACACACCGACACACCAATTGAATTTATCAAAATATAAATAAATTTTACATTTTACGCAGTTCTCAAACACACTTCCTGTGTAAAGACACACGGTTCACACCATAATCCAGGATTGCCTTTTGACAGCTGGTTTTCGTTACCATATTCACTCTGACTACAAATAATGATATATAACACATTACGTGGTTAAACAATTAAGTTAAATAAAACCAACACTAAAATGTGACATTTATACATACAGATATATCCACAGTATATAAGTCCTCTTTTGCTTGGCATATGACAGCCATTGATCAGAACTGCGCATCCTCTCTAGGAAAGACATTTTCTGTTAAATATTGATATATATATATATGCGAGTAATGTGCATCTAAAGAAACACTGTATACAGATGGAAGGAAAGCACTGTGACAAAACTGGCAACAAGGACATGATAATGACAAAATACTAGAAGTTGTGTGGGAAGCATTTATCGAATGACATGGCTATAATTCAACTGCTTGGCTGTAAAATTTATTTAAGAACACAATTATAACCAATTAAAACATTAAATGTCCGTGAAGCCTAATATCTTGGATATGAGGTGTTCTTAAAAACCATTCTAAACACATATGAGTATGACTGATGATCATAAATATGCTCTAAAATCTACCATATTCAAACTGGAAAGTAAGATTATATTTTACAAGCTCGCTGTTTAATCTTGATAAATATTGCTAATATTGGTGTGATTTTTACACTGTAACAATATAAAACAAAAATTACCAACTGCTTGCAACACAAAATGCCAAAAAGGAGATGAAACAGGACGAACTGGGAATCATTTTGGATGTCAACATTTATCAAACAATAAACATGATTTAGCTAAGAACACAACCATTACTGCATAGTAAGAAAACACAGCAAACAATAAAAACTGAAGCCAAATTATTTTGTCACAATGCTTTCCATAATTACAATGATGTAGAATGTGTTATCACAAATAATTTTTCATAATTGCAGTTTAAAACACTGGAAGTTTTAGACTAAGTTCTCTTTAAATACGGTTAAAATGGGTGAAAACAAGTGTATGAAGTAAAATGGATCTCGCTTAACGCTGATGCCAGTTCCACGCCCCTCTGAACCATTAATTTATAATCTAGATGAAAATGACAACTTAATGAAAATGATTAAATGTGAACGTATGGTGCTTGCTATCTGATAGACAGTTAACTACAACAGGCCTGCTGCATTCATAATAGTGCTGGAAAAAAAAGCGGCCATAATCCTGTATGATAAGAGGTATTCCCCGTACTAGATATATGTGGCATACGTGACTGGGGGAAAATGGGAGAAGAATACATTTATAGAATAAAAAATTCACAGCCCTTCAGTTTTCAAGAAAACCATTACTGTATAAAACCAACGCTTTACCTAATGTGATTTTATTGTAGCTGAAGAAATGAGAAAATGAGTGATGAAATGTTAACTATGACAACACCAAAACACTTCACAAGCGTTTCAGTTTAAAACTCCATACAACTAATCAATACAAAAGAAACCAACAAAGTAAATGTAGTCCAAAATGACCCAGAATATTAGATGCTAAACAGCAATAATAAAAGACAATTATAATGACTCCACTAAATGAAGGACCAGACCAAATTTAAATAAAGATTTTATAAATGTTAAGTTACCTTACTCAAAGAATACAGAATTTTTATATGAAAAAAAGCAACCAGAAAAAAAAAAGTAAATTAAAAACAAAGGGAGAAAACGCCTTTTAGATTATCACTGACATTTTTCATGATAAAAGAATGTAGAATAACTAATGTAAATCTACATGATTCTTCCACTGACTTAACACCACAGTAATTTGTGACGTGTTAGCGAGCAGTGGCCTGGCGAGCACGTTTGTACTCCTCTTGCTGGATGCGCTGCTGTATCATGTACTGTGCCCGCGTGATGTTGCTCACTGTGCCAGAGATACATACGATGCGGTTGTGAGTTCCCGGTGCATACACACCCTTCTTGGAGATCTGTATGTTAGTACCGGTGTACTGCTGTATTTCAACAATACCTTTTCCCCCTGGCCCAAGGATGGCACCGACTATATTTTCAGGGACCTCCATCTCCTGCTTGGTAGAGGTCTTGTCATCTGTGGGGCTGTACATGCCTGTAGAGTTCCAAACAAACTAGCATTCTGCTGTTGGGCCGAGCTGGTACTTCCCACTGGTCCAAACATGTTAGAGGCCTGGGATGTAGCAGCACCATATGAAGCATTGGCTGCTCCTGTGGTAGCACCAGCTAGCTGCATTCCTTGCATGCTAGCCAGATTGGAGGCTGCCATATTAGCTCCCATCTGATTGACTCCACCCATGCCCATTCCTAAGATTCCATAATTTGCTAAAGTGTTCATAGCTGTGCTGATCTCTTCTGTAGCTTGCTCTGTATAGCCTGAAGTGCGCAGGGCCATCTTCAGATTTTCCAAAGCTTGGCCAGCCATAGGGCCTCCAAGTCCCATGGCAGCAGCGCTAAGAGTCATGTTCAGCCCAGCAAGCCCTCCCATTCCATTATACGAGTTGTTGCCATTGGTGCTGAAATTGAAACCTTGATTCTGATATGCTGCTGCAGTATTATTCATTATATCAGTGTTGCGAGCCTGAAAGGGGGTGTTTGCGAAAGGTGATCCTGTGGGATTGGCAGATGCTACTGGCCCTGTATAATCAGCATAGCTTATATTCGGACAACTACTACTCTGTGTGTCCTCCACAATTTTTTGTATGATCAAGTCCATGGCTTTCATGTTGGCATCCATCTCACCTGACAACAAAGAAAAAATAAAAAGAGAGCTTATTACCATAAAGTAAATCTGATGGTGTTAAAGACAATCTTGTCTTTAAAGGCTCTAAACAATTTAAGAGAGGAGCAAACTATATGTACAACTGTCTATAAATACGTTTTTGAGTATTGAAGCATTAGTAGTAACATCATAATACTATCTTTTCTACATTTCTATGACTGACTAAAAAAACATTTTATACCTATGAGGTCCAGTTTGAAGTGACATAAATGTTCTCTGAAAACAATGTGAAACTAACTGAAGACCATATGATGGGTCAAATTTCTACTTATCAATAACACTGACCAGCAATAGTAATGCATCTCTCTGGAAGATTTGTCTCTTTAGACTTCTGTGAAATTTGCACATAAGCCCCACTTTCCTCCTTGATCTGTTTGATGTAACTGCCACCTTTTCCTATAATCATTCCAGCAGTGCTATTTGGTATTAGAACCTTCATCTGGAACATGCAAAGAAAGTCAACATCATCACATTCAAAACTACTACACAGTTAGTACTACCTAGGGAGATAAATTAAATTGGTCACAATCATGGCTTCACTATAAAGAAACACACTTGAAAAAACAAGTACTCCAGACCTGACCTTTGCTACACAAGACCTAGCACACGCAACATATAGACATAGAACAAAAACAATTGGGAGGAAATGACCACAAACTTGTAAGATTAGCAGTTAATCTAAATTAAACACGTACACAACAAAACACCAAACCACAATGAAACTGAACGAGGGTAAACTGGGAAAAGTTCACAGAACTGAGAAGTATTGCAGATGAGACAGCACGTCACAAAAACAGTTGAAAAATATATGGGGGGGGGAGAGAAGAGAAGAATTGTGTATCTCTAAATATTAAGGATTAGGTGAAGCTATTACAATGTCTAGAAAAAGGTGCATCACTGAAATTTTTCTGTGATGAGTATGGTACTGATTCCTCTACCATATATGATTTAATGAAACAGACAAGCTGTTACGATTTTAAAGTGACAGTGATTTACCCAAGTTAATGGAACACAGGAAGACATAATGCCAGACAAAGAATGTAAAAATGGATCTGACAGCCCTGAAGTGATGAAAACCCCCTCACCCATTCTCTAACCATGGCCCAAGCAAAAAATTTTCCATCAGCAGTCTGGCATGAACAACATCCTGCAAGTAGACAACAGGCTTGTGTGCACAATCTAAGAAACATATAAGTCTTTGTATTTTAGGCATGGCTACCCAAATTCCAGAAAAACTCCCATCTGGCAACACTCAGGGCCCAAGCATGCCAGATAAATAATCCAATACTTGCAAACTGTCACAGTATGTTTTACAACTGTGTCTCACCTGTGCCTCATAGGCAGCATGTATGGATATTAGGGGGTGAGTGATGGCCATTGTTGATGATGACGTGTATGACACGAAGCTAAACTAAAGATAGCCAGTCATGTGACTGAGGGCTGCGCAAGGGGATTGCGTGAGATAGTTCAACCGGACAGTGTGTTCGGGGGGAGACCAGCAAGATTGCCGTTGAGGGAAGACGTATATGGAGAAGATGATGGAGGATTTTCTCTGTCTGGCTTATACCTGCTAAGTTTTGCCCAGCGTGATGCTGGAGATATTCCAGACCATTTAGTATGAGTTCTTTTGCAAGTCAGTGAGTCTTTTGATGTAGCATCTCTATGATAGGAAACTCTTTACAGAGCGATACAACAGGAAGCAATCTGATCATCAGAAGAAGTCCCCCCGTCCGACAAGTGTTTCGGCCCTATATACTCCTTTACACTCTAAGGGGGGCGGGCCCACTTGGGTCATGACTCCCAAGCGTCTCAGCTTCCTGTTGTCTTGCATCGAAAATGAACCCATTTCACTTATGGTAGCAACTTTAAATTCCACAACTCCGCCAGCCGTGGAGGCAATTGTGAAAGTAACAAAGAGAAGACAAATTATTCCGTTCGTTCCGTCGCACACACTGAGACACCAGCGCGAAGTCAACGAGTCGCCACTGCGCGTTCCCCACTGGACTTTTGATACTGACACCCCTTATAGTATACACCGCTTGTCGCCCCTGAGTCGCAGCCCGTTCACTAGTCCACCACAAACCTCAGCGTATTGTGGACTTAGAAAAATTCCTGGTGTTTTCTGTACCGCAGCGTTTATTGTTACGATCTCCATTCCCCATTGCGGTTGTTCCACAGCCAGCCTGATGCCTTTTCGGCAGTTTCACTAAGCCTCTTCAGGGCCCTTGTTCTCGACTGTCCCCTCAGCCCCAACAGTTTCAATAGATCATACACTGATGCAGCCACAAGCCCTCTTGCGCCCACTTCAACAGCCATGACCCTTGCAGTGAACCCATCGTGTCTCAGATCCGCGGCCAGATCACTATACTTGGCCGCTTTGAACGAATGTTGCTCATCTAATCTAGATTCAAATGGCACGGTCAGTTCAATCAGTATGACCTGAAGCGTTGCTGCAGAATGAAGCACTATATCCGGCCGTCTCCGCGATTTTCGGATACTCTCTGGATATGCCCCTCGTCCAGGTAGGTCTACCGCCATCTCCCAATCATTTGCACAATCAAGAAGAGATGTTAAACTGCTACCAGGTTTATTCGGTTTGGGGTGTGCTGACTTTCCTGCCCTCAGAAAGTATGTGTTTGCGGTGTCTGGCCGGACTTTGCTATTCGCCTTCATTCTTGCCAGATCTATTGTCGCAGCAAGCTCATTTAGCACTTTGTTATGGCGCCAAGTGTATCGCCCTTGCCCTAATGACACCTTACACGCTGAGAGCACGTGTTCAAGTGTCTGCCTCCCCTGGCACAGGGGGCACTGCTCATGTTGATCTCTGTTATATTTCAGTGCCAGTAGCGAGTTGTGCGCCACATTGATTTTGTGAACTTAGCAGGGTATGTCGATGATATCGTTTTAGGACCAGTTATTTTGGTTTAATGCATTCGCAATGTGCCCGTTGTAATCGCATGCTGATATTTGTTGGATTGTAGAATATATATATTGAGATTGCCAGACCTTATAACAGTTGTTCTTTATATATGGTGTCTCTAAGATTATTTAGAGTGTGACCTCTCGCATTATAGCGCGAGCCTTCTTTATAGGACTCAAGTCGCAGTGTGATGTAGCGTTAACTACATTCATTCATGTATTTTCTTCCAAACGCTACACACACTTATTAGCTGCAATATTTATTCAGCACTTAGTCATGCGACAGCTGGGGGCTTGTCCAGGATAGATCATACACAAAGTCGATGTCCCTGAGGCATGTGCTGCCTTTGTATATAATGTTCAGGCAGATGAGAAACCGTCTGACCACCATCAATCGCACAGCAAGCAAAGGCATAGCGCCAAGAAACTTAGGTATGGTAGGATTTATTTCCGAGACAATAGACCTTTCATCAGCTATGATGACGATCACGGAGATAGTTCGACAAGGAAATATCCTGCCCATCGAACTGATAGATACACGCGGGTTGAGCCATCTGTTGAGTATGGTCAGCGATGGCATCGCTGGGGTGCTTGTGAACAGTCTAAAAAGGTTCCGAGTAAACACGACTTGCAATGAGAAAATGTTACTAATGATAATTCAAACGGGAGTCCTCGAAAAGTTTTAAAGTCATTTACGTTGCAGTCGGTGTACTGGAAGAGGACATGTGGCGAAAGTTTGTGTTAACAGTGAGGAACCTGCTAATGCCGCATGCACCGTAACGGTACATAATATTCCTCTGAGTGCCAGTTGGTGGACACTCAGAAAGCTCTTTCGCGAGGTTGGACAAGTGAAGTTTGTTGAGATGATTCCATCAGATGGAAATTCAACATTGGTGGCGCGTTACTTTTCGTAACAGATCTGGGGCGCGGAGAGCCATTAAGGTGAAACATATGTCAATGCTTCACAACCACCTGTTAGTTGTTCACCGGTAGAGCTTAAGATATTACATTGGCTTCAAGGGTATTGAGCAGTATTTACGCGAATAGGATGTGTTGCTTCGGTTACTTCGAACCGAATCATTAGTGCCTCCTAACTCAAACCAAACATGATAATTGACTTAATGAAAGTTGAGACGGGCTGTTGACCTTATGTTTTAGTAACTTTTCGGGCAATAAATATTTGAGACAGGACAAAATTACAGTTACGCGCATTTTCTAGAAGGTAAATTATGTCGGTGCAGAAACTGTCTTACTTGTAATATTTTTTGAGACATGAGCAATACTTTGTAATGTACGACGTTTGAAGATGCAACTGTTCAGAGTATGATTAATTTTCCTATACCTTCAGAATGATTACTTAAATATGTACTGATCCATTGTACTGCTCTAATTCACTGTTATAAGACTTAGGGTATGGTATTAACAATTCATTTGTCTGTATACCTTATTGGTATCATGGATCACGGATATAGATGTTGCCATCATTTCTTTTGCCATTATTGCCTTTGACTTATTTGTCATGCATAACTCATGGTTCCTATGAATGTATTTTGATGTATTTGCCATGAATACCTCATGGTTACCATATATGTACTTTAGGTCAAATGATCATTTTTTCTTGATGCTTTTTTCAGAAGTGTTTTTCCTGAAAATTGTTTTTATTTTCCATTGGTGTATTTTTACTGGAATTGTAAATTAATACCATCTTGATTATGATTATTGTGTTTGTTGCAAGTTTACTATTGTAACACAGTTCACAGCTCAGTCTATGAGCCACATTTATTATTTTCTCCCAGTATGAGATTTGAAGTTAAATTGGTATGATGGAAGTTCATATGAAACTAGCATTTATTAATTTATTAGACATACTATGCATTTTCCTACTACATTTTAAATGTATTATTACGATGTGTTTTTTTCCTTTTGGATTAGTGGCAGACACCTCCTATTTGTGTAACATTACTGAGGTGATATATGTCATCCTCTAGTCTTAAGAAAACTTCGTTTTCTTTCTTGAGGGAAAGGATGGATGTCACATGATGTTTTACAACTGTGCCTCATAGGCAGCATGTATTGATATTATGGGGTGATTTGTGGTCATTGTTGATGATGACATGTGTATGACACAAAGCTAAACTAAAGATAGCCAGTCATGTGACTGAGGGCTGCACAAGGGGATTGCGTGAGGATAGTTCAACTGGACAGTGTGTTCGGGGAGACCAGCAAGATTGCCGTCGAGGGAAGACGTTTATGGAGATGATGATGAAGGATCTTCTCTGTCTGGCTTATACTAGGTATCACAAAGTGATTTTTCATTATGTTTCTAGAGTGTCTTTGTTTATAGATCTTAATGGATCTCTTCAAACCATGAAATTTTCTTTTTAAATTTTTTTAATCGGACATCAAACAACTGAGTTACGGCATTTCAAAATTTTGGGGACTTAAAAAATTTTCTGGTCAAGTTGCCTAAGAAGGGAAATTTACAAGAGTGCACAAATTATAGAGGAATAATGTTACTATCAGTGCCAGCAAAAGTATTAAACAGAATCATCCTGGAGAGATTAAAAGAGTCCATAGACAAGCAACTGAGAGATGAACAAACAGATTTTCGACAAAATAGATCCAGTACAGACCAGATAGCCACATTGAGAATAATAGTTGAACAAAGTCTGGAATGGAATTCACCGCTATACATCGCATTCGTGGACTATGAAAAGGCATTTGACAGTAGTAGACAGTGAATCGCTTTGGAAATTGATGAGGCATTATGGAGTTCCCATGAAGATCATTAACTTAATAAAGAAGACCTATGAAGACATGACATGCAGAGTTCTTCATGAAGGACAACTTACAGAACCGTTTAGGATTAGAACGGGAGTGAGACAGGGATGCCTCTTGTCTCCATTTCTTTTCTTACTAGCAATAGATTGGGTTATGAAAACATCAACATCACACAACAGAAATGGAATCCAGTGGAATCTGACTAAACAGCTTGATGATCTGGATTTTGCAGATGACTTGGCTCTTCTGTCCCATAACCATATGCAAGAGAAAATGAAAATTCTCGATAAGAGGTCACAACAAGTGGGCCTGAAAATACTTAGGGAAAAGACAAAGATTATGAGAATAAATGCAAGAAATGAAAACAAGGTTGAACTTGAAGAAACACCACTAAATGATGTAGAATCGTACACATATCTTGGAAGTAATATAGACAAAGTTGGAGGGAGAGAAAGTGATATCAAAATAAGAATACAAAAAGCAAGAGGAGCTTTCATCGCATTGGGAAACATATGGAGAACCAGAGAAATCAGGTCCAACACGAAAATAAGAATCTTCAACTCAAATGTCAAGTCAGTCCTATTGTATGGCTCTGAGACATGGAGAACAAAAACAACAACCAAAAAAGCTACAAGAACCAGACAAGTGCCAGTGGAACAAGAGTTGAGAAGAAGATGCTGGCGATGGATAGGACACACATTGAGGAAACCTGTTGATAGCATTACAAGACAGTCCTTGTTCTGGAATCCACAGGGAAAGAGAGGCAGAGGTAGACCAAAAAACACATGGAGCAGAGAACTGGAAATAGAGGTGAAAATGATGAGGAAAACATGGAGAGAACTTCAGCGGATGGCACAGGACAGGAAGACTTGGCATGTGTTTGTTGAAGGCCTATGCTCCTTGGGGAGCTAAAGGGTATTGAATTGACTCACCTGTGCCTCATAGGCAGCATGTATGGATATTAGGGGGTGAGTGATGGCCATTGTTGATGATGACGTGTATGACACGAAGCTAAATTAAAGATAGCCAATCATGTGACTGAGGGCTGCACAAGGGGATTGCGTGAGGATAGTTCAATCGGACAGTGTGTTCGGGGAGACCAGCAAGATTGCCGTCGAGGGAAGACGTTTATGGAGATGATGATGAAGGATCTTCTCTGTCGGGCTTATACTAGGTATCACAAAGTGATTTTTCATTTTGTTTCTAGTGTCTTTGTTTATAGATCTTAATGGATCTCTTCAAACCATGAAATTTCCTTTTTAAATTTTTAAAATCGGACATCAAACAACCGAGTTACGTCATTTCAAAATTTTGGGGACTTAAAAAATGTTCCGAACATCTTCGCACTGAACAAATTGCCCAACTTTATACAATCATAACCGCAGTCAACAAACTCTCACCAAGTCAATAACGCTTTTTTAACAATGTCATACAAGTCCTTATTGCAGAAAAGAAACATGGGAAGTACAACAAATCAATTTAATGAATTATGGTCCATCAAATTTGACACAAAATACAATTTCAAGTCTCATTTTTGTGCTCGCAAAGTGCAAATATGAATTTTCATGCACTCATAAATCAAAAACTATACATATGAAAGCCATAAGATTTCTTGAGCTTAAAGAGAGCATTATATACTTGATGCTTAATATTTTTGAGCCACGTGAAATACTGAATACTATAAAACTGCATTATGTGAAAATGGATCAAAGGCTAAATTTGAAGTTCGGAAGAAAAATCTCACGAAATTACAAATTTCGTCATAAAATCATAAATATTGCAGCTTGTAAGGAGATCAGTGATACAATCGTCAAATACAGTAATATTTAACCCCTACGCCAAGTAAATTTACCACCCCGCCCGTGTTTGCCCAAAGTCATCGCCCACGCCTGCGATTCGCGCTGGATTTGAAAAAGCATTAACGCCAAAGTGAACGATACCAACACCACTAGCTTTTTCGTTGCTCTGTCCAAAGACTTTAAAATAACATAACACGTGTTTTGTTCCCAAAAGAGTGATAGATAAAAGAAAGAGAGAGGGAGGAATAAAACCTTGACTAAAGCGTTTTTAAAAATCTATTAATAGCACACAATTCGATAGTTGACGTTACGGACTTGCTTATGGTAACACAAAACGAACACGAGAGGCTAGCTTTTGAAAATCAACTAAAGCCTTAGCAACGGTTGGTAGGGCTCATTTTTTTTTCCCTTAACGTTAAGGTTTGAATGAAACATTTGACTTTGCTAATGCACGCGATGATACCACATGTCAAAACCAACCGCCTTGATCCCTCTCCGTCTTGAAAATTAAATCTAACACTAAAGACGGTTGGCATCTTGCCAAACGCTTGTTTATTTTCTTAGAACCAGCGAGAGAGAGAAAAAATAAAGGGGGAGATTGACAAGGAGGAAAACCTAAGCTAGCGTAAGCATTGTAAAAGTGAAACTGATTAACCAAATTGGGAAGGATAGCGAACACGGTGGCAAAAGAAACATAGATGCAGTATCATATTCTAATTGAATAATAATAAAAGAAAGGACAGTTGTCAACTGAAATGATAATACTTGGTTATTAGGAATATCATATTACTCATTATGATATATTATCTTACCGTGGAGAAAAGTATGTTATTTGAAAAAACTGAAGGGGATAAATACAAAGATGAAAACTATGATAAAGAGAGAAATAAAAACATAAGGGCTAGATGACAGACAGTCGTCTGGTTAATAATTGCTTTTCCCCATTAAAATCGCTTAGATATTAACAAAAATATCGTAGAAAATAAAAATGAAAGACAGAAAGACAAACACAGTGATATCCCCACACAACTTTGAAAATCGGGGGACGTTACATTTTTTTAACGTGTATTTTTGAAAAGAGAGTCAAGGCGGCTTACCCTGATCTGATTGGTTCAGGGGAGCATAACTAACGAGGGGATATAGCGAACATTTTCTAACACTTAGTTGCCACTTGAAGATAAAATTTTACAAGTAAGATTATCATCAGACACAAGGACTTCATGACCATTGCCTTTGCTGTTCTGGCCAGTGGCGATCTCAGCTTGACCCATTGATCGCCGGTTAACCTTATATTTGTGTAATATTTCATTGATTGCGGTAAGATAAACATTATTATTGATATGTATATGTACTATTGATGTGTAGAGACTAACATAGATAGGCGCCCAACCAAAAATTGAAATTGTGCGACATTTGCCATTGTGGAAGCTTGCAAATTCTTAGTAAAAGCCAGGCATGCCTAAGTAGAATTATGGAGCCAATCAAGGTACATATTGTTTGAAACTTTATATATACTATTATGACTAAGACCAACAAACCACTGGCCGTCTTCGGCAAGTCACAGTGTTTCACATGACTTGGTAAAATAAATATAATTTCCTATGAAAGGAATGTATCAAACTGATGATATTGAAGAGTACCTGAGTATGAAGCAGTCACAGAATAAGATAGGGACGATAGCTATTTGTTTAGCACAGGAAACTGATCTTAAACTGTTTAATAATGTGTAATTGTTAGATGTGGAGAGATTTTTGTATAAGTACTTAGGAGGCCTTAATCCTCTTATTGCAGGGTTGCATCCTATAACACTCAGTGTGCCACAAAGTAATACTGGAGCTGCAGAGTTCGAGGCAACAGTGTGTATTTGCCTCTATTCAGAAGGAAGAGTGCTGAAGCAGTCTCCAAGTCTCACTGTCGAGACGAATGTACTGTGTTGAGAAAGTCATCAACTATTGCTCAAGGAAATTCAGTTAAGCCCAACCTTCTACGGGCTTAATGATTGTTCATTTAACATTAACTCTCCACTATTGCAATAAAACAGTTTTAGGAAGTGATGAGAAAAGTCGTTCCTCATAATTGTGACCAGTCATAGTATCAAGTGCTTCATCAGGGGATTCCATGTTATAAACATTTACAGATTGACATTTAACCTTTAGCACGCTGCATTCTCTTCCAGAAAACTTCCCCTGCAGCTGCATTCTTTTTCACAATGCCCCGTTTTTATAGTGGGTGACTTGTAATGACTATAGTTTTTGTGTTTCTTGGTCAATTGCTATAATTTTTGGAATTTATATAAATAAATGAATGGTGAATCTGATGATTTAAAATTTGTTTGTGTACATGTTAGATGTGATAGGAAGAGAGGAAAGGAAAGATGAAAAAAACGATAAAAAAATTAAAAAAAAAAAAAAAAATTTTTTTATTATTTTAAAATTTAAAAAAAAAAAAATAACCAACAAACGAAGTGTCCATATCTAAATTATCTCTTGCATCTCAATGAAAGTCATTTGACCAATACAAATCAAATGACGATCTTTTCGTTACACCCATAATCAGTAGCAAAGCAACAAACGCCCATGTCAGCAGTGACATTCGACCGTAACCCTAAATCTTTCTGATAAATCTAATCCTAACCCCTAAACTTTTACACACTGGCAATGACATTCTACTTTCGTTTCGATCTCTGTCATCAACCATATTCTGAGAACCGATATTAGCGCTTATAATGACAAAAATCTCATCCCCACCGCATGGCGTCAGAATCCAATAAAATTAGAGCGAAAATGGCTGCGTGTTCGATGCCGATTCATTTCGATTAAAAAATTCACAGAAAATAAACGCGGATGCACCCATTACTTAAAAAGATTGGAAATGGAAGCTAACTCTCTCTCAGATAAGTTTAAAACTTAACATCCGGGGGTGAGATCACATGTACACACATTCTAATGCTAAAAAACGTAGCACGCTGCGGCAGCGTGCTTACCCTCGGTCGACTGTGCTTGACAGCAGCGTGCTAAAGGTTAAGGACAAGTTGTCCTTTAGAATTAATTAAACTGTAAATATATTTCCATTCCATTTTGAGTTTAAACATTCCTGTACCAAAAAAAAGATATGCGGTACAGGAAATTAAAATTGTAACATACTATTCTAAATTTAACCAATGACTTGTTTAATCCCTTTTCATCGAGTTAAGGTGTGTTTGTTGTCATACACTCACCATTACATTTTGCATTACCCTAGACATCAAGCCATATAACACAAACAGACACCAGAATATAAAATAGACTCAAAATATATCGCAGATTGAGGTCGTAGGGTGGTAGCAGTCAGGTACCCTGAGAACATCATCATTAACTATTAGACTCAGGGACTTGCATAGCTGATCTCACTCTGTAGACAAATAATAATTATTTCTTTTAACATCAAAACCCACCACACAGTTATAGAACTGAAAACTTCTATATTTATGTAATTTGAGTTGTACAATTCAGATTGATGGTTATTTTGTTGATTGAAACAACCTTTACTGCTCAAAATTTGATTTTTAAGAAAACAGTTTTACATGGATTATGTCATTTCTATCTTTTATGTTTGTAATTGTAAAATAAACTCAAAACCTGTTGAGGCTTCTAGAAAAGCTTCAACTTCATAGTAGCCTACTGATTTTTAACATCAGAGAATGGTGGTAGGAAATAATGTGATATATAAACTTTACTCAACAAGACAAACTGGCTCCCATGTTGCATTTTCTGAGTCCTTCAGAAGACAGAACTGTGCCAATAGTCTGTTTGTCACAGTAGAAATCGGTGGCAGAGCCGGACGTCTGCCTCTTCCCGTCATTGAAAAATATGCTCGAAATGCCTCATAACGATCATCCCCTGAAATAATTGAGAAAGCAAAAGTTAATTAAGCGAGAGAGGCAATTTTTTTTTTTTAATAAACGTTCAAAAATGTGTAGCAGGCTAAATTCTAAACATGACCTTTGACATCCATAACTTGAATTAGATCTATCGAAAGGAGGTCAGCGACTTCAAAAGCTGTTAGACCGTAAATCTGACACTGAATGTTTAGAAAATGGTGATGGTCCGATAAAACAACCCAATAGGTACATTAATAACAATACCCCAACCCCAAAATTGCATAAAAAAATGAAAAACTTCGTCTAAATATGTGAATCAAGCAGTCAAATTTGGCTGTTTTCTACTAATACATCCCCCCCCCCCCCCCCCCCCCCCCCCCCCCCCCCGTCACTTGCCATTGTTATATTGCAAATAAACAAAATAGGTCTGAAATGAATAGAAATGAAACAAAGTTCAAAACTTACTCAGAACACAAATTGGGTCGACGTCCATTGGTCAAACTTTCAATTCAGCGCCTGAGTCATTTCGTGCTGTATCCCGTACAGCCGGCCCATCATGTCCGGGATTGTCAGATGGAACAGCCGCCATTGTGTTTCCACGCCGAGATGTGTTGGAGGTGTTCTCTTTTAACGTTTGCTCGCTCTTTCCTCAAATAACTCTGATGTTTAAAACTTTGATAAGATTTTAGCAGAGTGGTTGCTCGTTCGTTTAGTGTAACACAAGTGTAGGTAGGCCTCCCAGATGTGTATTGAAATCCAAACGTTCTCATTCACTTTGAATTTACTATATCTTCCTATAAGAAATCTGTGCCTTGTGTTACATATGCGTAAACCTCAGCTTCCGCTCTTCACATTGGTGAAAACCGTATGAATGTAGCATGTTTGAGGACCTAGCGCCACCGCTTTGAGTGAGGTGGAGTCCTTTCAGGGAATTTCACTCTCTTGAGTGCCGGTCAGCCAGCACACGGCAAGACGGTTTTAATAGTGTTTATTTTGTTGTCTCACTCAATTTCAATGACACGCAGAAAGTTACAATTGACATATTATGAAAGAAGAACGATCAAGGAACCAGAAGATAAAATTTTTATTTAGAAAAGGCAAATTAATTACTAGGCAGAACGAGGTTGAAAAGGGCCCAAAATGAGCCTTGCTTGCCCGTCACAGAATTTTTCGACCGCAGCGAGGCGGTACTTTGTGATACCTACTTATACCTGCTAAGTTTTGCCCAGCGTGATGCTCAAGATAATTCAGACCGTTTAGTATGAGTTCTTTTGCAAGTCAGTGAGTCTTTTGACGTAGCGTCTCTGAGTATGTTGATCTCTGTTATATTTCAGTGCCGGTAGCGAGATGTGTGCCATGTTGATTTTGTGAACTTAGCAGGGTATGTTGATGATGTCGTTTAGGAATTGTTAGCCAGTTATTTTGGTTTACTGCATTTGCACTGTGCCCGTTGTAATTGTATGCTGATATTTGTTGGATTGTCAAATATATATATTGAGATTGCCAGACCTTATAAGAGTTGTTCTTTATACAAGGGGATTGACATAAGTCTTGGGCCTGACCATGAAGGAGTCACAGGATGAAGATGAAACTTGGCACATTTAAAGTTCATCATATTTGCACTGAATGTGTAAAGTACGCGTTTGTTTCTTCAAAGGGTTTTCCTGCTACGGTGAACGGCGCAATGTACCCGATTGACCGGATCTGCTGCTCCAAAGATTTGACAAAACAATGGAAAAGAAGGAGGCCAGAGCTGTGATAAAATTTCTGATGTTTCAGGGAAAAACACCTACAGAAATACATTGGGAGATGGAACCCGTGTTTAGTGATTCTTGTCCTTCATATACTTCGGTTCACACAACATGCCTAAGAAAAATTCACCGCATCTTTTGGCCGAATACCATCACCAACCAAGATCTGCTTACTCGTAGCAAGCAAGAGGACATGCACACCATCACAGCTGGCAGACGCTGGAGCTGGGTTGGTCATGTCCTCAGAAGAGACCCCGATGCCATCACAAGAACAGCTATGCTTTGGACCCCTGAAGGAAAGCGAAAGAGAGGCCGACCAAAAACAACTTGGCGGAGGACTGTGGAGGCTGAGATGCAAAGAATGAACCAGAGTTGGGGCACTGTACGAAGGATGGCCACCGACCGTGCAAAGTGGAATCAATTTGTTGTTGCCCTACAAGATGCCACTAGGCGTGATGGCCACTGACTGCTTTGACGGTCGGTGGTTAAGGATCGAAGAAGAAGAATATACTTCGGTAAAAAACTGGTGTCAACAGTTTAAGTGCGGCCGCTCAAATGTTGCTGATCTACAAAGATCTGGTAGACCAGCCTTAGAGTGCAACGATGAAAATGCAACAAGAGTGAAGAAAATCACTGACCAGGATCGAAAAATGACAATTGTGGAGATAGCTAGTAGAGTAAAACTAAATGAAAGAACAGTTTATAGAATTTTACACAACAGACTGAACATGAGAAAAGTGTGTGCACCACGCTGGGTTCTGCGACTGTTGACACGTGAACAGAAGCAAACGAGGGTAAATTGCTGTCAACAGTTGCTCAAAAAGTGTCAGTCAAAAAATTTTTTGGAGACCATGGTGACAGTAGATGAGACTTGGGTATGCCATTATGACCCCGAATCCAAAATTGCCAGCATGCAATGGAAAACCCCGGGCTCCCCAACACCTGTCAAGCTGAGGGTGCAGAAATCTGTGGGAAAAGTGATGCTGACTTTTTTTGGGACGGCAAAGGTGTCCTTTTGAAAGATTATCTGCCTCGTGGCAACATAGTTAATGGACAGTACTATGCAGATCTTCTCACAAAACTAAGAAAGGTTGTGACCAGGAAACGAGGGATAACGCGCACTCAAAATCTTCCTTTGCTTCAAGACAACGCACCCTCTCACAAAGCATGGCTTGTGCAGCTAGCAGCCAACGATTTAAATATTGAAATTCTTCCACACCCACCATATTCTCCAGATTTGGCTCCATCAGACTTTTTTCTATTCTCAAATCTTAAAAAACAGCTAAAAGGAAATCATTTTGACAGCGATGAAGAGGTTATACTGGCATGTGATGACTGGTTTAGTTTGAAAAATAGGGTGTTCTACTCCCAAGGTCTTTTTAAGGTCAAGCAGAGATGGCAGAAGTGTGTCAATTCAGACGGTGGCTATATTAAAAAGGAATAAACACTATACAAAATTTCAGCTCTCTGTGACATGTCCTTCATGGTCAGGCCCAAGACTTATGTCAACCCCCTTGTATATGGTGTCTCTAAGATTGTATATTTTGTTGATTTTGAAAAGGCTTTCGACAGCATGCACAGGGACAGCCTATGGAAAATACTGAGGGCTTATGGAATTCTCAGCCGCATTGTTTCCATCATAAAAAGCCTCTATTCTAACTTTATGTGCAGTGTTGGATTGAGCAATGTAACTTTCAAAGTGAAAACAGGAGTACAACAGGGATGCCCTTTATCAACAACATTATTTTTGACAGCCATAGATTGGGTGATGCGCTAGACAACAGAGGGCAGTCCAAGAGGAATTAGATGGACAACATTTTCTACACTGGAAGACCTGGAATACGCAGATGACATTGTGTCACGAAGTGGATTTAGGTTTATAGAGTTTGCCTGAATGAAAACAAGACCCTAGTATGAGAAAGTCTGAGAAGATAGAATTTAGATGGAAAATGACATGCCTGTGGACAGATGAGACTATTTGCTCAAGGGATAGAACCAGGTTTTGACTCGCCCTTGCCGCTTCGTGACGTCAAACTGGCTATAATCTCACCCTCCTCTGACTTCCTTTAAATACAAGGCGATAAGGTGTATAACACGACCACAGACACCACTATACAGACCACATGTAAGTATAGTATAGAATAGAAGCTGATCCAGTAAATAATATATGTATATATTTATTTACATACAAGAAAAACAAAAAAATGGCATCATGCGTCATCAAGTCAGTCGATAGCGTGCATTGTTGCATGGCCTGAAAACAAGGAACGATTAAATTGTAAGACCCTCAAAAAAAAAAAAAAACCCTCAATCACATTCACTCTTCCTGTCACCCTGCTGAGGAACAATAAAAATGGTTAGTGCTTTAAAATACTCTGATCTGGTGGGGCTGTCAACTTTAGCCTCCACTCTCTAATACCACTAAGATTGCTACTGTCTCAGTCCTGTTGACTCTTCCTCAACGAACCGTCTACACCGCTCTCCGCTTGTTAGGCTATATGCGCCGCTAACTAACACCACTGGAAATGCTACAAATAATAGACTTGGAGTAACACAATGGCTCAGTATCTATCCGTCAAGTGAATACTGAACAGACCCTACTGGTCCTATTTTCTCCCTCCTCCTCTCTCTCTCTATCTCTCTCTCTCTTGGTCTCAGTGTCTCTCTAACACTCGACGACTGATGATGCGGCGTCTCCGTTACACTCTTCTCTCGTTACTTTCAGGACCTAGGTATGGTAACCCTGTCACCTGTTCCTGAATTCTGCGATGATGATGATGAAGTTCTGGCGTCAAGCATGAGGTACTTGATGAACTGTCGACAAAACTTCTCTGCTGCTGAATAGCTTCCCTCTTTTAACCCGCTCCGGAGTTCGAGGAAAAAAACACAGCCTTGATTTCCGGCTGTACGCAATTGAAACCAGTCTCACGGCCACCTGCCGTTGCTAGAGACTATAATAGCGATGCTCTTGGCTGTATGATAAATAAACCACAGTCCAGCTGAAGCATAGGGACTTCACTGCCAGAGACCATAGGTCTGACCCTTAAGATAGGTCCTGTTGCCGTGGGTAATTTTGCACATGGGCAAATTTACGCTCCCCCACTATTCTTGCCGCGACTCGCTGAAATTAAAATAAAATGCGTCTATTGTATAACAATTCCAACCTAACGCATCTCTAACCTAACTCCCCTTCACTCGTCATTTACAACAATACATAAAATAATATTGCCCACGTGGCTCACTCGTCATGTACAACAATACAAAATTAATATTACCCACGTGGCACTTAAATCTCTCTCCTTCTCTCGTTCTGAAAACGATACATAAAATATTTCTATTCCACGTGGCACTTAAATCTCCCTCCTCCCCTCTCTCTCTCAACTAAAATCCGCCAGCCAAATAAACAACCTGTCTGACGGGCCACTTGGCCGTCACACATGGCTACCCACGTATCAACATTTTCAACTCGGGAACTTCTTTTGTCCGAAATTCCGGGGTCTCCCTTTTTTTAACATTTACACATGAGGTTTCCTACTTAAGCCCCAATTTAAATGAAATATCGCTATAGGAATAGTTTACTCCTCTAAGCAGTATAATTCACTTACAACATAAAATATTTCTCACATTTAAGGCTCAGTAAAATTATCGAACGCACCAGGGATTTCCCCATAAAATTACATTAGTAAATACACAGAAATAAATGGTGGTTTTACATAACATTCTACAAATATGGGCACACGTGTTTCTCACAACTTCCCACACTCCTAACTACTGCCAAAATCATAGAAAGAATAAGCACACTGTTGCATTTACGTCGTTCTTCAAAAAATGATAATGGATGGCACTATCGTTTATTTTAAAACTGAAAAGTTAATGTCCCCCGAAGAAATTAACTACGGACGAAATTCTCAAAGAACCCTCTAATGAATAAAACGATAATAAGATAAAATCCTACATACCAATTCATCGCTGGTTTTTCCCACAGTGGAGAACGATAAATCGACGTTGACCGGCGGCAATATATCTTCGGAGAGATTTGCCCACAGTTCTAACTGGCTATTTATACACATCGGGGCCACTCCTACGCATCATCGCGAAACCCGCGTGGCTTAAAATTGCGTCACGTTACCTGACGGCCACGTGCTTCCGGACTCGTCATCTCGCGTGCCGGAAATGGCGATTATTTCGTAAACAACGAAAAATCGCGTGATCAGAAGAAAATAAAACTGGTCGAGTGTAAAATAAATCTACCGTCATAAAACGACCCCATTTAATTTACCTCCTCAAAAATACCCAACACGATATATATTCAAATGAGAAGAAATAAAATGGTGAAAATTCAAATAAAAGAACAGGATCTATTCAAATGAGAAGGAAAAAAAATGGTGAAAATACCAAAACAGACGACAGAATCGGGCCGGTTGAAAGTCAGAATTACAGTGTAGCATCACACATTGCACTACTCGTGCATTCACATCAACACATTCAAGACACAACCGATAGACTGAATAAGTATGGCCAGCAGGTTGGCCTGAACATCAATCTAAAGAAGACAGAGGTTATGACACTAAATGTGGGCAATCCTGAGCCAATAACAGTAAGGAACCAGAGTTAGAACAGACAGACACATTTACTTACCTAGGATGCATAGTAACACCTGACGGCGGAACAAGCAAGGACATTAACAACAGAATGAATAAAGCGAGAACAGCCTTTGCTATTCTCAACAACATTTGGAAGTCTTCCCAGTACAGCACAAGCACCAAATAAAGACTGTATGAGAGCTGTGTACTTTCTGTGCTTCTCTATGGTGTGGAATGTTGGAGAGTAACAGAGAAGGAAATGTCGAAACTGTCCTCCTTCCACACAATCTGCCTAAGGAAAATTCTCTGAATCTTTTGGCCAAACACCATCAGCAACCAAGAACTACTTATTCGGAGTAACCAGGAGGACATGCACACCATCATAGCTGGTAGACGCTGGAGTTGGGTTGGCCACGTCCTCAGAAGGGACCCTGATACCATCACAAGAACAGCTATGCTATGGACCCCCAAGGGAAAGCGAAAGAGAGGCAGACCAAAAACAACTTGGCGGAGAACTGTGGAAGCCGAGATGCAAAGAATGAACCAGAGTTGGGGCACTGTACGAAGGATGGCCGCCGACCGAGCAAGGTGGAATCAATTTGTTGCTGCCCTACAGGACGCCACCAGGCGTGATGGCCGCTGACTGCTTTGACTGTTATGGATCAAAGAAGAAGAAGATTGTTTATAGTGTGACCTCTCACATTATAGTGCGAGCCTTCTTTATAGGACTCAAGTCGCAGTGTGGTGTAGCGTTAACTACATTCATTCATGTATGCTCCTCCTAACGCTACACACACTTATTAGATGCAATATTTATTCAGCACTTATTCATGCGACACATACACAAATGGATCAGCAACATGAGCTACTAAATATGGAGGAGGCATCAACACAAAACTAAACAATGGACAGGAAGTATACATCTCAGTGGCCACTGGAAAATTCTCATACAACTTCAAAGCTGAGACAGAAGAACTAAGTACAGATGCAAATATCATCGTGCAAAACAGGAATAATGCTAAAGCTAAGATAATTTTCCTCACAGATGCCCAATCAGTTACAACTGTTCAAAGGAATTATACAAACAATGAATTAGGTGAAGCTATTACAATGTCTAGAGAAAGGTACATCAGTGAAGTTTTTCTGTGATGAGTATGGTATTGATTCCTCTACCATATATGATCTGAAGCAATGTTCCATCTAATTAATAATGGCCTATGTACGCAAAAATTCCAAGTTGTACATTTTTATTTTATTTTGCCACTGACAAAACTTGTGCGCAATAAACTGAGTTATGGAAAATTGTAAACCTGAAATTATTATTATTATTTTGTTTGTGTTAATACAGTCATTCTCATAGTTACTAGTATTTGTATGTTTTAACAGAAAATTAGCTACTTTGTTTTTTGATGCAGATAAACAAGAAATTAAAACTCTTTTCTTCTTATGTTATGCAATTTATAATGCAAACAAATAACATTATGAACGTGCTTGTTTTATAATTTTCATATTTTGTGGAATTTAATTTTTTGCTTGCAGTTCAATTTCTTATGTGTGCTGATTTCATAAGCATGCAGCTTAGATGGATCATTGATCAGAAACCAGCTAAAAATTTTGCAAAGTGGAAATTACAGTGAATTGTTCCCTGCAAAATATACAGAAATGAGAAGGCAGATGTGCCAAAGGAGGGTGAAGCAAAATTCAAACCGAAGACAGGACAACATATGAAGATTTAACAGCAATAATCACAAATAGCTTCAAAGAGAAATGGCACAGAAATCACCCAGCCAGATATAACAGAAATATTCTACTCATCAAGAACAGACCTAGTGATTATTTTCAGACTGAGAACCAACTCAACTCCGCCAATGCCGGTCCCAAGCCCGGATGAAAAAGGAGGAGGGCGGCCTGCATGGAGGCCGTAAGGAGGCAGCCCCTCCACCATGCAAAGGCACAACAGGCCAATCACCTGTTTGCTTTAAATCATGATTACGCGAAATACAAGAGAGAAAACCGGACTGATTCTAAAGGCGACGAACTGGAACGGACTACGGACTACGACTTATGGAACTTGGAACACAAGAAGTATAAATGGGAAGGAAGAGGAGCTGGTGGAAGAGATGAGGAAAGCAAAACTAGAAATCCTGGCTATAACGGAAACGAAGAAAAAAGGACAAGGAGTCATGGATCTCGATGGCAACACGTTGCTCTACAGTGGTGTACCCATATCTGAAAGAGCTAAAGGGGGCGTGGGTTGCATTGTGGCCCAAAATCAAAAAGATAGTATCAAGGGATGGAACTTTGTCTCGGAGCGCATTATGGTTGTAAAACTAAAAAAGAAGGAGAAACCATAGTCAACCTGGTCATAGTGTATGGGCCAAATGAGGATGAGAGAGCAGAGGTCAAGGAGGAATTCTTCGAGCTGCTTCAAAGGACAGTGGATGACTGCCTAGATGAAGTTATTATGCTCGGAGATTTTAATGCCAGAGTTGGAAATGACCATGCTAGATGGGGTGGAGTTATCGGAAGATATGGAGAAGATACTCTCAATGACAATGGAAAGCGACTCCTTAGATTCTGCAGTGAGCAGAATCTGATCATTACAAACACAAAGTTCCCCCATAAGCGCATACATGCATACACTAGATGTGAACCAACCAAGAATGAGAAGTCAGTGATCGACTATGCCATTGTTCGGAGAAGCTCATTCAGATATGTCCGAGATGCAAGAGTCTGCAGGGGGCCAGAGATTGGAAGTGATCACTACCTGCTAACAATCAAACGAACAACTGAAAGAGTTGCTCAGCCTAGGAACTGCCCAACATCACGCAAGAAACCAAGTAAACGAGCAGGAGAAATGAGCATTAGGACCTACAAGCTGAGAGAGCCAGAAATTAAGACCAGATATCAGGGGCTTATTGCTACAGCAGTGAGCAACACAGAAGAACGACCTGATGACTTGGAAACCCTCTGGAATAAATTCAAGGATATCATAAAGACAGCTGCTGCAGAAGCATGCGGTGAAGTCCGACTTGGAAACCAGAGAAAGAGGACACCTTGGTGGACAGAGGAAGTCAAAGAGAAAATAAGAGAGAAGAAAATGGCATGGAAACAATACTTAGGAGCTAAAAACACAACAGGACAAATGGAAAAATATAGAGAATATGTGATACTCAGAACAGAAGCAAAGAACAAAGTGCTAGCAGCAAAACAGAAGTCCTGGGAAGAATTTGGAGAAAAGCTAGAAAAAGATGCACAAGAAAACCAGAAATTGTTCTATAAGACCCTAAAGAACATGAGGAAAGAAAAACAATGCCCTCTCAAATTTATAAAGGACAAGCAAGGCAAATTGCTTACTGCCCCGAAGGAAGTAATGGAAAGATGGAAAGAATATTTCTCAGAACTCCTGGATGGTGAGCAAGGTCAAGCATCAGAAATGATAACCACTAGCACAGAAGAGGAAACCAATGATGGTGAAGATGACACAAAGATGGAAGAACTGAGGGCAGCACTGGAGAAAATCAAGATGGGCAAAGCAGCAGGGCATGATGGTATAACACTAGAAATGGTTAAGTACATGGGAGCATCAGGCGACCTATTACTCTTAAAGGTCCTACAGGCAGCATGGTGCAACAAGACCATACCAAAGGATTGGGAGATTGCCATCATAACACCAATTTTCAAAAAGGGTGACAATCGACAATGTGGAAACCATAGAGGCATATCCCTTCTCAGTGTCCCTGGTAAAATCTACTCTAGAATCCTAGAGCAGAGACTCCGACGCCTAGCTGAGCCACAAGTGGATGAGGTCCAGTGCGGATTCCGAGCAAACCGAAGTACTCAAGACCTAATCTTCACACTCAGACAGCTGAGTGAAAAGGCCCTTGAGTATAAGAGTGAGATCCATCTTTGTTTCATAGATCTGGAAAAGGCGTTTGACAGGGTCCCCTGGAGCAAACTTTGGGACTGTTTGGCAAGGAAGAATATTCCAGCACCTCTGATTCATGCTATACAGAGCTTCTACAAGTCTTGCAGAAATTATGTGAGGACAGCAAACCATAAGTCAGAAGAGTTCAGGACCACCACTGGTGTAAGACAAGGTGATATCCTATCACCTTACCTCTTCATACTCCTTATGGACGATGTCATCAAGGCATGTAAGGAGAGAACAAGAAAGTATTCAGTGGGGTACTGGAAGATGAGACAGGTCTATATTTCGGAGCTGGCATTTGCTGATGATGTTGCCCTGATTGCTAAATCAGAGGCACATCTCCAATCCAACCTGCAAGTCTGGAAGGAAGAGCTGGTCATAAGCAGCTCTAAAACAAAATCCATGGTGATATCACGAGAAGAAAGAAAACATCAGATTAAGTTGGGAGAACAGGTCCTGGAGCAGGTCGACCACTTTAAATATCTCGGAGCTATTACAGACCGAAAGGGAGGCATCAAAGAAGAGTTGGCCACTCGAAAAGCAGCGGCTGGGAGACTTTTTCAGGCCATAAATCGTGGATTCCTCAGCAAGAAAGAGGTTGGTAAGAAAACGAAGATGGCTGTATACCGCTCCACCTATGTCCCAGTCTTGACATATGGATGTGAGTCGTGGGCAATGACTACAACCCACAAAAGCCAGATCCAAACCTCAGAAATGAGGTATCTGAGGAAAGTGGTTGAAGTAACAAGAAGAGACATGGTCCGCAACCAGACGATCCGTCAAGGCCTAAAATCCCATCCGCTGCAGACCCAAATAGAACAGTCCCAACTAAGATGGTTTGGCCATGTCTGCAGAATGGGAGAAGATCGGCTACCACGACAAGCATGGGAAACAAAGAGCCAGGGATCCAGACCTCCAGGACGACCCAGAGTCCGCTGGGAGGACAACATTAGACAATCTTTGAAGGACCGAGGACTAGAATGGAACCAGGCCAGGAAGAAGACAGCTGATAGAATGGTCTGGCGCTCTCTCTTCCAAACCTCTACACCTCACGGTAGAAGGGGAACGACTAAGTAAGTAAGTAAGAACCAACTCACCGAATGCTCAAATCAGCCCACCGAATGCTCAAATACTATCTGTTCAACAAATCAAAAATTGGACAGGCAAACATGTGCCCATATGGGTAAGGAAAGCATGTTGTCCAAGACTACTGGCTTCATGAGAGAAGTAGACTGACAGCATAGCCATATAAAACCTTTAAGACTCAATCTGTATAGTGATGTGAGAAGCCTGAGACAGACCACCAACATTATGAGACACAGATGTGATTATAAGAGAGCACATGACAAATACTGCAAAGACAAGCAAACTGCATCTTCTATTAAAGGCACTATGTGACTCACAAATAAGTAACTCAGTTTTGATCTCCATCAAAAGAAATGGAACTAAAATACATGATAATATGTTATTACTTTTCACAATCTTTAAATTTTACTATGCAGGAGTGAATTCTGGAAATCCTGAAGGGCCAGAGGAATAACAAGAGAGGGAAATTATGCTATAATGATTTGACTGGTTGTAGACAGATGAAATGTGCTAAATAATAATCAGAATTTATTGAGTATTCCCAAGCTAATGCTTCAGTGAAGTGGGCAACAGAATGATGCCATGGTCATGGTTGAAAGTGTACATATTACAACCGTTATTAAATGATCTCTGGTGATTACAGTTTCTCGTGAAGAACAATGCAAATAAATGCTCAGTTTCATTTCATATGAGAAAACTCCCTCCTGAACTACAAAAAAATATTTAACATTTCTTCCACAATATATTTAAGTAATCATTAAGTATCATAGTCAGGACATTTTTCTTTCTTTCTTTTTTGACAGCAATGATCACTTTAATACCACAATTCCATCTATAATGTATTCACTGTTAGTTATTTTTTAAACAAATTTATTGCCTTATCTGAAAAAGAAAAACATGTGGACTAATTTATTTCATTTTTTTAAGCTGAAAGGCTTAAAATACATTATTAAATCTGTTTACTATCAGGATTCATAGCAAATTTCTTCAAGCATTTTCCAGGGTTTTTCCAGCCTTTTCCAGGTCCAAGCACATGATTTTCAAGGATGGGAAACTCTAATATTTTCATCATCTAATTTTCTCAGACATAATTACCACTTTGCTGACCAGCAATCTGGAGCATTACTGTCTCCCATTACCAAGGGTGTTTGCAGATTTCTTTAAAAATAATTTTTTTTTTTTGTGTGTTGAAAATTCATAAAAAATTGAAATCCTATTTTCAGCTACTGTTCCAAATGCACCAATCTGAATTTCTTTCAGGTCTTGAAATAAAGCTGAAGGCTAAATAAAAACTACCACAGAAGAGAATATGTCCCTTGTTGCCTATCCATCAAGAAGATCTTTCACAACCCTGAAAGTTGCCCCAACACAACCTTCATAATTTTCCTTCATAACCCTCCACTCCCAAACGAGCATAGGCCTTCAACAAACACATGCCAAGTCCTCCTGTCATGTGCCATCATCTAAAGTTCTTTCCACGTTCTCCTTATCATTTTCACCTGTTTCCAGCTCTCTTCTCCATGTGCTTCTTGGTCTATCTCTGCTTCTCTTGCCCTGGGGGTTCCAGAACAAGGACTGCCTTGTAATGCTATCAACAGGTTTCCTCAGTGTATGTCTTATCCATCGCCATCGTCTTCTTCTCATCTCTTGTTCCACTGGCACTTGTCTAGTTCTTGTCATCAGTTCCACGTTGTGTCACCATGAACTTTGTGCAGCCCACAGCTTCCAACATTAGTTCTATGCCATAGTTCTGGTTCAGTAGCGCATTAATTTTGTCATGAAAAGCCCAATTTACATTAGGTCCATCCATGGACAGATGGAGCAAATGTCCTAAATTTAACGATGAGCATGCATCATCAAATGCAGTCTGCATATCAAGAGCTATAGCATGTTCAAGAAACTTTGATATAAGATAATGTGTTTTTATCACATTTACATCCCAGAAACAAACATGGAAATCCATTTGCTTTTGCTGCATTGATTTGTTCATGCTTTCATCAAACAGAACAATGTAACTGTTCTTGCTAAGCTGGCTCTCAAGAAGTGAGGTGAAATATGGAGCCAGTCCAAAAGAGGTCAGGTAGAAATTTTTCCTTTCAGACAGACCAATCTGTCTGGCAATAGAACTATGAGGAAAAACTCTGAAAAATTTTATTAATTCCTGTATTTGAATTAAAACTATGGTGACTTTTGACTGAAAACAGAGTCCAAATAATCTCAGCTCTGAGAGTTTCTTCCTTGGTCACAAATGATGTCACATCTGAAGGTCTTCTGGTAGTGTTAGACGTTGTTGACGTGTCCAAGGGCATAGTGTGAGACGGTTTTGTTGTTTCTGAGGGTAAAACTGCTCCTTGGGGTTGTGTTCTTTTCTGTAAAAAAAATAAAAATGGAACACACAAATAACTTATGAGTAGGCCTAAGCTATGTATATTTACCAAGTCAAAGTTCTAAACGCATACATAATATAGTCAAACAATACTTAACTAGAACAAAAGCTAATATATAGTAATTGGGAGGGTGAAGGTATGATAATATTCTTATAATACTTATGATAAGTGAAAATCTATTAAATATCTAACTGGAAACAGCAGGCCTGTAACCCCAACCCCACCCCAATCTTTACTATTTTTGTTTTGTTTTTTGTTGGGTTTTGTTTTGTTTCATCTAGTTTCTGTTTAGATTTTTTTAAATTTTTATTTTATTTATTTATTTTAAAAATAACAGACCTAAGCTCAAAATTGGTAATTTTCATTTATCCTAATTAGTTATTTGACAGATGTGATGCCACTTTCATGTATTGGCGGTTATTCATGTTATCTGGAATTGAAAACATGTAGGCCTATCCTAATTATAACCCTTCAGAGGTTGAAAGGGATATGTCTCTTCATCATAAATAAAAATTAAAAAAAAGCATTCAAAATATATTTATTTCCCAAAAAATGTGGTGAAATGAACAGTGGGACATGGGTCTGATAACAGGGTAAGGTATAGGATATGGAATCGCCATCAATTTCTATTCCTGATCATCTTAAACTGTGTCAAACATGTTCCCGTAAGCAGTTGTAAACCAAGAAATTTCATTCAAACACTATAATTTTGGCCATGGTTACAAATAAAACTGTAAATACATTGTAAATTAAAGACGCAAGTACAGTTGGCCTATCTATAAACTGAACTTATTTAAATATGTTTTATAAATTCTTCTTCTTCTTCTTTGTTTGTCCTGAAAAGGACGGTGGTTGCGTTGTGTCTGTTTACGCCTAAGCTGTGATATCTGCACCTTTCGGTCGACACATCCGACTTCTGCACGGCATTTTTTGGGACCGGGTTTGCCTTCCCTCTTCGATCCGTACTCGCTCAGCCAGACTGCACTGCTGCAGACTGTTTCCAGGACCACCACGTGGAGGTGGAGTACGGTCTTGACCAGCTCTGGTTCGCTGATCCTGATGCAAGCAGTCAAGCTATGGGTCGCTGACTGCATTCACTATTGCTGCATCTTTGGGCCCCGTTTTATAAATGAGATAAATGAATTTATTACTTACCTCAGTTGAAATGAATGATTTAATAGCCCACAACTTGAATGCGTAGACAAGTTCTTGGTGTTTTTTTCCAGTAGCATGCGACTTTACTGCACTTTCTCCCATGCAGGTCAAAATATTTCATCTTTACACATGGTGCAATTTGCGTAATTTGCAGTTTTTCCAGGCGCTATCCATGTTTTATAACTTGGCATTTCTAGCCATTTATACTGAAAGTGACAACCAGGCATGTTTCTAAATAATAATCTCAAAGGTGGCGATGCTTGATGCTAAAAATAAATTTGTGCGTTCACATCATTAACGCAAACCGCCGAAAACGCAAACCGCCGAAAACGTCTGGAAATAGATTTAGCGCGCAAAGGGAAGTAAAAATTCTACGGTAACTGAAGTTTAACGAAAAATACCACCAATAACCGAAAAATGGACACCAAGCATCCAACTTTCGATTCGTATTTTTTTTCCAGGTCCGATGTGGGAAATTCAAGGCTTTTAGCCATTTTTCCAGCCTTTTCAAGGCCTGGAATGTTTTTTTTCCAGTTTTCCAGGTCGCTACGAACCCTGTACTATGTAGCTTGGGGGGGGGCGGCACTCGCGCCAGAGGGCTGCACCTATATTAATTTTTTAAAATCTAAAGCTTAATGACTTGACAGCTGGGTAGATAAAGGTGCCTTAACCCATTTTTCTCCAAAATGCATTGTGGGTTTGACTTTTGGTCAAACTGGCTAGCGGAGATTCACACTTTACACAAACCAACGCAAGGCAAGGGAAAACCGCCATCATACTGTCCCACGTGTAGTCAATCAATTAACAAAACTGATAAGCAAGGACAGGAACGTATGGATAGACATGACTGTCTACGTTAGTTGGCATGGCAGTTAAATAAGAAGAAACTGAAAAGGACAAAAGATATGGTAAAAGAACAAGAACCCAAACTGCTAAAACAAGGTTACTAAATTCAGTCATGCATTTGACAAGAAAAATACCATGAATCAACCAATATCACTTGACAACTAAAAAACAGACTTTCTTCAGTAGGAAGAAAGCCCTAAAATAAGCAAACAGGCCTTAAATAGCCTTAAAGAGATTCCTGCAAGTGGACATGCTAAACACACATGCGCAATAAAAATGCACTTGTTACCAAGCCTGCATTAATACAAGAACATGACTACTAACAATAATAACATGTCCAATAATTTAATCTAGACAGGATAGATGATTTAAGATCCAACCGCCTCTGGCTTGCTTAATCATTTAATCTCTTGTGAAGATTACATCACAAGACAAAAGACAATGTAATTAATAAATGGCCAAAAATAAAACAAGCCAGACACCGAAATGTCCAACTATTTTTCCACCACTACTAACAATGTTTAGGCTTGTAACTCTGCACATTTCTAACAAAACACATTAATATCCAGTTGAAACAAAAGGATGTATACTCTCTTTCTAACAATAATTAATTTCCATGAATGAGCAAACCAAAGGCAGCTTTCCTAACCGAGAATGAAATGAGGATGAAAATGGAACCTGAAATACCTCTATTACCTGCCGATGCCTTTCAAAATTATTTTTGGCATCATCAGGCTTTGTTGGGGTGGAAGGACTGGTCTCTGGCTTCTCTCGAATCTTCTCCATAATGAAATTATTGACATGTCTGACAGCTTCTGGGGAGCCCATAATCAAACAAACACGTTCTGTTGTGCCTGGAAAAAAGAAAGACAGAAAATGACGTCTTTTGCCATACAATCTGGCAATCTGTTTCAAAACATTCATTCTTCTTCTACTCCTTTTAGAGCATGCCCCCCCCCCCCCCCCCCCCCCCCCCCCCCAGCAGAAAGCCTACATCAAGCTGTCTTGTTGTGGTGGTTTCTGTAACAATGTGTTTTATGGTACATCAAGTTACCAGTCCCATGCACTACCTCATGTTAGTTGGCTTGTACGACATGCCTCAGGATGCAGTAGTCCTGCATCTATCTTGTCAGAGACCCCCAACAACTACATGGGACTTGTTTGATATTAACCCCTAGATAACTATTTTTGGGGGATACCCAGATTTTCCTTATTCCTGCATTTGGTTTGGTTGCTAAGGACTATCTTCATTGCACAAGGACTACTCCATCAGTGCTCCGATCTCCTCCCTTAGATCACACAAGGAGGATCTCAGCACAGTGCACAAACTCCGTAGCACCGACGAGAATCCCAATGTGTGTATATAGGAATTTCACATTATATAAATATACTGAAGCACATTAAAAACGCACCACCTGTATAATCCAGGAACAGAGTGTGAAATGAAAATATAAGTGTTTACAAGTTTACATATTTGGAATCGTTATTCATTTTCCTATGAATCCATGCTGGTCATTAATTTGTACATTTGATTGTTATGAAATTCATTGCATTCTGTGCAGGCAAGGGAGAAAACCAAAAATGCAACCAATAAAAAAATTCATTCACACTATCCTCAGTATCTAGTATGTCCACCGTGTGCTTACAAACAAGCTTGGCAGCGGCTCCGCATGGAACGCACAAGTCTCTGAAGGTAATTCCGGGGAATCAAGTCCCATTCGCGTGTAAGAGCAGCTTCGAGCTGTTGCAGATTAGCTGGAGAACCTTGCCTGTAGACTCTGCGTCCAAGCTCGTCCCACAGATGTTCTATAGGGGACATGTCTGGTGATAGTGCAGGCCAATCAATCGTCACAATGTTCTGCTGCTGTAGATATTGCTGCGTAATGCATGCGGTGTGCGCACGTGTGTTATCCTGCTGGAGAAGCTGCAAGTCTGGATAATTTGTGAACCCAGGAGCAACCAATGCATCCAGAACCTCATCTCGATATGTCACAGCATTAACATTTCCACGGAAGACGTGAAGAGGCAAGTGATGATGAAAACTGAATCCTCCCCAAATGTGAATAGGTTGTGCTGACGAACACAGTAATCTGCAAAGCGCTCTCCACACCGTCGCCAAATCCGCATACGTCCATCAGCAAAGGATATGTTGAATCTGCTCTCGTCCATGAATAGGACAGCATTCCACTGCAGTATAGTCCATCTGACATGTTGCTCTGCCCATTGCAGGCGCTGCTGACGATGTCTGTGAGTCAAGTTTGGCCCAACATAAGGTCGTCTTGCAGTAAGGCCTGTATCTCTGAGTCGTCGTATGACTGTCATTCGAGAGACTTGCCCACGTCTACCCACTATTGCTCTTGCTGTTTGACTTGCCGGGAGAGAACGATTCCTTAGGTGACTCAGCACAATAAGACGATCTTGCGCAGGGGTAGTAACTCGTGGTTGGCCACTCCGAAGTCTATCCCGGGCACTGCCAGTGGTTCCGTAACGTTCATTGAGACGTACAATAGTGCTGTGGTGGCAATTCATCCTTCTGGCAATGGCCCGCGAGCTCATTCCGGTCTCCAACATACCAATGGCTCATTGGCGGTCGTTTTCAGATAGTCGTGGCATTTCAAGCACATGTACTGGGTGTTTTGTCTCAACGGCCTTTTTATACCGAGTATACTGCCACAACAAGCACACATTTTCAGGGTTATAGCTGTTGGGAATTGTGTTGCACGTGTAACTTTCATTGTTTTCATGTAGTCTGTACACAAACCCGTGGGTTGAATCATGCACTTTCCATTCCAGCAGCTATTCGCTCTCTACCTCATGACAAACACGGGGAAAATCCATTCCCACACTTTTTTTTTCCAGCTTCTCGGCATCAGTATATATAATAGTGGTGCGTTTTTAATGTGCTTCAGTATATTTATGTGGTGGGTAGGTTTCTAATTTTTAAATTTTGCCAGGGCAGCAGCCTTACAGCATACTCTTTACGATTTCCAACTGCCGTGAGATATTAACTTGCACATAGGACCTCCTAATTTTTTTGCCCTTATCCGAGAAGGCTAGGCATCCGATCTCACTACTAAGGAGACCAGAGGGGAGTATGACATCATTAGGACCAGTGGTTCTGACAATTTTTTTTTCCATAACTTATATTCCCTCAACTGGGGATCGAACCCAGTACCTCTAGAACTCGAGGTGGACGTCAAACCTCTTAGCCACTCCGACCCCCATTTTTCCTGCAGTAAAGCTAAAGCAGAATCACTAGCCGAGATCCATTATAGAAATATAGTAATCTGCAGTTTTGAGTGTATGAGTAAAACTGATGAATATTTATATGTTCCAGCAGCAGTTTGTTGTTTTTGAAGGGGGAAAAAATATATATGTTACTAGATAGTTACAGTGGTGAGACGATTTCTAGCAAACTAAAAGTATTGTTATTTCTGCTATCATGGAGACAACACTTTTACATCCCATCTCAGAGCAAATCACTGATGAATGACTTATTCTTAACAAAACCAGCTTTGGTGTAAAACTATGCATCAAGGCCACGTCAGCAAAATGGGAATACAAAAACTACACTTTACTCATCTACATGTGGTGAGTGATGAAGCATGCAATATGGGAGGCTGGGATCTTAAATGACCAAAATCTATAACATGCTGAAGCAGGCTATATTCTGGAGCCTCTTCCATGCATGTGGTGGAGAAACAAGTGAATCTTGGAACATCAAAAGGCAAGTAATACAGAAGATTTTACGACTGTTGACATAATATACACATAACCTTTCACTGACATTAGGTGAACATCGGTCATTTCAGCATGTACTATACTGAATGCCCCATGATAAACATTGGAGTACATAACTGAGAAAGGAAAATAGCTGAAGCAATGAGAAATAATTCAAGCATTGTCTGGCTTGGTAAAATATATGTTACTTCACTCAGGCCAATCCAGAGAAAGAAAACAAAAATTGGTGACATATTCAAGGTGATGACAATGATCTTCCATTGCAATGAATGCCAAGTATACCTGAGCATTCATCAGGACGCCCCCTCCTGGATGGACTACCGCTTGAAGTAAGAATATTGCAGATGTTATAGCTCACTTCTAAATTTGAAAGACTGCCTTCTTTGACAGTGTTGTATGCCAAACACTGCTTAACATTACGGACCAGAAGTTCTGGGGTTAAAATGACTGCCTACCCCATAAAGCATGGCAAATAATGACGAGAAATATGAACATGGTATGATTCAGTGTCAACTTCATCTATTCTCATGGAAATAAATATTGTTTGTAATCAATGTTTGATATCAATATGCTTGTGGGAGCCGCGCTAGAGTAGTGGTTAGAACACCGCTCTGGCGACCGGGTGATACAGGATCAAACCCGGGCGACGGCATTTGAGGATTTTTCGTCGACCGGGATTTGGACTGGATTAACTCGAGACCTGGCGAGCACATTTGAAGGAGTGTCGTCGACCAGGGACTGGCGGCTCCTGAGCCGACCCAGCTGCAATGGGTACCTCCGAAATCGGCGAGTATTTGCCTGAATGGCGAGGGACACCTGTCTCTGTACAAGAAATAAAGGGATACTCACGTAAAATCAATGTCAGGTTAGACATAAATAATAACCTGAGATTTCGCCTCGAGTATTAGCGGGCGTACGAAAAAAAAAAAAAAAAAAAAAAAAAAAAAAAATATGCTTGTTCACAATACAAAAAGATTTTCAGCACCAAACATATAAACACTCTGGCCTGCCTACATGCAATGCTTCCCCAAGTGTTTATTTTTCTCTTCAGCATCAACGAACTGTTGCTGGAATGAAATATTGATCTACTATTATCTAAAAATAACACAATGCCTGAACATCATTATAACACTATTACAGGGTCTCAGGAAGTGACTGCTAGTGATCCTACTTCAGCAGCACTCAGAGGATATGGGAAATCTGGTCATCCTGCTCTTGCAAGATATCAGGCTAAAAAATATCAGTAGAAGCAATCAATAAATGTAAAGAATGTTATGCCTGACCTCAGATTTTAATCACTAACCTGGATAAAAATCATTTGCCTTTGACATTTTAACCCTGGCACCAGCCTCCTTCTGTATTTGCGCAATAGTCTCCCCCCCTTTTCCAATAATTGCTCCAGCCACTAAACTGGGCACTAGTATCTTCAAGTTAATACTGTCTCCTGTGAATATATAAAAATACAAACATTGTAAATGGAAGCAAACTTAAGAGTTAAAACAATAACAAGTGTTCAAGAAATTATAACAGTAAATACTGTGTTTGGTTTCTAGCTCGCACACTCCCTCATTCCCCTCCATTCGTAAAGAGCCCCTAATTTTAACTTAGAGATCTACCTCAATCATATGCAGCAGAACCCACATTTTGTTTTTTTAAATATACACTGCACAACATGAAGAGCAGAGAGGTAAAAGGTGGATTCTTTATTATAGTGGAAATTAAATAGTGCAATCAGGTACTTACAGCACTTACATTTAAACAAAATAGTTCAATATAAAGACTTCCACATTTTTAATGTTTCTATGTACTAAATGATTCCTATTGATGAGACAATGAAATTCACAACAATCACAAAATAAACCTGCAAATAATTGTGATGCAGTACTGTAATTCTGTTTTTCAAGAGGCCCAGTTTTCTTCTCTTTTGAAATTATTTTTATGTTTGGTCTTTTTCTGTAGGTATTTTATTGCGGTTTTATGGCGGTAGGTTTAGTTATACTCGCACCAGTTTGTTTTTTCTGTTAAATTAATGGCGATCGTGTAGGGTTTTCTTTGTTAAGAACATCTCGGTCCTTTCTTTGTTTATCACCGCATGAGGTTTAATTTGGCGGGGTGAAAATTTTCCGTTGTATAAAATTAACCCCTCCCCAGTAAATCGATATTTGGCTCACACCAACAGGCGACATGTTAGACAATATGACGTAAGTGGGAAACGCGCGCGGTCGGGATAAACAGGTCACGACATGCTTTCAAATCTATTAGCGTAGACCCCGTTAAAATTTTTAAAGTGATTCCATTGGGTTAGTAAGACGCTATAGCTATGACGTAGGCCAAAAGTCCACGGGGATTTTCTTGTATATAAACCCGAGCGGTCTTTTAACGGACCCCCTTTGTCTGATGAAATTCACTACCGTGAATTTATTGTCTGCTCCATGCCGAAGAAACGCAATAAATTGGTATGTTCATATTTTAATTAGAGCCGTAATATTAGTGGGTTCTTTAATAGTCATAATCTGATTTAGTAAAGTTTTCTTCGGGAAGTTATAAACTTAAGTGCCATCCATTACTATCTTTGTAGAATGATGTAAAGGTAAAATGTGCCTAATTCTTTCTAGGATAATTGGCAGTATATAGGAGTATGTGAAGTTTTGAGATATTCACTGTGTGAGGGTTAGCTATTAAATACATGGGTGTTCTGTAGTATGTAGAGTGTTGGGTAAACCACCATTAATTTCTGTATATTTACAAGTGTAATTTTATTGGGCATCTAATGGTGCATATGCTATTTTATTGTGCCTTAAATGTTTGGGAATGCAGTAAGAGGAGTAATTTAATTTTTGGATTAAGTCGGGAAACCTCATGTGAAATGTTAAAAAGGAGACCAAGGAATTTCGGACAGGAGATTTCCCTAGTTTGAATGTATTGACACGAGGTTTGATTCAGGTAACAAAAGATTAAGGTCAGACAGTGTCGGGAGTTTTGTTGGTTCACGGTACAGCAGAAGAGTGTAGTTTGTCCCATACAAATTACCACAGCAAAGTTGGCATTGCAGAACCAAGAGCTTGATATCGCCAGAGGCGCCAGAATATAACCTACGATCTCAGGCAGTGAAGTCATTCTTACTTACTTACTTAGTCGTTCCCCTTCTACCGTGAGGTGTAGAGGTTTGGAAGAGAGAGCGCCAGACCATTCTATCAGCTGTCTTCTTCCTGGCCTGGTTCCATTCTAGTCCTCGGTCCTTCAAAGATTGTCTAATGTTGTCCTCCCAGCGGACTCTGGGTCGTCCTGGAGGTCTGGATCCCTGGCTCTTTGTTTCCCATGCTTGTCGTGGTAGCCGATCTTCTCCCATTCTGCAGACATGGCCAAACCATCTTAGTTGGGACTGTTCTATTTGGGTCTGCAGCGGATGGGATTTTAGGCCTTGACGGATCGTCTGGTTGCGGACCATGTCTCTTCTTCATCTTGGAAATGGGATTTGTCTTAAAATCCAGAGCACTTAGCTCATTATACCACTCCAACAACGGCAACGTGTCTGGGAGATTGGTCTAGATTTATACAGCCAGAAATCAATGCTGTGTTCCTCTAAACCCTGAGCGGGTTAACGGGGCAAGTCAGAGAAGCTATTCAGCAGCAGAGGAGCTTCTATATTTTAGTCAAGTACCTCGTGCTTGATAATCAAGTCATCAGTGCAGTTGTCATAAACCAGGAGAGAGGGTGAACATTCCTGGTTCTGATAAAGTCAATGAGAGAAGGTGTAACGGAGACGCCACCTCAGCAGATGTCGAGAGTGTCAGAGGGACACTGAAGCAGAGAGAGAGAGCGAGAGGAGATAGCCGGGACCAGTAGGGTCTGATGATATCCTTAGAGGTTAGCCTCTGAGTAATAGATGTTCTAAAAGTCTACTAGGTAGCAGTCCAGTGTTTTAGTTAGCGGCGCATATCGCCTAAGGAGTTGGAAGCTGTGTAAACATTCGTTTAGGCAGAGTCAGCAGGACAGAGACAGTCGCAAATCTTATAGTAGTAGGAAGTGGTGGCTAAAGTAGATGCCCCACCAGTTTGATTGTGGTTTCAATCATTAATCATTCTATTTTGTTCCCCAGCAGGGTGACTGACAGAGTGAATGTGGTTGTGGGTTTTTTGTGGCCATCTATTTAATTGTTTCCTTGCTTTTCAGGTCTGTGCAACAGTGCATGATATTTATTTCTTTGCTGTGTGATGAATTTTATTTGCTGATTGTGTAAATAAACTATATACATATACATTGCAAACTGGATCAGGCTCTGTACTGTACTGTACGTATATTTCGTCTGTATAGTGTGTCTGTGGTCTTAGATAATCCTTATCTCCTTTTGTTTAAAGATAGTCAGAGGGGGTGAGGCTATAGCAATTCTGAAGTCACGAAGCGGCAAGGGAGAGTCAATCCAGGTTCTCACCCTTGAGCCAATAGTCTCATCTTACCACAGTCATGTCATTTTCATCAAAATTCTATCTTCTCGGACTTTCTTACCACTAGGGTCTTGTCTCTATCTTAAGACAACCTCTAGACTTAAATCCACTTCGTGACAATAATAAAGAATAAAAATAAGGTAATTATCAATAATAAAGATAAAAAAGACAAGGCAATTATGAACTACGATGCTGGTGCTAGAAAGGACATGCATTGAGGAAACCTCCTGACAGCATTACAGGGCAGTTCTTGTTTTGTAATCCCCAGGGTAAGAGAAGTGTAGGGAGATCTAAAGGCACATGGAGAAAAGGGATGGAGACAAAAGTGAAAGGGATAGGGAAAACACTGGGAGACCTTGGAGGTATGGCATGATGAGAGAGGGGAACTTGGAATGGGCTTGAAGAGGGCCTATGCAGGAGAGCTGAAGGGTACTGACATTGATAAATTATGAACTAAAACAGAAAGTCAAACTATGTTCAATAAATAAACCTAGCAACATTTTCATTATCAAAGGATATGAGGTGAAAGGCTGAACCAAATGAATCATCCCCATATCTTCTTCTCTTCTTTTGTACTTCTTAAATAGTATGGGACCACCACTGCAGATCCCCCCCCCCTACTGCAGGAAGTCTGCACAAAATTACTTCACGAACTCTTACAGAGGAAGTTTCTATATCAACCTGTTTGACAACATGAGATTGTTAGCATCATATTAGTTGCGTCTTACAGCAGGTACTTACAGCCTAAAGCTGTGATACTTTCCCTTTTTTTTTTTTTATATTCCTTTTTTCCCTCCTTTTGTTCATAAAATATATTTGTTGACACAACTGTTATTTCAATTTTTTTTCCTGATAGGAGCTTACAAGTTGCAGCATTCATTCTCCCTGGGTAAAAAGAAAATGCAGCCTTTAGAACCATCCAAGCATTATATACAAAGTATAAATAAATCAAGAGTTGATCATATGACCTAGTTAACATGGACTGAAAGCTTGTGACTGGAAAGCTTCTCTCAGCTAGATTTTTAAGCCTAGAGATAAGAAACATGGCTGTCTTTAAACTTCTAGCTAGCTTCAATTTACCCACAGCTATGATCACTGAAGCCCTGTGTAGTTCCCAGGGGTCTCACAGAAAGAATAGGACTACTGAACCCTCAGGCATGTCAAACAAGGTGGTGAATACGAGGTTGTGCATAGGGCTGGCAACCTTATCATGTCAAAGAAATTGCCACAGAAACCATTGCTGCGAGAGCATGTGAATGCTTGGTGCAGGCTTCCACTGTGGTGGCTCTATGCTCTGTAAGGAGCACATTGGAAAACAATGACAGCCAAGAGGAGGGTACCATCAGACACTATTACAACAGTACCGTACTCTTACAAATCTACTTACAGGTAGATACAAGCATATAATTTGTATGTTTCTGTGTGTTTATTTTTGGAAAGGAATTGTGGGGGCGGGGGAAAGGAGAAGAGAGGGCCCAAAAGTAGGGTCCGCCCACTGTGCCAAAAACTTTTAAGTATGCCCCTGTATATAAATACAATTAAAATAATGTCATTAAATTTATATCTCTTGTGTAAGTATGTTTCTTTCTTTCTTTCTCTCTCTCTCTCTGACTCAAACACATTTGTTTAAAAGTATCAACATTTTTTGGGTTCTTGTACTGCTGTGTTCATTTCCATCTTACATTGTGGCTTCTTGTTAGTTAAACTGTTATTGATTGTGCATGTCTGAAACTCGACAGACTGCATTATCTGACACTGTGATGAGTTTCTGTCTAAAACGGGAGTGAGCAATATGGTAGTCTCTTAACTTCCGCTTGCTTCCGTAACCCTACGCTCTGGTCACACATTTCTGGTATATGCTTTCAGTTTAGTGCTGAAAACTGCAACAACTGGTGGTCAAATTCTTGTCAAATTTGACCTTTGTGCGTCGCTGGATACTGGAAATACGAAGACTACTACAGGCCTAAATAAGAACGTAAAATATTAGAACATGGGGCGAATAGACTGCCCGGGACAACCGCTGAAGAATTTTTGTTAAAGCTCTATTGCTCCACAGGGAGCCAACAAGGGCGAAGGGAAAAAAAAAACAGAAATTACGTTTATCAGGAATACCGTGGACATCAACAAGGCAAGAACATTACAAAAGTCGAGGGAAAGTACAGTTATGTCACATAAGTAGTTTGCAACACACTTCGGTCTTTTTACAACCCCGAGATTAGTTATTTACTGCCGTTCACTGAAACACATCAACCCACCAAAGAGCGTATCTACTGCCATCGGCTAAAAGCCGAAAACCGCCTATTAAAATGCGCGTTGCCTGGTACGTATTGTGTGTTCCTGCAACGAAACTTGTTCCGTTTTTTAAAACGTAACGTGTTAGCTGTTACACACAGGACGATTGGTGGTGTATACATGGTGTGTTTTTCTCATGGTGGTGTAGTTATTCCAAAAGTGCCAAGTTGTCAGTTTAGCCTGAATGGTCTAGAAATACCCACTAAATTGTTTACAATACGGGGGATTATTTATATTCTTTCACATTAACGTATTACTTTCTTCTTTTTTTCTCTTCCCTCCCTCCCACAAAATGTGATGATAAGTCACTAATCTTAGCGTTAGAACTATTCAAAAGAATGTCCTCTTAAATTGGAAGCCCGCAGCAAGCAGCACTATTTGGAGCATTCTTTGCGAAAAAAGGGGGATGGGGCCGCGATCTGGCAATGAAAGGGACGGGGAGAGGAGAAAAATAAAAGGTAAAGATAGTCCCATCACACGGACGTGACACATTAGAGACTTTACTTTGCTAGGTCCAGTCTTTTTCAGGTAGGCTGACCAGTGTCCTTATTCGCTGCCTTTATCTTCCGTAACTAAAGAACAGAATCAGGTACCCATTTATAGCTGGGAAGAGTGGAGCGCGAAGCTATCAGACTTCGATTCCGGAGCCCGGTGACTATGCCCCGATAGACAAGAGGTCTTACTCTGTGCCACATTCTCCGTACAGTTTTAAAGTATTTCCTAAGTCCGAGTCCCACCTGAAAACGCGACGGCGGTATCCAGGGTCCAATTTGGGAACCGACAAGAGTGCAGACTTCGTCTGTGATCGCGAATGCGAGAAGAAATCAAGTAATTCAAGACGAATTTTAGCAGACCTAACGACAGAACGTCGAACTAGTGTGGTGATCAGTGAGGCAGACAGACTGGCACTTCTCAAACAAGACATAATCAAGGTGATCACTGACTCAATCGAAACTGTTGCTAATCACAACGAGGCAGCAGACAAATTAAAATGAGGCGCACTGCGTGGAATTATGTGCCACAAGAATGCAATCACGAAGAATTGATTTTTCGTGACCTTCGTCGACGTTTGATCGTTTGTTTGTTTTTAAATAAGAGGTTTACTAATATGATTACCAATTTTTCTAAGTGCTATCTAATCCTATGAGAAGGCCATCAGGCAACACGAATATGCCTGAAACGAATTCATTTGTTCTATGTGTGCAGTACCTTGGCTTGAGCGTGTACAGCTAGATGCAGTTTTGTCAAAAGCATATTTGGCTTAAGCCCGCAAGAAAACAGTTGCAGAGTAAATGCAGAGTAATAAACAGCCGCCCCCCCCCCCTGAGCACAATCATTACATCAGATAGAAAATGCATCACTGAAATTAACAACAGAAATGCCAAGCAAAACCAGATTCCATAAATTGAGGAACATCCTATGGAATAAATCCGTGCCATCGGGCATAAGAAAAAAGGGTTCTGAAGTGTTAATCGACCAACTGTGTAGAAGTGAGTTCATGACACTTAGTTAAAAAATGCCAAATTCATGGCAGAGAATGGAGATATGGTTTCTCAGTAGAATGTTAAGAACCCCATGGGAAAACTATGATAACTGAAGAAGAATGTTGAGATGACTTACAAATAGAGCAAATGTAAGAAGACAATCATTGGGCATGCTATGAGAAGAGAATCACATGAACACATCGTGACCATGAGAAAGAGAAGTCCAGGAAGACTGGGAGAACAGCTTGACACTATGGCTTCAGAAGAGATCAACAATGAAACTGATGGAGGAGAATTTCAACAATTAAGATCTATGGAGGGACATGATCACCTATGCTTCGAGGCACAACACCTGACTTCTCTTGAAGTCTTACATTTTGGGATGATTTCTTGCTGTAACTATTTCTGTCGTCTTGTTGTTTAAACTGTTGGAGGTGCTGTTGGCGATAACTGTTTATAAATTGGAGGTCTCTCTTCTTTTCATGTGAATATTTAGGTGTAATTCTCCACATATTTAAAAAAAAAAAAAAAAAAAAAGTTTTGCTTCGTTTTGGTGAGGAGCCACCGTTCAATCCGTCGGTTATATTAAGGCGCATGTCTAAAATATTAAAGTCCTTGAATTTTCGTTCGTCTATGCCTTATTGGTGTTGACAATTATAGAGAAGGGTTCACATAATTAGCAGCCCTTCTCAAAGGATCTGTATTGTCCTTGCTAAAAAGTTGAGAATTACTAAACCCCATACTGACGTTGTAGTTATGGGTGTTTGTTGCAGATAACATCCAATTTTATAAAGACAGGAAAATCGTTGTCTCGCTCATCATAAAATATTCAGAAAGCAAGCGCACATAGCTGGTGTCAGGTGTATTCATCCGCTCAACTGCCTGTATCTTAACGACAGAGTAAAGAATCTTGGAGGATACTGAGAGGCGACATGAACCTACATGACTGAGCAATATTTGATCTAAGGAATAGAGCCTGTAGCAGATAACACTTGCAAGTATTAAATACTAGACAAATCAGTTAGGTAACGAAAAAGTCAATGGTAGGCAATCACTGTGAGGATCTACTTCACAAACAGTGACTCTAACGATCTACCTTGATACAATCACGTCCTTTTCTACTTCACAAACACTGACTCTAACAATCTACCTTGATACAATCACGTCCTTTTTCAGGTTTCAGTATTTGAAATAAGTTCCGCATATATTTAACGTGTATCTCTGCTATACCAGCTAACTCAACGTCTGAGCGTGGTACATTCAAACTAAATGATGTTTTACCGAACCTTAACATCACAGAACATATCGAGTTCTTGTCTTACTTATGCAGTTCAAGAATAAAGTGAATTTTGTAAGCTAGCTCACAGGCTTTCACTGGAAACACAGAAAAGGTATTCGTAATCTTGAAGATACCGCGTTTTTAAATGTACTGGCAGACGGGTGGTTCTAAATGTTCGTAGCTTAATTATTTCTTTTCCCATTTTCCGTCACCTATCTTCAACTAGAGATCTACCAAATCGTTCCCTGAGACCTACTGGCACAGCTTGATCGACCGGTTGCCGACCCATGCTATACCGTACACTGCGAGTTGTAAACTAAACCCCTGGCAGGTAAGTAAATGATACTGATAACACCTGTACATTCTCCGCTTTTAACTTAAAATGGCTGGCGATGAATGAGCGAGTAATGAGATACAGAAACAGGAGATCCATGTATGCTACTGGGGGTCGGAAAGCTGGTAGGGACTGCCTTTATGAGATTACCAAAACACGTATAGCATAGCTACTGAGGTTAATACTAATAGCTAAGAAGTTATTTATAATCAGGTATCCTGGGGGAAATTATTAATTGATCACAAAGACGCAACAACCTGTGACTGAAGAAGCTTATGTCAGTTTAAAACTGATGACTTGAGAGAATGCATAACTGTCGAGTCATCAGATCTAACTAACGCATTCGTCATTCGCAGAGCAATAAGTAGAAGTGAACAGGAATCGATACATCCACCCACCAAGTGGGTTACAAGGGAAGAATAAGCCACATTAAACATTACAGAACTGCATTTGATCGATACAGGAGACAGTTCTCTTGCAAGGCTAGAAACATTACATGCCGGGCCTATACAAATGTTTCTGGGTACGAGTAATTTCTGCCATTTTAAAGCAATATATCAAGTCATTCGTTATTCTTCAGATCCCCGAGGAGCACATGCCATCCGTTTGAGTTCTTTCCATGTCTTTTCTTTCCATTTCTTTTTTAACCCATTTTCAAGTGTGTCCAATTCCCTTCTCCGTGTGTTTCAGGTATCACTCTATTTCTTTGACCTTGAGAATTCAAGAACAAGGACTGCCGTGGCTTCCTCAACGTAAAGGATCCCGTTAGGCATATTGACAATATGGTGTTAGGCCCATATGTTCTTGACCATACGGTACGTTAAGGGCGAGATGGTCAGCACCACGCCGGCCGCCTTTAAAATTCCCAGAGTTGTTCTGGTATGCAAGTCATGAGGCTGGATCGACCACGCAGCCATTTGCAGTCTATAAAATCCCACCTCAACTGGAGATCAAACCACAGACCACTGAGGTCGGAAACCAGTGCACTAACCAGCGTCTTTTCTTTGCCCGTTAGACTGGTGCTTGTCTGGTCTTTCCCAGGACTGGTGATCCTGTCTTACCATTGTTTAACTGTAATATTATGCGCAAAAGCGTCCGATTGACAGAGTGGTTAGAGCACTTGTCTCTCGCGGCAAAGGTGCCGGGTACGATTCACGGTATCGACGTGCTTTAGTCTACCCAGCTGTAAATGGGTACCAGACTTTGCACTTGCATTAGGGAAGGAAAAGGTAGCGAGGAAGGGAACAGGTTACCCCACTTCTCAAAGCTGGACCTAGTGTATAGTGGTCTCTAACACTTCACCCCTACGGCAATATCAACCACACTAAAACAACAAAAGCCACATCCACACCTACCCATGACACACTGTCTCTGCTCATACCGAATCCAGACAACGTAAATGTGAGCGTATTTAGTGTTTAGATCAGCACACCGGCATCAGTTATAGATGACGAATTACTCCACACGCAGCACTTTTACCGGTAATACAAAACTCCTAAATACTGACGTGTTTTAATAAAAACATGAAGACAACACAACTACACACACGACCTTGATGACATCAACACCCAGATTAGCTCCAGCTACAAAGTGAACAAACTGCGGTCAGGGCGGTTAGATTAGTTACCAAGGGACAAAATAAAAATAATAAAAAATATTTTTTTTAATATTTTAAACACAGGCTTTTAATGCACTAAAAAGCCCCAAATAATTTATCAAGGAGATTATAGCTTGCAGTCAAAAAATGTAACATCAAATTGACAAAAAGCCTGGGGCGCTGATTCTACATGAAATTAACTTCTGCTTTCTACTTATTACACACTTATGGATAAAATATATGATAAGCGCTTAAGCGCCCCAGGCTTTATGTCAATTTGATGTTACATTTTTTAACTGCAAGCTATAAACTCCTTGAAAAATTATTTGTGGCTTTTTAGTGCAAAGCCTGTGTTTAAAAAAAAAAAAAAATTTCCTCTTTTTAGTGTTTTTTTTTTTTAATTGAAGTCAAATGTAATTGATCCGCTAATGACAATATCAGTTTGCGATAAACGAGTCCAGAAGCACAGGAGGCGCATGCATTTCATTATTCAGTATATTACACGGAATGTTAAATTTTTTTTTAAAATATATATTTTGATAAGAGTTGTAAATTACATTTTTTTTTAATGTAGTTGTCAGTTATGTGTGTCTGTGCACGCGCGTGCGATAGTGTGTGTGGAAGGGAAAGGGGGGGTGGTGTTCAATATTTCTTTCTCTCTCTCTCTCTCTCTCTCTCTCTCTCTCTCGAGAGAGAGAGAGAGAGAGAGAGAGAGAGAGAGAGAGAGAGAGACAATCGTGTTGGAAAAAATACACCTAGATTATTTGCAGTTATCGCCTATTTCAGTGATGATACAATGCAAATAAAAATTAATATTAATTTTAAGTTTATTCATTTTATTATTTTTACGACTGATTATTGTATTGTCATGGGGAATACATAACTATGCCAAATTTCAGAGCTATTGCTCATCTGGAAGTAATTGAAAAATCGATTGCAAGATTTGAAGGTGACAAGAGAGGGACAAGAGAGTGACATACGTTGCAAGCTAAAGAAAAGCCTGTAATTAAAAACATGCTCAGTATCCTCTGATATGAGGCCACGAAAAATACCAGCTAACTTAGTGTGTGGCCTCCATTCTTAACACACCCCCCCCCCCCCCCTCAGGTTGTATCTTCTAGCCAATCACATTCATTAATGCATGTCCACATGTGAAACATAATACGCAATTTTTCGCTTAAGTTGCCCACGGTTAAGAAAACGTCTTCGCGGCCGGCTCCCCCCCCCCCCCCCCCCCCCCCCCATTTGTTAAAAAATTACTTACTTACTTAGTCGTTCCTCTTCTACCGTGAGGTGTAGAGGTTTGGAAGAGAGAGTGCCATACTATTCTATCGGCTGTCTTCCTCCTGGCTTGGTTCCATTCTAGTCCTCGGTCCTTCAAAGATTGTCTAATGTTGTCCTCCCAGTGGACTTTGGGTCGTCCTGGAGGTCTGGCTCTTAGTTTCCCATGCTTGCCGTGGTAACCGATCTTCTCCCATTCTGCAGACATGGCCAAACCATTTCAGTTGGGACTATTCTACTTGGGTCTGCAGGGGTTGGGTTTTTAGGCCTTGACGTATCGTCTAGTTGCGGACCATGTCTCTTCTTGTTACTTCAACCACCTTCCCCAGATACCTCATTTCTGAGGTTTGGATCTGGCTTTTATGTGTTGTAGTCATTGCCCATGACTCGTATTCATACGTCAAGACTGGTACATAGGTGGAGCGGTATACAGCCATCTTCGTCTTCTTACCAACTTCTCTTTTGCTGAGGAATCCTCGATTTATGGCTTGAAAAAGTCTCCCAGCTTCTGTTCTTCGGGTAGCCAACTCTTCTTTGATGCTTCCCTTCCAGTCTATGGCAACTGCAAGGTATTTAAAGTGGTCGACCTGCTCCAAGACCTGTTCTCCCAGCATAATCTGATGTCTTCTTTCCTCTCGTGATATCACCATGGTTTTTGTTTCCGAGCTGCTTATGATCATCCCTCTCTTCTCCAGCTCTTGCTTCCAGACTTGCAGGTTGGATTGAAGATGTGCATCTGATTTAGCAATAGGGCAACATCATCAGTGTTTTAAAATTACACCCAAAAAAATTATTATAAAAAACGCCGTATATACGACCAGTGCCGTCCAGAGGCATTAGACTTAACTATCCCGCTGGCCCAAGAACTCATCCCTTATTCCCTTTCTCCTTTACTCGGACCACTAATCTCTCGCTTCATGGCCAAGCGCCCCCCCCCCCCCCCCCCCCCCCCACCCCCCCCCCCCCCCCCCCCCCCCCCCCCCCCCCCCTCCCCCACAACCCCCCCCCCCCCCCATCCCCCCCTTCCGGGCCCCCCCCCCCCCCCCCCCCCCCCCCACCCACCTTTCACCAGACATGTATACAACTAAGTAAAATAGTTTACAAGGATGACACTGATGCGAGTCATACAATCACAAATGTACGTTCGCCAACTCAGAGACGTCTGCTAAAACTGGTTGATTACCGGATACGGTTTTCTCGAAGAACAATTTGCACTCATCACTAAGCTCAAGCTCACTGTTTACAGTAAGACGTTTTAGAAAGCAGCTCATAAAACATAGATGGGGGGGGGGGGGGGGGCGGGGGGGGGTGGGGAGGGGGGGGGGGGGCGGGGGGGGGGGGGGGAGGGGGGGGGGGGGGGGGTGGGGAGGGGGTCGGGGGAGGGGGAGGGGACGGGTGTGGAGGGGGGGGGGGGGGGGGGGGGGGGGGGTGGGGGGGGGGAGGGGGGGGGGGGGGGGGGGAGGGGGGGAGGGAGGGGGGGGGGGGGGGGGGGGGGGGGGGGGGGGGGGGAAGAGAGGAGAGAGTACGAAGAGATTAGGTATAATGCTGAAACATTACCAATGAATGAATATAATGACAATCAATGAATAACTTTCAATTAGTATAAATCCCCATTAACTTGAAGCAAGGCATACAAACTCAAGTGGACAGAAAAATTACCAACGTTACAACCGCAGGGTCTTTGTCAGGGAACCACGAACAAAAACAGCAGAGAAAATAAATAGATAACTAAGCTAAATGCATTTGAAAATAAATCTAAATTATAGAAGTAGTAAATAAGTCGAAGAGAAATAACATGACAGATCAAACTGTACGTGCGCTGGATCGGAAACTAAAAATCAGACACACCGAGGGAAGGTAAAGGAACCCGTTACACGCCCATTGAGGCATATTGGGAATATGGTGTTAGGCCCATATTATCTTGACCGTCGGCACACTAGGGGTGATGTGGTCGGCATCACGCCGGCCGCCTTAACCTTCCCAGAGTTGCTCTGGTACCATATTTGGGGCTGGGTCGATCCAGGAGCCGTTTGTGGCCTAAAAAATTCCCGCCTCATCTGAGGATCGAACCATAGACCACTGCGCTAGGAAGCCAGTGCACTAACCACTATGCTACCGCGGCTCCACAAGGGAAGGCCTCCCGGTAAATTATGCGGTAAATGAAGAAAATATATGTACGGCAGTACTGAATCAAACGTTGCCCCTAACTCAATAAGCTACTGAACTTGAATTAAAGCCTAGCTACAGCTGCTATAGCTGGCAAGGTGCCTACTAGAAAGTTTGTGTGCCGACTCCGATCAGCCCATATCCCATCTATAATCGCACGGCCACGCATTACGAGGGCAAAAGGTTAGGATCAACTGTACCACTAGATATCCTCTGTCATTCACTTGCGTCCTTCACTCGATATATTCACCTTTACCCCAGCTCTTTCTGAAACACAAACCGCGCACGCATTCCACCTCAACCCCTCTCCCAAACACAGTAAGGATAAATTATCACAAAATGTAGCATCAAATCAAGCACAACCCGTTTACTGGAATGTGGTTTTAATAGAAAACTGTTAATTTCATTGGACACAAAAAAAAGGCGTAGGATGTTCTATCAAAGATCAACGTGTTTTCATTTCCTTTTTCGCTCTTTATAGAGCATGCAGACACACTATAGCTGGCCCCCGTGCAGGAAGCTTGCATCAAAGCATTCATAAGCTTTTGTAGCAGTGGTTTCTGTAGTTGGCTCATACCGCTCCACCTATGTCCCAGTCTTGACATATGGATGCGAGTCATGGGCAATGACTACAACCCACAAAAGCCAGATCCAAACCTCAGAAATGAGGTATCTGAGGAAGGTGGTTGAAGTAACAAGAAGAGACATGGTACGCAACCAGACGATACGTCAAGGCCTTAAATCCCACCCCCTGCAGACCCAAGTAGAACAGTCCCAACTAAGATGGTTTGGCCATGTCTGCAGATTGGGAGAAGATCGGCTACCACGACAAGCATGGGAAACAAAGAGCCAAGGATCCAGACCCCCAGGACGACCCAGAGTCCGCTGGGAGGACAACATTAGACAATCTTTGAAGGACCGAGGACTAGAATGGAACCAGGCCAGGAGGAAGACAGCCGATAGGATAGTCTGGCGCTCTCTCTTCCAAACCTCTACACCTCACGGTAGAAGGGGAACGACTAAGTAAGTAAGTAAGTAAGTAAGGTTTCTGTAATTTGTTTTACACGATAAGCTTGCCAACCCTTATGCACAACCTCATGTTAGTCGCTTTTTACGACATGCTTGAGGGAGCACAGTCCTATTCTTTCTCTGCCTCCTCAGACACTCCTGGAAACTACAGGGGCCCAATGTGTTTTAAAGGAATCTTATTAAATAAGGCCTACATCAGAATGAGGCACTTTAGCATGGAAAAAAGAAAAGGAGGTTACAACAAACTGAATATGACACGATAATAACTTTAAAATGACACAGGACGACAAAGATAGAATATACTGGACAGTCTATTATGGGCTTAGACGAGATCGGTTGACGAACAGCATAAGGTCCGATTCATCTTTTGTCATAACCTGGCACGTGAAATAGCCGTACAGAAACTCATTTATAATAAAGTATAGTTTTCGTGTAACAAAATGTATACAATTTCATATCACGGCGATGTGGTCTGTTATATCTGAGTCATAATCAAGCAACGTTAACCCGTACCAACGTGACCGAGACGCCAAACGTATCGTTTTAAAACAGTTCGAGGTTATGCAGATCTAAACGATATCCGTGTTTCGTATTTTTATCTGATCATTACAGGGAGAAAAAAAAACCCCCCCATCAACAACCAAAAAGCTGCACACTTTAATAAACTGATGCTTGCATAGAACAGAAGAATTGTGGAACTAATGACAAGATGACTATTGTGGAACTAATGACAAGATGACTATTGTGGAACTAATGACAAGATCACCATTGTGGAACTAATGACAAGATTACTATTGTGGAACTAATGACAAGATGACTATTGTGGAACTAATGACAAGATGACTATTGTGGAACTAATGACAAGATTACTATTGTGGAACTAATGACAAGATGACTATTGTGGAACTAATGACAAGATTACTATTGTGGAACTAATGACAAGGGCAAGAGGGGCAAGAGGAGCAAGAGATGAGAAGAAGACGCTGGAGATGCACACAATGAGGAAACCTGCTGATAGCATTACAAGGATGTCCTTGTTCTGTAATCCCCAGGGTAAGAGAGGTAGAGGAAGTCAAAAGGAGAAGAGAGCTGGAGACAGGAATTACATGAAAAGACCTTGAGCTGATGGCACGGGACAGGAAGACCTGGCATAAGCGTGTTGAAGGCCGTTGCTCCTTCGGGAGCTGAAAAGTGATGAATGAAACCAGTAATTAAACAATGCCTATATTAAATAACTGTATATGGAATAACAAAAACTATGGATACAAGTGAACAATGGAGAAAAGTTCATGAGTCCAAACGGTGTGCTCTTTGAACGCCCATTAAAAAAAAAAAAAAAAAAACCCGATGATGGTTCCTGAAAGATGTGCAGTTGTAGACTAAATAACCGATAAAGTAAGTTGACGGCTGCAGTACACAGAATTGTAGTTAACGAGTATTACACACTGCACACTCATCAATATGGCACGTGGAAGACACGTAACATGGAAGAACCGCTCGCGTAACAGGTGGCTGATAGAACGAAGCCAACGACCTACTTTTGCCATCAGCAAAGCGATGGGATTGCTCAGGAAATTCACTGCAGCAAATTGTGTTATGTGTGTGGGTTTTTCTTAAATGCTCTCGTCTGTAGCGTAGAATGGGCTGCCATTATGTATTTCGTGAAATAGTCGAATGTTACTTGATGATATAGAGTACTGACACAATACAATAACAGTGCTACCATGTCATAACTTCCATGCTCTTCGCTGCTAACGTTATAAAGGTGAAGGTCGTCCCGTAACAGATACTGTTGTAAGAGAGTGAAGTGTTAGACTTCACCTATATTAGATCTCATTGTATGACGTAGCGTGACCAGTTTCCCTTCCTCGCTGCCTTTGCTTTCCCTAACTCAAGAATAAAGCCATGTACCCATTTACAGTGTGACTGAAGGTTGAGGCCACCAGGTTTCGAACTCGGTAACTTGCTCTGAAAAGCATGCGGTAAATTATACATGGAAATTTACAGCATACTGTTCATTCTGCCCCCCCCCCCCCCCCCCCCCCCCCCCAAAAAAAAAAAAAGATTAGTATAACAGTTAGCGTCACAAGTCTGATAAGCTCTTTACCATCTAGAAAAGCTTCTCTCTTCAAGTCCTGACATGGTGCAAAGTTCATAGCTTGGTCTTACGCATCATTACACTGTCTCGCTTTGACAAGTTATCGGCTGACGGTGGCGTGGCACTGATGACAGGCCGTGGTGCTTAAACGTAACGAGTACGGGCTTTATTACAGATAAAACAAGATAACCAAAAAAAAAAACTGACATACTTTTACGTCATACTGTGTAACTTCACAGACGGCAATATGTAAAATATGCTACTATGGTGGCACAATCGACCACAAAGTATGCACAAAGCAATGCTTACATACACGTAAGGATACATCGTGTGTGTGTGTGTGTGTGTGTGTGACGATTTAAATCACTATTTGCAGGGGTTTTTTTTTTAAAAATACAACCGTGCACTACTTTGAAGCAACGGTTGCTTACAGCGTCAATTATGCCCCATGGACATTTACCGCATTAACTTTCTCAAGCAGTTCTACGACAGCCGATAAAAGATATATGGGTGGGGGTGGGGGGTGGGTGGTGCGGTGGAGGAAACTAAGTTTGTTCAAGTAACACGAAATGTGAAAAAAAACTAATTACTAACTTCTTACAAACGAGGGCTGAAATGTAAAAATAATTTATTTTTTTTATTTCTTCACGCCACCGATACAAGTTCGTTCGTACAAAGTGGATTTCGGAGAGATGGAAGTCTAACCAACGACCTACACGAATTAAGGATGATCCTAGAACAAATGCATAAATAATATACAACATTGATATTAATTATTTATAACTTGTGAAAAACATCTACTGGCAGTTTACATCAAAACAGAATGTGGAAATCCATATGGTATTTCACTCTGTATGGTTCTCATGATTTTCTCAGAAGATAAAGAAAGAGTATGACCACTCCTCCCACCAGGCACGTAGCAACAAGGTGAGGTTGTGTGTGGTGCTAGCAACTTCCATCATACAAAAGACATTTACTGCAGAAATCACCACTGAAAGTGAACAATGAGTGTAAAATGATGAAGGGCACTTGACAGGAGGACTTGGTATGTGTTCGCTGAAGGCTTATGCTCCTTGGGGAGCTCAAGAGTATTGATTGATTGATAAGATCAGATAAAGACAGATGGTCAAGACATGCAAAGAACTCAACTGCACACAAGAGAAGATAGATCCAGGTGAATAAGACCAATACATGCACAACAACAACAAAAACTTGATATAGGACCAGACTGGATGGAAAGTGTTGTCTCTACTTTCATGCGTTTTTTGTATAAAAATATGAAACGTTTGATGGTGAACCAATAAAATCCTCTTGGAGTCTTCTGATGCATGGATTTAAGTGAGATGCTACTATTGAACATGCTGAACGTGACACATGAATGGTGATACAAACCTGTGTACATGTGGATGTTTTTTAAGTGTAAATACAACAGCAACATGATACTTTGATGATGAATAGTGTGGACAAGAATGCCAGTGAAGAACTTTAGGTACAACCACACAGATATTCACCCGTGTGTTACCGGGGCCCGAAAGGGGAGCAAAGAATAGTAACACTGTTCCCTGCCACGCATGTCATAGAAAGCGACTAAGGAGGGTTGGGCATGGGGCTGGTTACCCCATCCTGTAAAAAATTTAAACCACAAAAAACTTCAACAAATATGGACAAGTCAAATAAAGAAAATAAAACACAGCCATCCAAGACAGGGGAAGGTCCTCTCGCAGGGAGGCGTATGATGCAACACAGAGAAAGCCGAAAGGAGTCTGTGTTGCTGACTAACCTTCTTTCTTCTAGGAGAACTTCCAGATTTGGCACCTGGAATGTTCGGACATTAAACGAACAAGGGAAAGTGGCGCAAGTAGCAGCAGAAATGAGGGAATACAAAATCGAGGTTCTGGGAATGTGTGAAACAAAGTGGAAGGGGGTAGACAGGAAGAAACTCATCACAGGTGAATTGGTGCTGTCCTCAGGACATGAAGATGAAAGTTCACACCACAGTGAAGGGGTAGCTCTTATGTTATCTAAAGAAGCACAGAAAGCACTCATTGAATGGGAAGCTGTTGGACCCAGAATAATAACAGCTACTTTCAAAACAGCTAAAAAGAAAATTCATGTAAATATCATCCAATGTTATGCACCAACTAATGACAAAGAAGAGTCTGTGAAAGAAGCATTTTATACTAGGCTACAGGAAATTATGGATAAAGTAAAAAGAAGAGACATCACAGTTTTGTTGGGTGACATGAATGCAAAGATAGGTACAGTCAACACTGGATTTGAAGAAGTCATGGGAAAACATGGGCTAGGAATAATGAATGAAAATGGGGAACTATTCGCAAACTTCTGTGCTTCAAATCAACTGGCTATAGGAGGAAGCATGTTTCCGCATAAGAGAATACACAAGGCAACATGGATATCACCAGACCATAGAACAGAAAATCAGATTGATCATATATGCATAAACAAGAAGTTTAGATCATCATTGCAGGATGTAAAGGTATATAGAGGAGCAGATGTGGCATCAATCACCATTTTCTGTTAGCCAAAGTAAAAATGAAACTCAAGAGATATGCAACAATGCAAAATTATAGACAACAGTTTAATGTAGGACAGCTAAGAAATCAAGAAACAAGAGACAAATTTGCGGCCACAGTATCCAACAAATTCCAAGTGCTCCAACAGCTGGAAGATGTAGAGAATACAGAAGACTATTGGCAGCAGGTCAAAACTGTATGGAAGGAGACATGTGAAGAAATACTGGGGAAAAGGGAAAGACAACAAAAAGCATGGATAACAACAGAAACCATCAATAAGATAAAAGACAGAAAAAAACAAGAAAGCAGATTTAAACACAAGCAAAACCAGAAGTTCCAAAGCCAAGGCTCAAGAAGTGTACACAGAAGCAAACAAAGAAGTAAAAAGAAGTATCAAAAGAGACAAGAGGAAGTATATTGAGGAGTTGGCAAGAGAGGCAGAAGATGCTGCATCCAAAGGAAATATGAGAGAACTGTATAGCAGCACAAAGAAGCTAACAGGGAAATACAAGCAAACAAGTTGCCTCATAAAAGACAAGAATGGGAAACTGCTCAGCAATATACAAGAGCAAATGAAGAGGTGGACAGAATATTTTGGGGACCTTCTCAATAGACCAGCTACACAAAACCCACCGGACATCCAGCCAGCAGAAGAAGAGCTACAAATTAACGGTGAAAGACCAACGAAGGAAGAAATAAAGAAAGCCATAAAGCTTCTAAGAGATGGAAAAGCGTCTGGACCTGATGGCATTCCAGCAGAGGCCATCAAAGCAGATATCGACACGGCTACACAGATGTTATATAAATTACTTGGTAAAGTCTGGGAAAAGGAAGAGATACCAGCAGAATGGAAGGAAGGATATCTGGTTAAGTTGCCTAAGAAGGGAAATTTACAAGAGTGCACAAATTATAGAGGAATAATGTTACTATCAGTGCCAGGAAAAGTATTAAACAAGATTATCCTTGAGAGATTAAAAGAGTCCATAGATAAGAAACTGAGAGATGAACAAGCAGGTTTTCGACAAAACAGATCATGTACAGACCAGATAGCCACTTTGAGAATAATAGTTGAACAAAGTCTGGAATGGAATTCACCACTATACATCGAATTTGTGGACTACGAAAAGGCATTTGACAGTGTAGACAGAGAATCACTTTGGAAATTGATGAGGCATTATGGAGTTCCCCTGAAGATCATTAATTTAATAAAGAAAACATATGAAGACATGACATGCAGAGTTCTTCACGAAGGACAGCTTACAGAACCGTTTGGGATAAGAACAGGAGTGCGACAGGGATGCCTCTTGTCTCCATTTCTTTTCTTGCTGGCAATAGATTGGGTTATGAGATCATCGACAACACACAACAGAAATGGAATCCAGTGGACTCTGACTAAGCAGTTGGATGATCTGGATTTTGCTGATGACTTGGCTCTTCTGTCCCATAACCGTAATCAGATGCAGGACAAATTGAAAACACTCGATGAGAGGTCACAGCAATTGGGTCTGAAAATACACAGGGAAAAGACAAAAATAATGAGAATAAATGCAGGTAACGATAACAGGGTTGAACTTGAAGAAACACCAATACAAGATGTAGAATCGTACACATATCTTGGCAGTAATATAGACAAAGTTGGAGGGACAGACAGCGATATCAAAAACAACCAAAAAGCTACAGGCTTTCATAAATGGGTGCTTGCGTAGAATAGAGGGATTAAAATGGTATGACAAGGTTACCAACGTGGAACTGATGACAAGAACTAGACAAGTGCCAGTGGAACAAGAGATGAGAAGAAGACGATGGCAATGGATAGGACACATACTGAGGAAACCTGTTGATAACATTACAAGACAGTCCTTGTTCTGGAACCTCCAGGGCAAGAGAGGCAGAGGTAGACCAAGAAGCACATGGAGAAGAGAGCTGGAAACAGAGGTGAAAATGATGAGGAGAACATGGAAAGAACTTGAGATGATGGCACGTGACAGGAGGACTTGGCATGTGTTTGTTGAAGGCCTATGCTCCTTTGGGAGTGGAGGGTTATGAATGAATGAATGAACACAGATATTAAAAGTAAATACAACAGCGACATGATACTTTGATGATGCATAGTGTGGACAAGAATGCCAGTGAAGAACTTTAGGTACAACCACAGATATATATACATTTTAAAATTCATCACACAAATATATAAATTTCAAAATATAACTGCACAAATATATAAATTTTAACCACAGACAAATTAAAAAATTTTTTTAATCCAGTCTCTCCAGGTTCTGTCCACAAAACCACTATAAAGTCAAATCCCAAATTATTTATATACTAATCTATGTCATCCAATTAGTTTTCACAGTGTATATGAAAAACAAAAATTTAGTTACAAATGTTCACATTTTTCATCAATAAGGAAGAAAGAACTAGAGTTTTTTTTTAAATGTATGCCTGTACGGTACTACTTCACTGATACATTAACCATCACAAGTGGTATGTTCTGGCAGGAAGTTCAATTAGGTTCAGCAATGTTTAGCATGTTGTAAGTTTATTTCTGTATTGTCTGCTTAGCTATTTGATGCAAATGTGTTTTTGTGGTTAGTGTTTTGCAAAAAGAATGTTACTGCTTAGATTCTGCATATGACCCCTGTTCAGGACTGTATTGTGGAGCGACCAAATTAGTAAATGTTGTGGGTGAGTGAATGTGTAATAACCTGCAGCTACATGTAGCAGCCTTCTCAGTTACAGGTCTTCAACATTACATTCACCATCTGTCGTAACACGGTCTATTCCTCCCTCCATCTTTGTCTCCCTTCCCTTCCCCTCTTCTTTATTCTCAGTAATTTTCATGTTACACTACGGTCTTTTCGGCGCTGTAGTCAGCGTTTCTCTTTCTCAGACATCACAGCGCTTACTAATGGTCACTGAGCAAATATTGCAAAAGCGTAAACTCAAGGTTATAACACATAGCCAGACGATATACCTTTGTTAAGAGCATCAAGCCTCCATCGCTTCATTTATATCCGATTCGATAGATCTGATGCAGAATGCCACCATCAAATTTGACTATAAAGGCAAGTGCCTGTGTCACCATTAATTACAGCGCGGTGAAGCTTTCCCACACGATACGCCTGTCAAGATTGCGTCACTACTAGCTCAGAGGCCAGGGAGAGAATTTATGTGCAATTACATCGGAATGCCCACTACCCCCCACTCACTATTCAGTAACATGAGCAACGGTGAAAAACCAACGAACGATCTAGAACATGTGAGAGATCCATAAAAGTCAGAGGCTTAGACCCGAACGCCACTTACACCCACAACCCGTGGACCGAGTGCATCTAAATGGCAAGGAAGTCCAGATTACAAACTCTTTGGTGTTAAAAAACGGTGTAATATAATTTCACTCTGTTCAGACTTTTATGTTTCTGAGCGGACAACAATCGCAGTTGCAGTCAGTCAGTCTTTTGACCGATCAGCAGAACCTAAAGCCAGAGATCCCGTCAACTCCTAAGCACAAAGGAGCATAGATCAACGCTCGCACGTGTAATGTCATATCGCTGCTGGATGACAGCACCTAACAACCTGTGCCAGGGCTGACAACACAGGATTACAGATAAGTCCAAAAGCACAAGGGTTATTTTTCCTCCAGATATCTGAGAGATCTTATTCAAAATTCCAAACAGAATTTTCACCTAAATAATCACGGAACTATATTTAAAGTGCCTCCCAGAGTATTAAAAAGTGAACTTTACAATACACAACGTTAGTCCAGGGCTAATGATGATTAGTAGGACATACTAGTCGGAATAATAGGGGGAAATTTGTCGCAAGGAAACAGAATCAATTCTCAAGTGCCCTTCCAAGATATTATCTCTCTGTGAGAGTATTCGCCTTCCTAATTCACCCCTCACATATAGGATTCTAACATTTAACGAGCCACTTAAAAGATCCTATATATATTTCTTACATTTCTTAATTTACATTTATCTTATTCAACTGTGCTGTGACAATTAATGTCCAGTTCGGGATAACGGTGCTACACCATCATTAACAGCAGCTTCACCATACCATGCCACCACAAGCTGCAGTGACCCAATTTCAGGTGTGAAAAAAAAAGATCTTATTAAACCAGCTAAACAATGCTATGTTTATCTGCATATATTTGGCCCAAAAGGCTTTACAAATAATAAAAGTGATGGTAGTAAAAAAGTTCTTAGCTGAAGTACCCTGCATCACAGAATCAACAATATAACTAATTATATGAAGGAGTTGGAATCCAAATCTGAATTCTGTCAGAATCTGAACGATGTTAACAAATTTAAAGTCTAAAATGCTGAGAATTTCATAGCTACAACCCAAATTTTGGTTAATTTACTTCAATAATTTAAAAAAAAAATGTTCTGTTATTAACTTGAGAAAAGAGTTAAAAGTTAAATGGGAACAACCAAACTACAAAGAACTAAAGAAATCTATATGGCTTCTAAGGGATGGATAAGCTGCTGGCCAGATAGCATTCCAGCTGATGCCGTCAAAGCAGACAGTGACACTTCTACAAAGATATAAAAATCACTTGGTAAAGTTTGGACGAGAGAAACAGTACCAGCAGAATGAAAGGGAGAATATCTGGTCAAGTTGCTCAGGAAGTTAGATTTGAAAGAGAGCACAAATAACAGAGGAATAATATTATCAGTGCCAGGGAAAATTTTAAGCAAGATCATCATTGAGATTATTTAAAAGAGGTCATAGATAGAACGGAAAGAAGAACAAGCAGGTTTCCAACAAAACAGATTTTGTATAGATCAGAAAGCCAAGCTGTACATAGTAGCAGAACCAAACTCGCCATTTCACATTGAATCTGAGGGTTATGAAAAAGCCTTCAACAGTTTAAAATGCAGAATTACTCTGGAACCTGATGAAGTATATATTATGTACCCATAAGTTCATTAGCATAATTAAGTAAGCATATGTAGACATCACATGCAGAATTGAATATTCATGAAGAACAACCTAAAGAACCATTTGAGATAGACTTGAAGTGTGGTAGGGATGACTCTTATCACCATTTCTCTTCTTGATAGCTAAAGAATTGATATAGAAAATGATGACACCTATAAACTGAACAGTTGACTCTGACAAAGCAGCTCAATGATCTAGATTTTGCTGATGACTTGGCTTTTCTATCACGTAGCCATTACAAAAATGGAATGCATGATAGGAGGTCACAGCTATTTGGTCTGCTTGTACATAGAGAACAGACAAGGATTGTGAGAGTAACCCTGGATAGACATCTCTGCAGGATGTGCACCCATACTTTTGTGTTGGCAGCGGTGGCATGGACAAGGTTTGAGGAATGGACAGTGATGTCAGACATCAAGAGTGTAGTGGTCTGCAGCGCATCTTTCACTGCATTGGAAAATGTATAGAACTCAAGAGGAGATAATCCAGCACAGACATCTGGAATTTTCAACTCAAAATGTCAGCGCAGTCTTATTGTATGCCTCTGAAACATGGAGAGCAAAGCAAAAATAATAGCTTGGAAACTGGAAACTTTCATAAATGAGTGCTTGCGCAGAACAGAAGTATTAAAATGGCATGACCAAATCAGCAATGTGGAAATGATGGAAAGAACCATGCGCTTACCAGTGGAACAAGAGATGTGGAAAAGCAGTTGCTGGAAAAGACAGATTAAACTAGTTGATAGCAATGCAAGGCAGTCCTTGTTCTGGAATCCACATGGTAAGAAAAATAAAGGGAGACCAAACAACGCACAGAAAAGGAAATTGGAGACAGACATAAGAGATAAAGAAGAAATGGAATGGATGGCACTAGACAGGAAGAGATGGCAACTTTTTGAAGGCTAAAACTCCACAGGGAGCTGAAGGGTAATGAATGAACTTGAGACCAAATCAGTGGTACCAGCTACAACTAACTGACTTTTACTTTGTATTATTGTTTTTGCTGCATGCCCTCATTGCTGTTTTATGTCATTAGGTCAGCACTATTAATAGATCCAGTTTGACTGGTGAGCTCCTTTCTACTGTGTTGGCACTCATTCAATTTCATCAGACGTTAATAAATAATAGTCTTACAACAATACTGTCAGTAAGTATTGGATGTTCACTGGAAATTTTATAACTTGAGAGTTTGGGATGACAGCGTTCGCGAGATGGCTCAAAACTGGTGACAGCTGAACTTAGCTTCAACAAGAAATTATACTGATCCAAGACCCAATACCCGTAGTCAGGCTTCCGTGAAGCATAGATCTTTAATTTTTTCATGCCAAGACCTTTTGTCCTGCACCATCTGTCAATTTTCTTCCATATCTTCTTTATCCTTCATGTCTTGTCTCCTCTATGTATTCCTGGGTCTCTTTATTATTTTGAACAAGGACGGCCTTATTATGCTATTAGTTGGTTGTATAACCCCACGATATACACATGTAGTGAATTTCTAAATACAATATCTAAATTAATATATAACAATATCGGGCATAAAGGAAAAGATAAGAAAGTATAAAAGAATTTTCTACTAGAACTGTTGGTATCGCCTACGCCTTCAGATTATTTGCTAACGAATAGCCGAACAAAACGGTACCCAAATTTTTCAAATTCGTCCTTGACATAATCACTATTCCTAGTTCTAAGAAAATTGTGCCTAAAAATGCATTGGGAAACGAGGAGGGGCAAGGCTCGATAACACGCAAAGCACGTCTCAATTGGTTCTAAGTCTACAACCAACTTGCACGCTTTGCCTTAGGGGTTTCCCCAAAATACGAGGAAAAAGTTAGAACATGCAGACAACTCGTGTCACAAAAACAACCTTAGCTCTTATTTCAAAAGACGTAATTATCACGTAAATAGAGAAGACAGCTCATGGAAAAGAATTGAACGTGTAGTAGACAAAAAAATAAAAACACTAACATAGAAAAAAAAAACTCTGTACTTCTGAACCAAGCCAACTAGTCCCATATAAATTGTATATTCGTGTACCTTAGGACTTGCTGACAAAGAATATGGTAATAGTTACGCAAATAGTCCATTAATTAACTAATTATAGCCATAATACTATAGTGGACCCGACCAGACTGTCAAGTAAAGATCATGCCTGTTTATAATTTTTTATGGTATGTTTTGAAAAAACGACTTTGGGTAAATGAGGTTAAAAGGTACGGGATACCTGATTGGTTGGATTTTAAAGGAAGGCGAAGTATGATTGGTTGACCTAAAACTAAAAATATATTTGCCTTGGCATAATGGGAGTTGTTATTTGAAACGATAGATTCAAAAATAAAGGTAAACATGGTCCCATTGGACAAAGCAGTAGATATCGGTACGAAACGGGGACTATTCACTGCCATTTCAAGAAAATTTTGTGTAAAGCAAGATCGATGAGAGCAGGCGAAGAAATTTTCTAACATAGGAAAAGCCTGGACATAGGGCAGATCGAAAATGTGCCATATTGCCTAGTCATCGTTTAACTTGTGTTATTTCCTTGCATTTGTGGTAAGATTGATTTTCTTAACAATTTATTTAAAATAAAATTTGAATGTGAAATACTAACATACGACTGTAAGTAAGTGAGTCTATGGCAGACTCAAAACAGAGTCTAGAGATTGATCCAGCATATGAAAGACTATCAGAGAGGTGTAGACCAACTAAATTATATAGGATTATCATCAGGAGCATAATACCTATCCTATTGTATGGACAACAGATTATTGCTGGAATTGCAGAGGCGTTGTAACTATTAGGGGAGAGGAATACTGGTATACCTGGTCACATCAAAAGAAACTGGTGAAAGGGATTGTCGTAAAGAGCTGATCTTGCATGTTTGTTTGTAATGTGCCTGTACTGGTTGTTGAATAGTATTGTAGGCTGTTGATTACGAAGGAGGCATATCCTTCTGATTTCAGAGGGTTTTGGTTGCTGTCAATAACTGGTGCCAGACTACAGTGGGCCGATATATTCATGCCACAGTCTTGCCTTTTTCGGAGACAACTGTAAACCACCATCATTCTTGAAGAAGTGGGAGCTGAAGGTTGTCGTTCAGCGAAGTGCAGGAAGATTCCTACTTCATATTACCAAGTTAGGTGCATGTTTCGGCACCTGATCGCTCAACAAACATTATATCAAAATAAAAGACTGAGAATAGTGATATAAACATTCCATCAGTGTCCATAAAAACGTACAAACAACATGCAGAGATGATGATAGTAACCAATCAACCAGTGTATACTAGAAGTCACCTCAGTTAAACAATACAACTACACCCTTATATAATAATATATGTATTATGGACAGAAGATCCATTGTATAAATTGATTGATGTAATTAATTTCTATGATTTCACTTTGATTGTCAGTCCTGATTCCAAATAAATTAGATTCAGGACAATAAATTGAAAAACATTAACTTTCAACCACTGACTTACTAAAGATAGTCTTTTAAAGTGTATTTCGTGTGTGATTGTCGTGGTATTGTTGTGTTGTATTAGATAATAAAATAATTTGTGTAATTGTTTATATGTTTAGTTGGTTAATGCAACCTTACACTACATTTCATAACCCTAGACACCAAACGTAGTCATCTTACATTCTATCTAGAATAAGTCTGAATGAGATCATAGTAGTGGTAGTAGAAAGGGGCCCTGGAAATTTACTCTAATATTTATTATATTCAGGGACCTTCACAGCTGACCTCATTCAGTACACTAAGATTTCTTAACAACAAACTGTATTAACATCAAACCCACCACAACACAAACCAAAAGTCATGACAGGACTAAATGTGTATTAAGGATCAAACATAGTAACCGTATTACCAATCACAGTACAAAACTAGTTTAATTTTATCAGCTCTCATAGCATTTTTTATTTGTTGTTTTCTGTTTTATCTGTGCTGATTTACATGTAATGCTCTAAGTAGCCAGTATTAAGAAGACATGTTTCTGTAGTTATGTGCTGTCTTCGTAAAAAATACTTATCACAAAGAGTAGATTGTTTAGATAATACTGGTCATTTAGATCACATGGTTCATTTTAATCACATGGTTATTAATTTCCATCTTTGATAAACGGAAGTGGTTGTGACGTACGTCTAGTTTGACAAGTGAATTTTCCCTGATTTGATGGATGATTAAAGGGACTTTAGCTTTCCATAACATTAGAACCCCTGAACATCAGTATTGTTGTAACTTTTCATCAACGAAGAGTAGCGGCTATGATCAAAGCAGTCAAAGACGATCCCCAGAACAGAGAAGCAGAAATTTAGCATCTCCGTGCGAACACTGAACCGTTCACAAGATGGACATGAGCGGTCAGAAGAAAGCTTCTTGCAGACTTCGCACCTCTGTGGCAACCGGCAGGCTTGCCCGAAAGACTATGGAACGGGAGAGACGGAGCGCTCAGCGTAGCGGATACGATCTGAGGAATCAGGAAACTCACTGCGAACGAGGCTAGTCTCGCAGAAATTTCACATCCTCGCGCGAGCAGCCTGAGACGAACGAAGATCGGAAGCCAGTCGGGCCATCGCGGTTTGCATGGCGGCTAAATAACTTCGACTTTCCCTGGGATCTGAAGAGGCGCGAAATTTTCACATGACCCATTTAACTTACATTCCCATTAGATATATACAGAATCTGAAAAGGGCAACTTTATCATTCATTCTGACAGCATTCTAAGATTCACTAGCATATAGTTAAATTCCGGCTAGATTTCATCTAAATTGTTGGCTATTGGAGTGAATTCTTTTCTGTGCAGACGGTAATTTATACTTTAGCTTCGAGTGATCAGTGGTCTAGTTATTTCATTTTTATTTCACTGGATCGTGGTGTAAATTTAAACTTATTAAATAAACCCATTTTCAAAGTTCCAGTGCAAACTAAATGTTACATCTATAGGTTAATTTCCTAATACATTAGCCGCGTAAATTAATTTTGCAACTGTTAAGGGAATTGTGACTTTAATACAGTTTAGTTCTGTATAGATAGATGTGCTTTTAAAATTATTAACCTCACGGAGAGTTTTTTCTTGATTTATTAATTAAAGACGCGAGCGCAGAAAATAGTCTAACTGTAAATGTATCGCGCGTTAGATTTTAATATGATTTCATTGCATTTCATGTTTTTTCTATTTGTATCCAGAGTGATCTTTCGAACCTCGCATCCCAGCAATTAGGCAGCATTTAAGCAGCCATTACGCAGTAACAGAATATATATAGAGCCTTGCAGACCCAGTTCGATTACTCCAGTGACATATGAACTTTTTTAAAGCTAAAATTGTGGCGACCTGTTGCAGGTCTCGCTCCTCTGAATTTAACTGAGAACAAAGCCACCCAAGAAACACTTTTAAAATACTAATTCATAAAGTCGTTAAAACTGGAAGCAGAACAGTCGCCAGTAGCAATATTCGGTTCTTGTGCGTTTATTCACCGGTTAAATCAAATTCTGGATATTTATTACCCAAACCGATCACCGTACTCTTTCTTGACTGAAAAAAGTGTCATTGTCCTCTCCCCCCTCCCCCGTTGCTTAGAATTTTTTTTAAAACACGCCTGCCGTTCGTAAGGTTGTAGTCACGTAGCACATTCTGCCGTAGGGGAGTGAAGTGTTATAGACTTCGATGTACTGGGTCCCAGCTTCATGAGGTGGGGTGGCCTGTTCCCTTCCTCGCTGCCGTTGCCTTCTCTAACTCAAGATCAGAGGCAGGTACCCTTTTACAGCTGGTTAGACTGATGCGTGACACCTGTTCCCTTCCTCGCTGCCGTTGCCTTCTCTAACTCAAGATCAGAGGCAGGTACCCTTTTACAGCTGGTTTGACTGATGCGTGACATCTGCTCCCTTTCTCGCTGCCGTTGCCTTCTCTAACTCAAGATCAGAGGCAGGTACCCTTTTACAGCTGGTTTGACTGATGCGTGACACCTGTTCCCTTCCTCGCTGCCGTTGCCTTCTCTAACTCAGGATCAGAGTAAGGTACCCATTTACAGCTGTTATGGAGTGTTAGAGACTTCACCATACTAGGTCCAGCATCGAGAGATGGGGTCTACCTAGCTATAAATGGGTACTTAACTTTGAGTTAGGGAAGGAAAAGACAGCGAGGAAGGAAACTGGTCTCCCCACCTCTCGATGCTGGACCTAGTATGGTGAAGTCTCTAACACTCCATAACCAGCTGTAAATGGGTACCTGACTCTGATCCTGAGTTAGAGAAGGCAACGGCAGTGAGGAAGGGAACATGTGTCACGCATCAGTCAAACCAGCTGTAAAAGGGTGCCTGACTCTGATCTTGAGTTAGAGAAGGCAACGGCAGCGAGAAAGGGAACAGGTGTCACGCATCAGTCAAACCAGCTGTAAATGGGTACCTGACTCTGATCCTGAGTTAGAGAAGGCAACGGCAGCGACGAAGGGAACATGTGTCACGCATCAGTCAAACCAGCTGTAAAAGGGTGCCTGACTCTGATCTTGAGTTAGAGAAGGAAACGGCAGCGAGGAAGGGAACAGGTGTCACGCATCAGTCAAACCAGCTGTAAAAGGGTACCTGCCTCTGATCTTGAGTTAGAGAAGGCAACGGCAGCGAGGAAGGGAACAGGTGTCACGCATCAGTCAAACCAGCTGTAAATGGGTACCTGACTCTGATCCTGAGTTAGAGAAGGCAACGGCAGCGAGGAAGGGAACATGTGTCACGCATCAGTCAAACCAGCTGTAAAAGGGTGCCTGACTCTGATCTTGAGTTAGAGAAGGAAACGGCAGCGAGGAAGGGAACAGGTGTCACGCATCAGTCAAACCAGCTGTAAAAGGGTACCTGCCTCTGATCTTGAGTTAGAGAAGGCAACGGCAGCGAGGAAGGGAACAGGTGTCACGCGCTTTTTTTTTTAACTTGCCTCCCAAATCACAATGTGAAATCAACATTTTCCAGTCAAGAAAAAGTACGGTTCTCAGTTTTGGTAATAAATTTCCAGAATTTGATTTAACCGGTGAATAAACGCACAAGAACCCAATATTCTACTCATGCTCTCTTTTTGTGAAGAACATAGATTTACCTGAACACTGTCTGTCAAGTATATTCAGTGGATTTTAAACCCCCCCCCCAAGAAGAACCTATCTCAGTGTTTTGTAGTTGTGACATTACAGCAAAAGAAAGTTATCTCCACCAGCTGTGCCCATCTTAGAAACCACACCATACCTCACACTTAGCCAAGTGCCTGTGCCATTCATTAGGAACTTTTTATAAAAAAAAAAACAACAGTAGCCTTTACGCTTCACCGTCTGGCGATTTTTTGAGACTATTAGCTACCAGCCCACCTCAATAAATCTGGGGCCTGACATAGAAGAAATAAAAAGACAATTTCCATTGTTCTACGGTATTATCTGCTGTTGTAAAATTCCTAGGAAGTGCCAGAATTCACCATTTGGTAAGTCTGTGTGTGCCTGTGTGCTGGCAGCCAAGCGCGTTTTTGAATGAAAGGAGATTTAATCTTTTTTTACCCTTATAATTAGTTCGACCTAGTATTAAGGTGTACTGTATTCACTGTACGGGATTTCTCTTAGCGGGATTGTTTAACTGTATTCATTTCCCCTTCCCGTAAAATTTGTTGGATAAAGGAAAACATTTGAGAACCCTAGCTTTTCCTCTACCTCTTATTACTGTAACCCCTTGTCTCAGGGTAATAAATTTACCGTTGGGTTAAATTGCCTATCTCTGATCATTCCCCCCCTCCCCCCCCCCCCCCCCCCCCCCCCCCCCTTTCCCCCCGTCTTTGGGACCGGGTCTTTTCTGTTAGTAAATACAAGCGGGAAAAGGTGTATGGGATACTACTCCTCAAAACCCCCCTCCCCCTTGTCATATTTGTATTCTGTAACCTTTGATTTCTGACTGTAAATTGATAATTATTTGTGACTTGATTTTTATGATAATAAAAGTATTAAAACTTTATTAGCATTGGTGTCAGCTGGCCCAAATCAAACATTCCCCATATTTGTTATCGTAGTCTGTATTCATGTACGTTGTGCATCAGAATCACCAAATCGGTGTGTGCGCCTGAGCGACTGGAACTGACAAACAATTGTTTGTTCAGAAGAGTGGTAGGAATAGTTTTTGAGAGACAAATATTGTCGTAATAAGAGACTGTCCTTACTCTTCCCAGCGCTTGTGAATCTACTACCTGATTTTCCTAAATCCTTATTCCCACAGAGCCTTCACTATCATTCTACACTCTAAAGGGACCAATATCCATCAGAACTCAGAAGGTGTTATCATGTTTATTTCCAGAAATTAATTTAAAGTACATATGATACTAGATGATGTTACCGGTTTGGACATTAATATCTGTAATTTAAGTGTATTTTTGGATAAACCTGCTGTCGCAGAGAGATTTATGATCAATAAATTTTCTATATTCTTTTCTTTTTCTACCCATGTCCTCTACTTTATTATCGCTCTTTGATCCTCGTCCTGTTTTGTTCGCATTCGTTCGTTTGCGACAAAATTTACTTTCCCATTCTGACTTTACCGTTTTTTTTTCATACACTGGTGACGCATTTATTACATAACGTGTCAGTCTCTGCACGAGACGAAGAGCATTAGAATGCATTCCGTCAGACACAGAAAGCAGACAGGTGTCTATACTTTTCTCATGACACGGCGCTCTTGAGCTAGATTCTCGACGTAAACGTGTGAGAATGCATTCTGTCAGACATGGGATAGCAGACAGGTGTCTACATTTCCATCTGACACATAGCACTACGAACAGTTTCTTAGCAGAAGGTGTGATGACACACTCTTGGCATGTTATGGCCAGTCGCCTGAGTTAACGTAAGTGTTAAGAGAAAGGGGAGAGACCGGCGCTATTGCGAGGTTTTGGAAATAGCGTGCATCCTTTGTCAGGGTTTTAAGATATTAACAAGAGTTCTAAACTTTATTTCATTCAGTCCTCAAGATTCGCAGTAGACAGGTCGCTCGTGTAAAGAATAAGCTGTATAGCGAAGTTTCTCAGTTTGTTTCGACAATTTGCCGAGCTTCTAGACTTCAAATATATATATATATCAGCGTATAATTCTAAGTTGTGCGATCGCCTGTAGTTCTGTGTTGAGGTAATATAATATATCTAGTATTTTGTGAGTGATTAAGTGTTAAATCGCCTATTTTATTTCCCTAGTTTCTTTTGTGCAGAGTGATTAATTTATAAGTCCGTAGATATTCTCTAGCTGACGTGTTTCAGTGGAAAGCAGAATAAATTATAATTTCTAGCTTAAAATCATGTAGCTATAATGAATTTAATTTTACTGCGAATAACCAGTCGAGAATATTTAAACTAAACTTATAACTGCACAGATCCATCACTGAGTATTGACGAAATACGTATGTATTTCTAATTCATGATGACTGATTTTATGTATATAACTTATTTCACTGGAAGTTTTAAACGTTAAGTCAAGCTCTCCTCTTGCAGTTTATAATGTAAGTTATAACCGAAGTACATAGTAGGTATAAGTATTTGATATGTTGTTTTTCTTTATACAGTGAAAACTGGGGTAACCCAACTTTGCCAGCGTTTGAGTACACGAGAAATATCTGTGAAGAACTAAAACATTTTCCTTAAAGACTTAGTGTATAACCTTTACAAGAAACTTTAAAGGTTAAATGAAGTAACGGGCCCATCGAGCCTGATTTAACTCTTCCAGAGAAAAACCTCAAGTACATTTCAGCCCTTGCGGCAAGGAACATATTCCTATCAGTGACATTCCGACGGAGTTTTGACTAGTGGTGTGGTGACCAAATATAGTCCTATCCTGAAAGTAGACATCGACCTGACATTCCTCATTTCTAGAAACCTAAGCTATTGACACTGTGCTCGCTGTTAACATTCGTGCCTGGACAATTTTAATGTGACAGAACCAGATATCCTAAAATAAGTAGAACCAAGATAACGTTCCCTGAAGCAGTGAATTCAACCCGTCTTTTTGGAACTGGGGTTGTCTTGGCCACGGCTACCATTGAAGATTCTGTATATGCATGTCCTAAAAATTGTGTTTCCAGAAGTTGCTACCAAAGCTGTAAGTACGCCTGAAAGCAAGTGATCACGGCTGAATGAATAGAGAGAATGCAGGACTGAGCGATTCCTTTATTGTTGTATTTTGGCACCCATTCTGCTGTCTTAATTTCCTTTATGCAAGTGTTTTTGTTGCTAACAATATTTTGCCTTAGGATAGATTATTGTCACGTAGGGTTTATATTCATTTAATTTCCTACATCTTCTTCCTATTCGTTCACCCAAATTCTCTCTTTTATTATCTCTGTATTTCATTTTTCCCGTATATTTTTCATCCATTCGTTTTGCGAATATTATTTTCATATAATTCGCAAACTTTACCTGTTTCTTTCTCAAAACTGAGAATCGCGCTAGGACGATATTACGTAGATGTCAGGGCTGCAGGGCGTCAGAAGGCGTGATAAGTCGGTTCGCTGAACACAGGACGTAGCAAATCGTCTACATTCTCACCGAGCGCGCGAGTTTCTTCTCGGCATTAGTCCCGGTGAGGTGTGATACTTTACATCTGCACCGGTCAGTATCCAGACATTTGTCTGGAAAATCCCAAACTGACACGGCGCTCACTTGGGCCATGGTCAGCTGTAGTGTGAAAACTGCCCTGCAATGGAGTCAGGCTGTCTGGGATTTGAAACTGACACGCGTACATCGTGGTCAGTAGGTGACAGTTACGACACGCGTTAAGCGGACGTAAATGTTGGGAGTAGGGGAGATAATTTCGCTTGGCGAAATAAGTTTGGGCCCTTTGTCTGATTTTAAGATATTGGCCAAGTTTGAAACTTTAATTTCATTCTCGCTCATAGACTCACAGTGATAGGTTGCTCGTAAAACAGAATAGCTGTTAGCGAAGATCTCAGTTTGTTTCGGCAATTTGTCGAACTTCTAGACTTCCAGAAATATTTTCAGCATTTTTATTCTTAAGTTGTGCGACTACCTGTAATTCTGTGGTTGAGGTAATTAATATGATAGATATATAGATTTTGTGAGTGTTAAAGTGTTAAATCGCTTAATTCATTTTAATCTATTTCTTTAGCGGAGAAGAGAAATAAAGTGGTAGGCTATTATATTTTCTAGGGAAGCATTCAGTGGAAAGCAGAAGGAAATTAAAATCTCTAGCTTATAACGGCAAGAGTAGCTATTTATGAATTTAATTTAACTGCTAATACTCAGTCGAGTGTATTTTTCTAAACTAACGTATAAACTCTAGAATCCAGCCTCATGAATGGTGACGGAATACGCACGTGTTCTTAATTTATGAGGATTGCTGATTTTTAAATATAACTTACGTCACGGGAAGTTTAAATGATAAGCAAAGCTCTCTGCTTGCAAGTTTAAATGTAAGTTTTAACCAGTACAGATTCTGTTTATTATATTATATGTGTTATTTTTCCTCCACACAGTGAAAGTTTTGGGGTGACCCTAACTTTACCAGCACCTAGTAGTAGTTTCCATACTTGTGAAGAAATAGACAGTCCTTATTTTGAACCACGTGGGTTTTCTCAAGTAACACTGATCTGACGGTGCAAGTTAGACAGAAATACTAATATCCCTATAACGGGTTTTCAAAGACTGTAATGATAAATACTGGACCTTGGAGCCAGCACTTAATTTCTTCTAGAAACTCTATATAATTTGCTGCCTGGTGGCGTGAATATTAACAATCATTTCCCGACTAGATTATATCTTGTGGACAAATCTGTGGTGTGACTAAAGTGAATCCTATACTGAGGGAAGGCACCGACCTGACATTCATCATTTTTTAGAAACCTACGCTATTGACACTGTGCTCTGCTAACTCCCGCGCCTGGAATAATTGTTAGGTGACTTAATCAGACATTTGAACAAATTTGCATACCCAAGTAGTCGTTCCCGGAGACTCCAAGTTAAATACGTCTTTTGGAACTGGGGACTTCTTGGCAGAAGACTGCATTTTTTGAGTCTGTGTGAAAATCTAAAATCAATGTGTTCCAAGAGGCAGCAAGCAAAGTCGTGAGTACAAGTATGAGAAGCCATGGCGGAATGAATGAGTGTACGCTGGTTTGAGTGATATTTTTCACTATTTTATCTTTGACACCCTGTTGCTGTCCTAATTTTTTTTCAATCTGCATAATTTGTTGCTAAGGCTAGAGTTCTTGTGTTTTGTCTTAGGTTAAATCAGATTTTTTTCAAACTCTGTGCATATAATTACGAGATAAAACAAAGACAACTCTTAGACTCAAACCCTATGTATCTGTGACTCGGGCGCCATCATCTGTTCTCTTAACGGGGCCGGGCTAAACCTAGAGTTAACACTATAACGGGGCTATCATCCTTGCAACATTTCCTTGATTTTTTTATGACTATGTGTATATGTATTTTCCTTGATGTACTTTCTTTGATGTTGTGAGCCGATTTTTCCTGATAATAAAATCGCTCTTGAACTTAATAATCGTGTTTGGTCAGCTCGTTCTAGATAATATATATATCATTGTTATAGTTTTCCCACGTCTGTGTGTTTACCTGTCGTCACGTGTATGTGCGTGCCTGTGAGTGATAGAAATATACGTAATATGTATATTGGTGTAGTCTGTCTGACGCTGTAACAACTGTTGTAGAAGATAGGTGAGAGAGAGAAGAATTCTTTTCGCTTTCAGAGACAGCCACTATATCAAAACCTATCATCTCACGTGTGTGGAAATTCTATTAACTTTCACTAACTCTCACTGAGTCTATCACCTATTCAAACCTATTCAGAAGGGACCAAACCTAGTCTTAATTCTCCTATCGAAAATCTACGACAAATGGGGACTCGTTTCCGGTCTTTGAACTTAGAATAGGAAGACGAGTACGACAAACGTGGACTCGTCTATCTGGATTTTGTACTTAAGATTCTGTATTCTGATATAGAGTAAGAGTGTGATGTCTTGTGACTGTGTATCTTTTAAAAATAATTACCCCCTAGACTAGCGATCTGTTTACGGGCGTGCTGACCACACAAACTAATAAGTTTTTTTTTTCCACAGCATCTTTGAATAATATACATTTTGGTTACAGGTTGATTTTGTCGGGATATATGTTAACTGCTGAATGTAATACTAAATGCTGGTAAAGTGGTGAGTGTATAACATTCACTGGGTACTGAGGCAGAACGGCGTTTGAACTAAGTTAAGGAGTGTGTTTCGGACTTTTTGTCCAGATTAATTCCCTCCCTTACCCGATCTGACTTCAGGGGCGAACTTATAGTGGATTTTTAAAAAATTAAGGGATTATTTTTCTCTTTAATTTTTGCAATATTCTTTTGCTTTTCCACTGTAGCAACTTATTTTTCAGAAGTTATCTTAACTACCATTTAGTTGGCGTAGTCGTGTTTTGCATTAAGTGCTTTATTGCCGATAATAGCAGCGATAGTTAGATTTTACTTTGGAGGAGGTATCCCAGGGTTAAGGATATCATCTTTTGAATTTTTGGTTTTTTTTTTCTCGTAAGTGGTAGGAACCAGGTTATTCTTTTTCCTATTTTCTATCTCCACGTGTCTCAGTCACTGACATAATATGGCCGAGAGGGCAAAGCTTAGACAACTCCTCAGGGACGAAGCGAGAGAGGAGGGACTGGAAGGAGAGGAAGCGAAAGCTTTTGTCAGAGACGAACTGGAGAGATATGATGCGGAGAGGAAAGCAGCTGAAGCTTTACAGCAGAAGAAGATGGATGAAGAAATGGAAATTCGCAGGGTGAACGAACGAGAGAAGGAGAGACAGCATGAGGAAAGAGAGAAGGAGAGACAGCGTGAGGAGAAAGAGAAGGAGAGACAGCATGAGGAAAGAGAGAAGGAGAGACAACATGAGTTGGCTCTTAAAGCTCTAGAGTTCCAAAGTCGTGGGGCTGCCTCTACCTCCAGCAATGGAGAGTCTTCTCCTCATTCTTCCTTAACTGACCCTGCTAACACTCAATCTCTTCAACTAAATGCTATGTCTTTCACTCTTGAATCTTTTCCTTGTCCAAATGAGAAGACTGACACATGGTTAGAAAAATTTGAGAAAATTGCAACTCTGTACGGGTTAGAGAGGTCGCGTTGGAATATGAAACTTTCCCAGGCCCTAAAAGGTTCTGCTTATGATGTTTATTCTAAGCTGGAAAGTAGCCAACAAGACGACTACGATGTGTTGAAGAAAGCGTTACTGGAGCGCTTTGAAATGAACGCTCGCAAGTTTTTGCAACTGTTTCGCAACAGCCGGAAAGAGAATTCTGAAACTTTTCACCAGTTCTCATCTCGTCTTAAGGGATATCTAACAAAGTGCCTTGAGCTTTCGCAGCTCCCCTCTACCTATGAAGGTCTTGAGGAACTTGTTCTAACTGAACAAATAAAGAACACTTTGTCTGCTGATACCCGGAGATTTCTCGCTGAGCAGGGGGCAGAAAAACTTGAAGACATTTTGGAAAAGTCTGAGCGTTATCACAATGCGCTGGCTGAACTACCGGCCACAAAGCGGAAACCGACAGAGGAGCATTTTCGAAAACATAACCTAGAGCAATCTTCTCAGGCTTCTAACCAAAACAACCACAGAGAAACTGGACCTCAAAACCCCCCTCCTGAAAAATCCAAGTTCTACAAGAACAAGTACCCCAACCACCCCAAACAGTCTGATCAACCCGACCGCCCTACATGGCAGCGTAGCCAGAAAGGACAAGGTGGCAAAGGGAGAACCCCTGAGCACGGGACATATGATCAGACCGAGCACACCGAGCCTAAACGCATCGGATGCTTATTAACAGTCTCGCAAGGCGGAATTATTGACAGTGATTCCCAACCTCTTGGGGATAGACCCTCAACGCGAGGTATTGTTATTTTGAACGGTTCTCAAACTTCTTGCTTATTTGACACGGGGCTTTCTTACGATTGCATTGTTGCCAGAAACCTGGTTAAACCCGGTCAAGAGACAGGAGAGACCGTCAAACTTTGTGGAGTTCGTAAGAGTGATGCACCTACAGCGCTTCCCATCGCATTGGTGGAGATACACTCTGACTTTGTCAGAGGTGTGATCAAAGCGGCTGTTATGGATGATCCCATCTACCCAGTCATACTTGGCGGGAGATACGTGTGTATTGGGAAACCGGAAGAGCCGATTGTGGCAGCAGTAACTACAAGAGGGCAAACCAAGAAGGAACGGGAGCCTGCGCCAAATTTGTTACCTATGGAACTTAAAGAAGCGCAATACAAGGACCCTACTTTGGCACCCTGCTTTAGGAAACTGCCCATGGCTAAGGAACCCAAACAGCACGGGGACATTTTTTCTGAGGATGGCGTACTTTATCGGAGAACGGGCAAGCCTGACCAAGGTTACAACCAGCTCCTAGTACCGAAACAGTACAGAAGCCAAATCCTAGAAATGGGGCACTCTCTTCCCTTTAGCGGACATATGGGACAGAACGCCACAAACCAACGTATAACCACTCATTATTGGTGGCCAGGAGTGAATACTGATATTATCAGATATGTCAAATCCTGTGCCCAGTGCCAACGTGTACCACCCAAGCAACGGACCCCCCCAGTCCACATGGGTGAAATGCCAATAATGGGAACACCATTCGAACGGGTAGTGATCGACATTTTAGGGCCTTTCGAAAGGACTAAAAGAAGGAACAGGTTTATCCTGACCTTAGTCGATACATGCACTTTATGGGCGGAAGCTATCCCGCTAACATGCGCAGATGCCAAGCATGTCGCAGAAGCCCTCGTGCAGATTTTCACTCGGTTTGGATTCCCTCAGCAAGTGTTGACGGATAATGGATCTCCATACCGAAACCTGTTGATGGATGAGATCGTTAAGATCTTGAGGACCCAACACATCCACACTAAGCCATATACTCCGGCGGGAAATGGGCTCGTGGAACGTGCTAATGGAAACCTCACCATGATGCTAAGTAAGCTGGCACAAGTGAAACCTGAAGATTGGGATCTCTGTATTCCTGCAGCATTATTTGGCTACAGAGAATCTCCTCATACTTCCACAGGATTTCCGCCAGCTACACTCTTATTTGGCAGACCCATTAAGGGCCCGCTTGAAGCCTTACTTCAGTCTCTGACAGACGAGAAGGCGGATGAGACAGTCGTCTCAGCAAGTAAATATGTGTCGGTTTTAAAGGAAAGGTTGAAACTAGGGTGGGACCTAGCAACGACTAACTTTAAGCGAGCTCGCACAAAGCACGCTAACCGATACAGGAAAGTCGCGGAAGAGAGAGAACTGGAAGCAGGAGAGAAAGTTTTGGTGTTACTCCCTACTGAGAACAACCAACTGAAGATCGGATGGCAAGGGCCGTTTACCGTCCTGAAAAAGATTTCTAAGGCTAACTACCAGATCTCTATTGAAGGAAAGGAGAAGGTTTTCCATTTAAATCTCTTAAAGAGATACTTGGAAAAACCAGTGCCAACCTCCGACCATCTCCTGACGATCGCCAAAACTGACGAAGATGATGATAGTGGCAGGGATATTCCACCGCTATCACAGGAAATCTTTCAAAAATGTCAGAAGCGGCGACGCTCTTTCAAGCGCGCATGGGAGACATTCCGGGGGAAGGAAACTTTGAGGAGTGGACTTGAGTAGGAATTGGACAGAGAGATTGAGGGGGAAGATGAGAGGGAAGAGGACAGACACCCCGAAGCTACGGTTATAGGAAATTAAACTCCATAACGTAGACATGGAGTGCTTCCATATCTTAAAGGGGGGAGGCTCTGTCACGTAGGGTTTATATTCATTTAATTTCCTACATCTTCTTCCTATTCGTTCACCCAAATTCTCTCTTTTATTATCTCTGTATTTCATTTTTCCCGTATATTTTTCATCCATTCGTTTTGCGAATATTATTTTCATATAATTCGCAAACTTTACCTGTTTCTTTCTCAAAACTGAGAATCGCGCTAGGACGATATTACGTAGATGTCAGGGCTGCAGGGCGTCAGAAGGCGTGATAAGTCGGTTCGCTGAACACAGGACGTAGCAAATCGTCTACATTCTCACCGAGCGCGCGAGTTTCTTCTCGGCATTAGTCCCGGTGAGGTGTGATACTTTACATCTGCACCGGTCAGTATCCAGACATTTGTCTGGAAAATCCCAAACTGACACGGCGCTCACTTGGGCCATGGTCAGCTGTAGTGTGAAAACTGCCCTGCAATGGAGTCAGGCTGTCTGGGATTTGAAACTGACACGCGTACATCGTGGTCAGTAGGTGACAGTTACGACACGCGTTAAGCGGACGTAAATGTTGGGAGTAGGGGAGATAATTTCGCTTGGCGAAATAAGTTTGGGCCCTTTGTCTGATTTTAAGATATTGGCCAAGTTTGAAACTTTAATTTCATTCTCGCTCATAGACTCACAGTGATAGGTTGCTCGTAAACAGAATAGCTGTTAGCGAAGATCTCAGTTTGTTTCGGCAATTTGTCGAACTTCTAGACTTCCAGAAATATTTTCAGCATTTTTATTCTTAAGTTGTGCGACTACCTGTAATTCTGTGGTTGAGGTAATTAATATGATAGATATATAGATTTTGTGAGTGTTAAAGTGTTAAATCGCTTAATTCATTTTAATCTATTTCTTTAGCGGAGAAGAGAAATAAAGTGGTAGGCTATTATATTTTCTAGGGAAGCATTCAGTGGAAAGCAGAAGGAAATTAAAATCTCTAGCTTATAACGGCAAGAGTAGCTATTTATGAATTTAATTTAACTGCTAATACTCAGTCGAGTGTATTTTTCTAAACTAACGTATAAACTCTAGAATCCAGCCTCATGAATGGTGACGGAATACGCACGTGTTCTTAATTTATGAGGATTGCTGATTTTTAAATATAACTTACGTCACGGGAAGTTTAAATGATAAGCAAAGCTCTCTGCTTGCAAGTTTAAATGTAAGTTTTAACCAGTACAGATTCTGTTTATTATATTATATGTGTTATTTTTCCTCCACACAGTGAAAGTTTTGGGGTGACCCTAACTTTACCAGCACCTAGTAGTAGTTTCCATACTTGTGAAGAAATAGACAGTCCTTATTTTGAACCACGTGGGTTTTCTCAAGTAACACTGATCTGACGGTGCAAGTTAGACAGAAATACTAATATCCCTATAACGGGTTTTCATAGACTGTAATGATAAATACTGGACCTTGGAGCCAGCACTTAATTTCTTCTAGAAACTCTATATAATTTGCTGCCTGGTGGCGTGAATATTAACAATCATTTCCCGACTAGATTATATCTTGTGGACAAATCTGTGGTGTGACTAAAGTGAATCCTATACTGAGGGAAGGCACCGACCTGACATTCATCATTTTTTAGAAACCTACGCTATTGACCCTGTGCTCTGCTAACTCCCGCGCCTGGAATAATTGTTAGGTGACTTAATCAGACATTTGAACAAATTTGCATACCCAAGTAGTCGTTCCCGGAGACTCCAAGTTAAATACGTCTTTTGGAACTGGGGACTTCTTGGCAGAAGACTGCATTTTTTGAGTCTGTGTGAAAATCTAAAATCAATGTGTTCCAAGAGGCAGCAAGCAAAGTCGTGAGTACAAGTATGAGAAGCCATGGCGGAATGAATGAGTGTACGCTGGTTTGAGTGATATTTTTCACTATTTTATCTTTGACACCCTGTTGCTGTCCTAATTTTTTTTCAATCTGCATAATTTGTTGCTAAGGCTAGAGTTCTTGTGTTTTGTCTTAGGTTAAATCAGATTTTTTTCAAACTCTGTGCATATAATTACGCGATAAAACAAAGACAACTCTTAGACTCAAACCCTATGTATCTGTGACTCGGGCGCCATCATCTGTTCTCTTAACGGGGCCGGGCTAAACCTAGAGTTAACACTATAACGGGGCTATCATCCTTGCAACATTTCCTTGATTTTTTATGACTATGTGTATATGTATTTTCCTTGATGTACTTTCTTTGATGTTGTGAGCCGATTTTTCCTGATAATAAAATCGCTCTTGAACTTAATAATCGTGTTTGGTCAGCTCGTTCTAGATAATATATATATCATTTGTTATAGTTTTCCCACGTCTGTGTGTTTACCTGTCGTCACGTGTATGTGCGTGCCTGTGAGTGATAGAAATATACGTAATATGTATATTGGTGTAGTCTGTCTGACGCTGTAACAACTGTTGTAGAAGATAGGTGAGAGAGAGAAGAATTCTTTTCGCTTTCAGAGACAGCCACTATATCAAAACCTATCATCTCACGTGTGTGGAAATTCTATTAACTTTCACTAACTCTCACTGAGTCTATCACCTATTCAAACCTATTCAGAAGGGACCAAACCTAGTCTTAATTCTCCTATCGAAAATCTACGACAATTATACTACCATCTAAGTCTGTTCATACCTTTAAAAAGGAAAATCATTAGACTACAGCAGATGTATCCGTGACTCTTTGGGGCTATCATTTTTTTTTTAACAGGACTGTGGGCTAAACATCGAGGGAAAGGATCATACTGTGGGTCTATCATTCTTGTAGCATTTTATTGATTTTATGACTATTTGTATATGCTCGATGTAATTTTTACGTGTTGTGATGAATTTTTCTGATAAATTAAATCCACTAAAACTTAATCAGCGTGTGGGTCAGCTCGTTCTAAAATATCTGTATAATCATTTGTTATAGTTTTCCCACGTCTGTACGTCTGTCGTCTTGTATGTGCGTGCACGTGAGTGGTATCTAAATATATATATATATTAATATATGTGGTCAATAGACTGTCTGACTCCTCTAAATCTGTTGTAGAAGATAGGGCTGAAAGAGAGAAGATTCTTGATTTTCAGAGACAGCCTCTATTGATTTCTACCACCTCACTCGTGGAAATCTATTTCTATTATTATCTTTCACTGTGACTATCACTTATTCTAATCTATTCAGAAGGGACCAACCCAAGTCTTAATTCCCCTATCAAAAATCTATGACACCAGCTCAGTTCTCTACTTTTTTTTTAAGCATCCAACAATTAAATATTATCACATACTGTATGTCATATCTTACTTACTTACTTAGTCGTTCCCCTTCTACCGTGAGGTGTAGAGGTTTGGAAGAGAGAGCACCAGACTATCCTATCGGCTGTATTCCTCCTGGCCTGGTTCCATTATAGTCCTCGGTCCCTCAAAGATAGTCTAATGTTGTCCTCCCAGCAGACTCTGGGTCGTCCTGGGGGTCTGGATCCCTGGCTCTTTGTTTCCCATGCTTGTCGTGGTAGCCGATCTTCTCCCATTCCGCAGACATGGCCAAACCATCTTAGTTGGGACTGTTCTACTTGGGTCTGCAGGGGGTGGGATTTTAGGCCATGACGTATCCTCTGGTTGTGGACCATGTCTCTTCTTGTTACTTCAACCACCTTCCTCAGATACCTCATTTCTGAGGTTTCTGTATATCATATCATAAATCAAAATCTGATGGATTTTAGAGTTAAAAATCTGACATGCAGATTTTTCTTGGCTCCATCATATCCCTAAAATGGGACCTAAGACACATCAAAAGTGAGGAATGCAGTAAGCGACCCATAGCTTGATTGCTTGCGTCAGGGTCAGCGAACCAGAGCTGACCAAGACCCTACTCCACCTCCAAGTGGTGGTCCTGGAAACAGGCTGCATAATGGCAGTCTGGCTGAGAGAGTAAGGATCAAAGAGGGAAGGCAAACCCGGTCCTAAAAAATGCCATGCTGAAGTCGGATGTGTTGGCCGAAAGGCGCAAATATCACAGCTTCGCTGTAAACGGACACAACGCAACCAACGTCCTTTTCAGGACGAACGAAGAAGATATCCCTAAAATACCACAGCAAATAGGTTTGGTTTAGTTTTAATTTTAAAGACTATCTTCACTGCACACGGACAACTTCATAAATGCTCAGATCTCCTCCCTTAGACCACACAAGGTGAATCTCAGCACAGTGCATAAACTACGCAGCACCGGCAAGAATCTCAATGTGTATATAGGAATCACACATTTTATAAATAGTTATGTGGTGTGTAGGTTTCAAATTTTTTAATTTTGCCAGGGCAACGGCCTTACGATTTCCAACTGCCGTGGGATTTTTAACATGCGTAACTTGCACATGGGACCTCCTATTTTATCGCCCTTATCTGAGAAGGCTAGGCATCCGATCTCACTACCCAGGAGACCAGGGGGGAGTATGACATCTTTAAAACCACTGGTTCTGAAAAAGAATTTCCATAAATTATATTCCATCAACTGGGAATCGAACCCGTACCTCTAGAATTCAAGGCAGACGCCTTACCTTACCACTCCGACCCCGACAGCAAATAACACGATCGTACTGTATGAGCCATCTTAATGATTATTTCACATCCCATCTACAGATAAGTTTTTGATAAAGCCAGAACAAATGCTAAAATCTAGAGAAATGAACCAGTTTGCAAACAAGGAACTACAACGCATGTTCACTCACGTCCTGTTTCTGAGGTAGGATGATCTCCCTCGCCTGTTCCCATTTGTCCTTGCAGCGAATCTGTTGTCTGCCATGAACTACCTGCTGTATTTCCGTAATGTAGGACTGCAAATTAAAATTAAGGTTAACCACAAAAGTACTAATATTTATCAGATCAGTGCACCAATGTCAATAGATTTTTGGTATGTCTATTTCTGTAACAAACCTACCAAAAAATAAAAAAAACTACTTTACTGTGGTAAATCAGTGTTTTCTTTTTTAACATGCATGTTTCTCTTACACTGGACACATACATTATTTTTGTAAACCTGCAACAGAAAAAAACTGTCTTGCGTTTAAAAAAATGATTTAACATAGAACTAACCAAGATAAACTATTGAACAAATTAAATTATTTTGCTGTTACTTCATCTTGTGAAAGCAACAGTCTAGGTTCTGTAAATGTGTAAAGAAAGACACCAGTGTTCTTTCACTATGCACATCAAATCAGTTTGCTTGTCAAAACTGGAGCTAGTATAGCAAAAGTCTCTATCACATCACTCTCTTACGGCAGTATCTGCTGAGACTAATTTGACCTTTTTTAAGCCTGAAAAGTTTCTCTAATGGACATTCTGTGCTCACTACAAAAACTGCTCTTGGAGTTATGTATGAAAAAAAAAAAAAACAATCATACCATCTGTCGCATTACCATTCATAGCACAGATAAATGTTGCTGTCACAAATGATACCTGTGAAATGAGATGTCTGAAAAAAGCAGCTAATAAAACACAAAAGAATAGTCAGAAACATAGAGATAATGATACTGGAACAGCATAAACACAGAGCAAAAAAAACAAACGAACAAATAAAACAACCAAAAGTTTGCTTTGACAGAATGAGGCTGAATACAAATCGATCAAGAGTTGGGCGATGCAATCAGGTAAATAGACGACCCTAAAGAGGGGCTAAGAGATTTAATCTTATGCTCATCAGACCAGAAACAATTATCATCATTTCCCTGTTTGCTCCCAATAGAGATGGTGTCTCCACTGCAGGTCATCCCCTTGTAGAAAGCCTGCACCAAAGTATTCAGGTGCTCTTGCAGCAGTGGCTTATGTAGCAAACTAGTTTTACATAAAGAGGTTGCCTGCCCCATATTAATTACCACTTATACGGTTGTGGCAGCAGTAGTCATATTTTTTTGGTCTCATTATGGCATCAACAGAAAAAAAAAAAAAAAGATTTCCCCCTGACACAAGAATCACTTGCTTGGAAAAGCTCTAAATAACTTGAACTTGGGTAGGACTGAAATAAAAACAAGTACTGATGGAAATACAAATTAAGAACACATTGAATGTGAGAAGACCATGAGAAGCCGACTCTCATCTGTGCCATCCCAATGTTGGACAAATTTCAGACAATTTCTTCAACTGGACGTGAGATGTGTGTCCATGCAGGGGGGGGGGAGGGGGGGGGGGGGGGGGTAGGGATAGAAGATAACAAGAGAACCATGTCTTCCACAAATGATAGCTCTATGGCAGAGACAAACTGACAGCATGCCTGCACCAACCCCACTGAGGGAGAAACTGTATGATGACAAGTGAAGTCTCAGATGTTATGAAAGAGATGTGCTTATATGAGAGTCTATTCAACAAGCTAAAGATAGGAACTACCGATGAGTGTAAATGTGGCACTGATAAAGTGACTGCTGAACATCTGCTTCAAAGTTGCCCAACATGTGAGGAACATAAAAAGCACTTATGGCCCTCACCAGCACCATTTTAGGAAAAACTATATGGAGATGCAAACAGCCTGTAGCTGACCACTGCTTTCTATGAAAATATTCAAGTAGATGTCTGAGAGTGTACAGAAAAGATATGAGAGTGAATAACATAGAAGAAGGTAAACAAATATTTAACAAGCACATAGGTGCATGATGAGACGATGTACATGTCTGCTCGTAACTCAATTTTTACGTATCTGATATGGCTCAGACAACACTTTCAAGTAGATAGACATAACTTTTCTCATAATAATTACTGATATCAAGATCCTAAGGTCCCTCTTTTGGTAACATTTCATATAAATTATAACCAAAAATAATAAACATTACTACTGAAATAAATACAGTAAATACACCACACAAGAGTGGCAGGAGAAATCAAATGCAGTTATGGCGACAAGAAAAGCTTCCTAAATCATTCAATTTAAATGTCAATATTAATACCACTATAAAATGGAAATTAGTTTAAAACTACACTAGCTTTGATCATGAAAAATATCAATCAAATACAAAAAATCAATCAAATTAAAATAAATTACTAGATAGGCCTATGCAGTAAATATCTTAAAGAACGACATACAAAATAAAATTAAACGTAATGTGCACAAATTAACCAGACCAACAACAAATAAATTTTAAAAATGACTTTTTACAGGTGACGAAGTAGTTGCACAATGTTGACGTCAATGGAGGGACAGTTAATGGCGGTGGCGACAGGCAATGTGCATGAACGGATGCATCGATGGTATATATGGCCACAATGCAATGACGACAATGTCGAAAATGGATATGGTTTGTGCATGGTGTCCATACAGTATAGGCACTAAAATTTTGTCTATACTGACACTGTATTAGCAAGCCGATGACAGTTTAAGTATTGTTAATTCTGCCCACACGAAGTGACTGAAAATGCAGCTTTTAACCTTTATCATAGTTTGTACAGATGTCCTACTCACAATTTATTTACAATACAATCTATACATGTAATGTGTAGTACCATGAATCATTATCCAGAAAGTGTTTCCAACAATGGTTCATTAGCATGACTCCATCAGCAGCAATGGTTTAAGTAAACACAATGAGCTCACAGGCTGGAGCTTTTCTAAATGAACAAGTTAACACCTCCACATCAGCCATGCCCTATGAATGAATTTTGTAACTTTGTAGGCCTACTCACACTCACGCATACAGCACAAGGGGCAGTTAGTAAATTTCAAATTCTCAAACTTGAACACAAAGATATGTTCTTGGAAAATGGGTGGGATCAGCTATCAAATGAACGAAATTAGCACAGAGGCAGGGATGAATGAAAAGCACTCGTGTAGCTGCTACTGGAATGATTCCTACTGTGCCTATCTACAACCGATGCTTACTCATGCGCTCATGAATGAGCTATTTTGGGCAAAATAATGAAGGAAAGAAACAAATTCCAAACCACTGAAGAATGCAGATGATTTGAGTCAATGATCGATGCTGATGCAATGAATGATGGCGAAAACGTTGTCAGATGAGGAAATGTTAAAATTGCATCATCACCTTGAAATACCCTGGCCTCAAGTTCACTCATTCTGCAGTTAGATGACTTGTACTCCAAGGTATCCTGGCTGGAGAAAATATTTTTGGCAGACCCAAATCTGCCTTGCTGCCCCAGTGCAAATGTTATGGAGAAAACCTCAGAATTTGTGGGCCTAGTAACCAATTGCAAAAACTAAAACATCAGGAAGAGTTGTTTTTGACACGTGGGCAGACGATCCTTGATCACACTAATAGCTACTGAGCCTTGCAAGTGGGTGTGTGTTGCACACTAAAGTCCAAAGTGGATGTCACTGGTATCATTCAATGACCTAAAAATACGTTTATGCTTGACAATTATTCATGAAATTACAAAATATAATCCAAAACACTCTTCAAGGTTTATTTTAAAACAATACGAGTTGATTCTCTTAACGATATTGGTAAGAAATTTAGGTCGGTCAACGTCATAATTTTCCGCTTAGTATGCATGCCCTTCGCGGCCCAGCTGAGGTGACCGCAGCAATAACTTCCGTCTTAAATCGCATTCGTCAGACTGCACGTTTCAATTTCAAGTGCGCGATATGGCGTTCATACTTACTTCATAATTAAATGTATATAAACATTTACGATTCTCAAATTATAAAACATACTGAACGAAAATACAGTGCGTTTTGACACACAACCGCACAGGCATGCCCTTACACGAATCATAGGACGGAAAAAAACAACTCCGACGGTGAGTTTTAGACTAAAACTACATCCAATAATAATGAAATCGTTTTTAATTTGAAGCTGCAAATTACTCTTGGTGCTAATTTTAATGTGTGATACCTAGTTTAAGCTTTAAAGTGTATAAAACTGTTGAAATGTTACGATTTTTGCTATCACCGGCAAGATTTTTAAAGCCGCCATTTTTGCCGTTCATCGATAAGACAAGGTGCAAATTCTTCGCTCCTACTTAAAGAAATCGAAAAATCGTCCTAACCTCCACCTTGGTTAGATCTCTTGGTGACCCCATTATCTGTTTCTCCGTCTAAAGGTCTTTTCCTTGAATCAGAGGTGTCCATTTCAGTACCAATAGTGCCGTTGTAATTCATTGCCGTGTCCGTTTGTCAGGGCTCAGTTCTCGTGGGGTATCGAAATGCTGGTATGATCACGAGACTTGCCGCATGCACCCCATGTGTTACAGCTTTAAAAAAAAACTGGATCAAATTTTAATTTGCTTGTCATTCTTCTAATGTCTAGATAATTTAATAAAAATATAAGGGAGCGCTTTTTACACTTACAATTTTCTTATTTCAAATTGAAAATATTTAACTATTTTCTGCCACAAACGAAAGTGAAGTCACGAGTACTGCTGCTGCAGTAGTAGTCTGTGGCCGGTAGCTTAAATAGCCACGCCCACTTTTAGGACTAAAGTAAACACAATTATGAGTTTTAAAACAAAACGGCTTTTTCCTAAAACAGAATTCACCAGCACAGAGAAATGCTTAAAATGTATTTCAGCAAAAACATCTTCTTGATCGCATTATTGTCAACTTCTTATCGTTTCCTTTCTTGTTTCTGTTGCATCACCAAGGTCCTAGATCCTGTGTGTGCACACGGTCTTTCGTTGCTGCATTCAATCTTACCGTCGCTATTAGCATACATTGTAGTTGTTCATTTCCTTTTGTGCTTGTGCTGATTTTTTTATCCATCTCTAGTATTCTAAAATGTCTGTTTCTATCCTGGTTTTCGCAGTTGAGCCCAAAGTTAACCTTTGTCTATATTCTTATCAAAACAGGCCTCCGCCACCCCCCCCCCCCCCCTTATTCGACTACGTCTTGATAATCCCCCTCAGTTACTCATGATCTTATAATTATTTGTAAGTGTGTTTAATTAGTCCGTTTTTATAACTTCTGAAAGGCTCTGCCAATATCTGAATTCACGTGATGCCAAATAACTGCTGTTGGAGTTGAAGAAGTGCAACGGAATCAATATGTAGCATTCTTATTTACTGACTATATAATATAAAATAACATCCCTGGATCATCTCGTTGTTGATGGCCGACAAAAGCAACATTGATCAATGTTTTCTTACTTTCATTCATTCATAACCCTTCGCTCTCCAATGAGCTTAGGCCTTCAACAAACACATGCCAAGTCCTCCTGTCACGTGCCATCATCTCAAGTTCTTTCCACGTTCTCCTTATCATTTTCACCTCTGTTTCCAGCTCTCTTCTCCATGTGCTTCTTGGTCTACTTCTGCCTCTCTTTCCCTGGGGGTTCTAGAACAAGGACTGCCTTGTAATGCTATCAACAGGTTTCCTCAGTGTGTGTCCTATCCATCGCCATTGTCTTCTCATCTTTTTTTCCACTGGCACTTGTCTAGTTCTTGTCATCAGTTCCACATTGGTAACCTTGTCATACCATTTTAATCCCTCTATTCTACGCAAGCACCCATTTATGAAAGTCTGTAGCTTTTTGGTTGTTGTCTTTGTTGTTCTCCATGTCTCCGAGCCATACAATAGGACTGACTTCTCAGTGGAATCAATTTGTTGTTGCCCTACAAGACGCCACTAGGCGTGATGGCCACTGACTGCTTTGACGGTCGGTGGTTAAGGATCTAAGAAGAAGAAGAAGTAGCTTTTTGGTTCTTGTTTTTGTTGTTCTCCAGTTTTCTTACTTTATCTGCTGGAAAGCACATTTTGATATGAAGTATCATGAGTTCAGTTACATGACTGACTGGACAGTGAAATTATCTGCTTTTACTTGTGGCCAGTTGCATGAACCAGTTAGATACTTAAATTTCGAAGTGCTTGGTGTTTGGTTTCAGCACGAATAAGTCGACTTTTCAAGAAAGTTGTTATTTCTTTCATTCGATGCATCTTGACCAGGGTAATTCTATAACGTATATTAGAAGCTTTAGATGGTAAACTCAAAGAGGAAAAAGCAAGATTTAGAACAGGAAGATCTTCTAGGTGTCAGCAACTCTCATTGTTATTATAGAGCAGTCATATGGATAACGGACACCTCTAAATACGAAATTTGTGGATTTATAAAAGAACGCATTTGATATTATAGACTGCATATTATGTGGAAAATACTCAAAAATAGAGGAATTCCTTCGAAAATTATTAAAATATTTCAAGACTTTTAAAAGAGGCCACGTGCACAATTGTCCACAAAGAAAACTATCAAAACCCTTTACAGAGCAGAATGAGATCAGACAAGAATGTCCTTCATTTTCAGATGCATAAGCTGCTGATCCATCTGTACATATCTAGAAATTAGGCAAAGGCAGATGCACTAAACGCTACAGCAGAAGTTTATAACCCAAAGGAAAGCATTTGACGTTTTCACAGATGAGTTGTCAGTAATCACATCACTCAGGAGTCAAAGTAAGAAAGACCTAAATGGCCTAAAATTTTAATAGGAGATTTGCCTCTTTTAATGAGGCGCTACGTTCAACCTGGACACTAGTCAGTCGATAATTTTAGGGCGCATGCCCAAATATAAAAGACCTGGTGGCGGGGCTAATTTTTTTTTAATATTACCTCTCCGAAAAAGATGCACACTGTCAGCAATTCAAACGAATTGTGATATATTAGACCTTATGTCACTGCAGTATTACCGGAAATGAAGAGACTGACAAAGGCCGGTGGAAAATACCTTAACTGACACAAACGTAATATATGAAGAGGCCTGTAGACTTATTAGGAACATATAGGGAACAGATGGGAGAGAGAGTATCCAGGCCGCCATAAAAATTTTATCACCTGCTCATAATCATAATTTTTATTTGCGCTCCTTACAAAGCATGAAGCCTGGTCTCCTGCAGGAAGCTTGCACTAAGGCGTCCCATACTGTTGCAGTGGTGGTTTACGTGCTAATTTGTTTGACATGATGAGGTTGTCAGCCCTATGTACAATCTCATATTAGTCGCCTTATACTACAAACCTGAGGGTGCAGTAAACCTATTCGTTATGTGTCACTTCACAGACCTCCCGGGAACTACACGGGGCATATTACCTGCTCAGCAGTAGGGAACAAGTAATTCTCTTCACACTTTGCACAAGACACAAAAGACTGAGATGTTAACTGTTCAGTAATCTAAAGACTGGCACAGCCGCTGAGAGTTCTTTAGTGGATAAAATTACTGCTCAAATTTTGTTGCTAGTGTACCCGACAAATGAGGAACAGACAACGCACACATGGCTGTCATCGGTACCAAGCCAGGACAAGGTCTATGAAGGTGTAAAAAAAAAACTGAGGCTTGCCACTTGTGTGTCTCCCCCCCCCCCCCCCCCCCCCCCCCCATCCTTGACGGCGTCTGATGACGTTCGATGAAGAAAGCCACTAAGATATTCCATATCAGCAACTTTTGTTTCTTTGAAGTGTTTCCCTTGTTATGATGAGGCACTAATCTTTCAACATTGACCGAAGTCCTTCGATTATATTATACTGCATTTAGAGTATTAAAAAAAAAACTTTTCTGAACTCTAGTGCAACATTGATAAAAACTAAGCCCTGAAAAGTACTACTAGTTTAGATGAGTTAACTTGATGAAGCCCTGATAAGCTGCTAGTCATGAACAGGACTGTTAGCCACGCCGGCAGCCAGCACCACTGATTTCACTAACGATGTTCTTCATGCTCATAGTTAGGTCATGAGACAAACGACAGATGAAAAGAAAACAGGAATACGGTGGACATTATACAAACAACTAGAATAGCTTGATTCTGCAAATGATCTGTCTTCTAACACATAAACAACAAAACATGCAGTATAAGATACAACGATTAACAGTAGAAGCAACACAATTATGGTTAGTAACAGGAAACAATACAGAGCGTCTTTTAAATGAAGAAAAAATATCCCTTTCAACATAGGATGTGTCGCTAGTTCAAGATAATATTTTGTTTGCCGATACCTGAAAGAGGTAGAGGAAGACCAAAGAATACATGGTAAAGAGAGATGGTGACAGACGTGAAGGAAATGAAGGAGACATGGAAAGACCTTGAGCTGATGGCACGGGACAGGAAAACTTGGTATAAGTTTGTTGAAGGCCTATGCTCCTTTGGGACTTGAAATGTGAAAGAAAAAGTGACCTGATCGTGACACCATGTCGCCCTTCCAATTATAGTGTAAATTTCTCACAAGAGCGTCTCACAACAGGAGCTTTTTTTTCTAGCACGACTCCTGGTGCGCATGAAATTGCGAATTTCTGAACAGCAGGAAGACTTTCATGCAAAAGAAACATGGCGGCCACATAAGACGATATGCGGACTGCTAGAACTCTTGCCATTACGGCAACTAAGTGTTACAACTATCACTGAAGTTTCACTTTGTTCATTCGGCAATGTTATTAAGCTAAATTATGTCTACCGACGCCATCAGAATAGACAAGGATGACCATCCTTACATTTACTCTATAGTCAATACCATGTTATGGCTGTGCATGTTGTTTTTCGTGGCCTTGCCCTTCGGTCTTATCAGCTCATTTCTGCTGGTAATTGTGCGACCAATATCTACTATTTATCCACAGAATGACGTAATACAGATTTTATATTTGTTAGAACTATGCCAGTTAATGCCAGAGATGTGCGTGGACCACCTGCTTGCTGGAAATGATTTTATTCAGTGCATAGAAAATAGATTCTTCCTGATCATGATCACACCTGTTTAGGTGAGTGCTTGGGTTAAAGTTTCATTTGGGGTCCTTGAAGCCCGGTACCACGTGGTTAGTCAAACATCTGTCTGTCTATCCATCTATCTAACTGTTCTTTTTATCTGCCCATCTCTAACTCCAATACTTTTTTTTTAAGTTTTAATATTTAGAAAAAAAATTGTTTAAGTGACTGTGACGGCAATTAGTCCCGTCCTTTTATGCCTCTTCTTTCTCTCCTACATTATACATTTATTTCTTCATTTTTCTCGCACATAAATTTGTGTCCCCGCCACACCTTAGATTTGTTTACCTTTTTTCATATTGCGATCGTATCAATTTACGGCTAATAGACCATTCCGGCAGATTAAAATTTTAATCGCTGAGTGTTTTGAACTCATACAGATATACGACGGTCATGATACGGTAAACGTGATAGTATTTGTTGAATTTCTACTTGATTCATTTCCGCCAGACAAGAATGGCCATCTGGGTGCGTTGTTCATCGCAAACGCGTTCATACACTTTGGCGGACAATACAAAGGAAGCCAGGTAGGGTGTGTCTGCATCAGCGACAAGTTTAAGATTACCCCATCTGTAAACAGGGGAGAGGCGATGCATAATCACTTCCGTCCAGAGATTGTCTGTGATAATAATTACAGATAAACCCGACCCGTCTGGGGAGACAAATTAACGAGGACACTATCTTGCAGGGATTGGGTTACAAATCTGATTTGAAAGATTACCTAAGAGTAAACGGAAGGAGCCCGGCCGTATATGGAGATGAGGTCATGTGTTGAAATTTTAAAATGATATTTTAAAACACGAGGGTGAAGTTAATAACTAACGCCTCGAGCCACTTTATTCTTGCTCATGGATTGGATCAAATGAGAACAAGAAATATACATTCGTTCTGATTGGATGGAAGCTGGTCCGAAAACAAGGTGGAAGCGTGGACAGGAAAACTGCGATATGACGCAGCCCATTCGAGATATAGGACACTGCACTTCAAAATCGTCAAAGTAGACAGCCCCAGACAAAGCCAGGAAAGAATAGAATTATGATTCTGAACTAAACGGCCGGACAAAACGTATTTGAGCATCTTCAAAACACTACAGTAGAAAACTCTACCATTATTAATACGGAAACCGTAATCCTGCAGAAGCTATTCACAAGTCACAGAGGGATTCTAAAACAAGTAATACCCTACACGCGTGTTCGAAGCATCTTCATCAAGTTACCGAGACTATTCAACTGAGCAAGACTTCTAGAGGTCCCAAAAGTTATTGGGGTGAGTTGTACCATACATTTTATATTTTAAATTTGACATGTTTCAACTTGCTGTTGATTGTACAGGTCCATACGAGGCTAGCAACCGCAGCATATGAAAACGATATATTCATGAACCACCACAGCAAAGCGCTGGTGATTGCTTCATGCGTGTTCTCACCGAGAACCAAAAGCAGAGGTAACCTCAGGCTCCAAGTGGAGCAGGGAGTGGATGATGATGACATCATATGTATATATTTATTATCATTTGTTAATGTAACGTATAATGGAAATAAAGCCTACAGTAATCTGACAGTCTTTGTAATCCCGTTAGCGCTCTATGATTTGCTAGCAAAACCATGCATTTACTGCCTGTCTTTACTTACACAAGCGTACGTTTTTTCATCCACGCCTCTTCTCTTGGAACTCAAGCAAACGAAGTGTTTACAAACTTTCGTGACCTGCCCGACATAATAGGTAGCGAATCAGGGTTGTTTACCTCGTCTCCTCACGCAAGCTTATCTGTCAATCATACGATACCTGACAGATCGCACGTGAATAACATAGAATCTTTTGAAGTTCGTACTCAGGGGAAGTCAGAAACCCCTGGGCTCTTTGATCTTCAGAAGCGGGCATTCGTACAGAGAAAACCGTTAGAGAACTATAAGTCTCTTGATGTCGGTTGAAACCTCGACGAAAGACTGGCCGTAAAGCTTTTATCTTGAATTTCTGTTTCTGATTCTCGTTACGCATGGTAACGTAAAAAGTAACATCATCGATAGATCAGAGAAATGTAATGATATATAAACTGTGTTTTCTTAAACCTGCTATCAGTTGTCACTCAGAATTTTCTGATAGTCTAAGCACGCAGTTCTAGAACCATTTCGCTAACTGTGTTATTAGCATTCGTGGGGATATTTCATTCTGATTTTTTGGTAATAGAAATTAGTGCTTACGTGTTTAAAAGTGTTAGCTTTTACCATTATAATTCACTTAGATTTTCTAGCTGGTAAAACTAGTGAAATAAAATAACGCGTAGCTATTTAATACCAGATGTTCAGTTATAATGTTAATTTTCACCACACGCTTTCTCACACAAGAAGAGACGGTTTTAGTTGACTGATTTATATGCTAGGTGCGACTGATAGTGACAGAAAAGAATTCACGCTTATTTAATTGCGCGTATTTATTATAAGTGCCTATTATTTAATATCATACGACTAAACTATCAGACGCCGACCAAATTAATAGCTACTTAAGCGACGTGCGATAGTGCAGGCATAAAAGAAAAATTTTAATTTAATCAGGACTGACGGAGTGGATAAGAGATCGTCTTGTCCCCATCTGTGTGCATATATATAGCTATATGGAGAAGTAGCATTTTCCCATAATTGTTTTTCTTATATCCCTAGCAGACCTGATCACAAGGGCTTCCAGCGTTTTTTTCCTTTCTGATTGGTTAATGTTGTCTCTTTTTCTTGGCTTGTGCGTCACCAACTTCATTTGTGAGCGAGATTTGCCAAAGATACCTGAGAAACATTTTAACTTATAAATTTAACTGGACTTACCAAACCCAGCAATATTTTTCAATTTTATCAGCCCACTGGGGTGTGCAAAAATAACATTTATTCCCGACTTCTGACAGTCGTATTCAAGCGTAGCATCCAGAATTTACGCTGTTTCAGAATCGGCACTCTACCATAGAGTCAGCCGATAGGATTATCATCATTTATCAATTGTAACATTTTTTTTAGCAACCAGATGTTTCCCAATACTGAAAGTATTTTCCTCTTTTAACTGTGAACCCCAAGCGCACGTTCTACATCAACTATTGGCGGTGACATTTTGTTTATCCAGGAAAAAAAAACCCACACCAAATTCGGCGTTCTCCTCACTAGCCTTTGTTTGTTAGAGGATGGACTGGGGCCAATTTGGGTAGTGAACCTGATATGACATATTCAGGGATAATTGTATTTCCAAGGGATATCACCAAGAGTAGGTAAGAGTGATTGAGTGGCCACTGTATGAAAGAGAGAGAGTGAATATTTTCCTTTGTTATAGGGACTTTACCAAAATTGGATTTGCTTAAACTTGTTTACTTTACTGGGTAGCCTATAGTAGGAACTTGTGTACTTTACTGTCTACTCTGTAACATAGTGCAAACTTTCGACCTTTGGGTTATTAATTTTTGTTTGGGTTCTTTTCTCCATAAGGGTAGGGCACCTTTATTATGCTATTTCATATGTATGTAAATCTGATTTTATTTGATCTTTATTTAGATATTTTGATGTTGTCAAGTTTAAATGATAATAAACAACAAAAGAAACTTACCTTTGTGTGTTGGTCAGACCCATACCCAATTAACCGTAGTTTTTCACGTTTATGTGTCTTGTTGTCACATAGCTGTGTGTGTGTGTAGTTAAGCTTATACATGTATTTATATGTATGAGGAGGGCAAGGTTGTCTTGTACTAAATTATAGTCGTATAGATAGGCTGGAATAGAGAAACTTACTCTTTCCATAGACATATCTTTTTCCTTAAGCTATCACCCGTGAAATCTATTCCTCACACCTTTCTCACGTATCTATCACCATCCACTCTACTCAGACGGGACAAAAATAACTCACAACCTATCTGTACGACAGAATGGTGGCTCGTGTCCAGGATTTGATCTAAGTCTGAGTTTAGATTAATGACTAACGTCTGTTATTGTATCTTAGTCTAACTCTAGATAGAGTGTGTTGTGCGTCCTGTGTTGTGAGTAAAGAATAGTAATAATAATTATCCCCTAGACAACGTTCTTATTTACTGGGTTCTGACCACACAAATTAGAAATTTGTTTCTTTCCACAGCATCTTATAGTTTACATACAGTTTGATTTTGATGGTGATCTTTGTTGGAGATATGATATATAATAATTTTTGTACACAAAAAAAGACCGCTGGTACGCGTGATTGTTTAACAATCACAATTTTATTGGAGCAGTGGGGCCTGAACATAGCAAAGGAAGTGCATTGGGCAGTTGCCAAGTTATTCGCCTTCCCTAGCTCCAGACTGACTCCAGGTGAGGGTGAGCGTGGTGGATTAAAAATAAGGAAATTTTTTTCCCCTTAATTTTAATTTTTTTTTCACAGTAGTAATAGCAGATTTACAGTTTTTAGCCTGATCTACTATCTCTATGGTTTAAGTCGTCTGCGTTAGGAGCCTTTTTGCCAGTTAACAGCAGCGATATATTAGACAACTGAGTAACAGGGAGGAGGAAACACAGTAAAAACAGAAAGTTTTTTTTTTTTTGTATTCTCTTAATTGCGTAGGGAGCAGTGTATCCTTTTCTTCTTTCTTTCTCGGGTAATTCGCAGTCAGTTATTTGCCATGGCTGAGGGTGCAAAACTTAAAACAATGCTAAGAGAGGAAGCAAAAGAAACAGGATTACAAGGAGACGAGTTGCTAGCTTTTGTGAACGACGAACTAGACAAATATGAGGCGGAGAAGAAAGAGAAAGAAGAGCGGCAATTGGAAAGTAAGAAAATTGAGGCGGAAATGGAAACTCGCAGTGAGAAGGAACGTGAGAAGGAGACACAACACGAGGAAAGAGAGAACGACAAAAGACGTCAGCACGAATTGACGCTTAAGACTTTAGAGGTCCAAAGTCGTGGTGCAGCGTCTAGCTCCAGCAACGGAGAGTCTTCTTCACCCCAGTCACCCTTAGCTGACCACTCCAGTAGCCAGTCTCCCCAATTAACTGCTATGTCTTTTGCCCTAGAGTCCTTCCCAAGCCCCAATGAGAAAATTGATACTTATCTAGAAAAATTTGGAATTTGGTTTGGAAAGTTCGCGATGGTGCTTGAAGCTCTCACAGGCCCTCAAAGGCAATGCGTATGATTCGTATGCGAAACTGGGAAGCAGCAATCAAGACAATTATGACATGCTTAAGAAAGCTTTACTTGAGCGCTTCGAAATGAACGCTCGCAAATTTTTGCCACTTTTCCAAAACAGCAGGAAAGATGGAACCAAGACTTACGCTCAGTTCTCTTCTCGTCTAAAGGGATATTTGACCAAGTGTTTGGAGCTTTCAGAACTTCCTTTCACCCTTTTTGAAGGGTTAGAAGAGCTTATTCTAACCGAACAGATCAAAAGCACTTTGTCAAACGAAACCCGTAAATTTCTTGCTGCACAGGGAGCTGTAAAGCTTGAAGACATCTTGAGTAAGTGCGAGCAAAATGCAGACGCGCTCACCGAGCTTCCAAGCTCAAAACGCAAACCTACAGATGAGCCTTCTCGCAAAAATAATCTAGAACAGTCTTCCCAATCATTTTCTCACCAAAACCCAAGAGAAACTGTACCCCAAAACCCTCTCCAAGAAAAATCGAAATTCTACAAAAACCGATATCCCACCGAAACCCGTGATCATCCCAAGCGACTCCCATGGCAACACGGCCAGAAAGGATACGACAAAGTGAAACCCCCTGCGCCAGGGATATCTGATCAGGGAAAACAAACCGGCCCGAATCGGGTCGGTTGTTTACAAACAGCCTCGCAGCGGAATAGAAAGGTCAGTGATTCTCAACCTGAGGGTGAGAGGCCTTCTACGCGAGGAACTGTTATATTGAACGGGACTTCCACATATTGTTTGTTTGATACAAGTTTGAGCTTTGATAGTATAGTCGCGAGGCATTTGGTCAAACCAGGTCAAGAAACGGAAGAAACCGTTAACTTATGTGGAGTTTTTAAAGGAGATTCACCCATAACGCTCCCAGTCGCACTCGGATTTCGTCCGTGGTGTTATTAAAGCGGCAATAATGGAGGATCCGATCTACCCAGTCATACTTGGTTGTAGATACGTGTTTATAGGGAGACCGAAAGAGCCGATTGTGGCAGCAGTAACTACAAGGGGCAAACCCAAAAGGAACGGGAGCCTGCACCTAACATGTTAACTAAGGAACTGAAAGAGGCGCAACAAAAGGACTCTACCTTGGAGCCCTGCTTTAAGAAACTGCCCATGGCCAAGGACCCCAGACACAACGGAGACATTTTTTCTAAGGATGGAGTGCTGTATCGAAGAACGGGCGACCCTGAACAGGGACATAATCAGCTCCTAGTATCGACGCAGTACAGAGAAAAAATCTTAGAAATGGGGCACTGTCGTAGATTTTTGATAGGGGAATTAAGACTTGGGTTGGTCCCTTCTGAATAGATTAGAATAAGCGATAGCAACAGTGAGAGATAATAATAGAAATAGATTTCCACGAGTGAGATGGAGAAATTAATAGAGTCCCTGAAATCGAGAATTTTCTCTCTCTTTCAGCCTATCTTCTACAACAGATTTAGAGGAGTCAGACAGTCTAAAAAACCATATATATTAAATATGTATATCTCCACTCACATACACATAAGTGACGACAGTTAGACGCACAGACGTGGAAAAACTATAACAATGAAAAATAGATATTTTGGAACGAGCTGACCGACACGCTTGAATAAAAGTTTATGTAAATTTATTAACATAAGGAAAATTTTTACCACAACACATAAATGTTAATATCAAGCATAGAAAATACATATAAGGTAATGAATTACTACAAGTATAATAGACCCATAGGTGTATTCTTTTCCCTCGATATTTAGCCCACAATCCTGTTAGAAGAAAAGTGATAGCCCCAAAGAGTCACGGATATATACACCATAGTCTCAGATTTTCCTCTAAAGTTGAGAACAGAAGGTATACCCTAATCTATCCTAAGAGGAAAATGTCATTTGCAACAATCTTTGCATAAATGAAATTACAAAAAAAAATGTGGGTGCACAAATCTATCTCATAAAAGAATCACTCAGTCTACTTTCACTCTGTTCTTTCAGCAGGGGCCCCTGTCTCACTTTTCTTACCTAAAATCTTGCTGGTGTTCGCCGTCTGGCGCACGTTAGTACACACACACCGTTTAATCTGTCTGTCTTTTTGATGAAGCGGATCCCAGCTCTGCAGATTTTGGTTTCATCCAATGGGTCCGGGGAGCGTCCTCTTCATGCGATAGTTTTCTTTACAGATTTAAGTTAGTGTCAATTTACTCAGTTCAGGTAAGAATTAGATTTAAGCGGGCACACTGTGTAAGAATCACGAGGTTTTCCTTATTTAGGAAGATGACCGGTTGGTAAATTCTCTCAATAGATAATTATTGGTCACACCACAATTAGTCAAAATGTCGGAATGTTAATGATTTGTACTTTCTCTCGCCACAGGGCTGCATGTACATGAGAGTTTGTGAAGAAATATAATCTGGCACAATAGGCACAGTATAGGCATTTAGTCTTTAAAACCGTTAGTGAGATTTGTACTCTGTCTATTTCTGGAGGCACACACACTGCCAGACAGGTGTTAACTTGTAAACCCACGTGGTTAAAGATAAAAAATGTTTCTTCTCTCAGTCGTACTAAAACCGCTGGTAAAAAGTTGGGCTGACCCAAAACTGTGTAACGAAGAGAAAAGTACAAAATACTTAACCACAATATTATACACACCTCCTATCCTCACGTAAAATATAATATTCATAAAAATCAATCATCATGAATTAGAAATACCTACGTATTTCGTCAATACTCAATGATGAATCAGTGCAGTTATAAGTTAGTTTAAAATATACTCGACTGATTACTAGCAATTTAATTAAATTTATTTACAGCTGCATGAGTTTAAGCTAGAAATAATAATTTATTCTGCTTTCCACTGTAACGCAGTAACTAGAGAATACAACAGACTTATAATTTAATCCCTCTGCACAGAAATCTAACTAGTGAAAATAAAATAGACGATTTACCACTTAAATCACTCACAAAATACTAGATATAATATTACCTCCAAACAGAACTACGGCTATCACCACGACTAGAATTATTCACTAGATAGGTATTCTAGAAGTTCGGCATAAAATTGACGAGAAAACTAAGAAACTTCGCTATACAAGCTTATTTCTCTAGCACGAGCGATCCGTCTACTGCAACTTAGGAGTACTGAATGCCTGAAGTCTAACTACTGGGGTTTAATATATGATAACGGACAAAGGATGCACGCCATTCTTGAAAACCCGAAATAGCGTCCCGTCTTAACACCTACATAAAACTCAGACGACGGCACTGAAACTGCCAGACGTGTTTCACACTTGCAGCTACCTATGGTCATTTCCCCGCGATGCATGTTGGCGCCTTCTCACACCTAACACCGAGAAACTTAACCAAGAGCGCCGTGTCAGATGAAAATGTTAGACGATATGTCTGCCATCCCATGTCTGTCGAGACGAAGTTCACACTATTCGGTCTCCTCAAGAACCTAGCTAAACAGCAATAAAAATGCGTTGCTAAATAAGAAAAGAGACAGGCGAAGGTATGAATGGGAGAGTTTATTTTTTCACAATCAGACGAATGCGAAAAAGAAAATAGAAAGGATAAAAGAGCGATAATAAATAGAAGACACGGGTAGAATAAAGAAAAGATATAGAAATTTATTAATCATAAATCTCTCTGCGACAGGCACTCTCTTCCCTTTAGCGGACACATGGGACAAAACGCCACTATACAGCGAATATCTACTCAGACGGGACAAAAATAACTCACAACCTATCAGTACGACAGTTAAGTTATATGTATACTTAAACATGTTCACCCAGGCACAAGCCATTGCATTTTCCACTGTCCGGACATACTTTTCCCTCAGACCAACTGAAAGTAATGGTGCATTTTTATCATATCCACTGAGCTATAATGTATATTCAGAGGCGATAAAATTACTGAGAAAAAGAGTCTTTGGAATAGACAGCGGGAAGGCGCCTGTTTAGTATCAGAAAACATAAACTTAGCAGAGGCCTTTGTTTTTCTCTAGAGTTTGTGGTACCAGTCTACGAGACCTGTGGAATACGAATCTGTGGTTCAAGAACTTGTGACCGACACTGAAAAGCCAACCGTCAGCGGCCTGTGAAGATACTTGTATTGACACCAGGAGTGTTTATCCCAGCAACTACGTTCGGGACGTGCCCTCACCACAGAAGTCGTCAATTGACGGAGCAGTCAGCAGCAGCAACAGCAGTTCATAAATCTGGAAGATAAGTGCAGTCGTATGAACAATTTTAGTTGTTTTTTCCAAACCTATTCCATCTCCAGCGAATTTCAGTGACGAAAACTAACCTTAAATCACCATCCTTCATTTTTTTTTTTTTTTTACAATTGTTAAAGAATAAATGATAATTAAATTTGTTATATGTGTTACAAATTCATAGTTGATTTAATTATTACAGAAAGAAGTGCACATGTATGAATCAGTAATTTTCATATATATAAAAGAGCTTCTAAGGTAACATTTTACTGTTAAATCAGTAGAGCCTTGAACCTGCTAAAATACATAATAATCATTCATAAAAGGGGACCGAAGACAAAGGAAACGAGATGAATGCAGTCAGCGACTCATAGCTTGACTGCTTACATCAGGGTCAGCGAACCAGAGCTGACCAAGACTCTACTCCACCTCCAAGTGGTGGTCCTGGAAACAGGCTGCATCACTGCAGTCTGGCTGAGAGAGTAGGGATCAAAGAAGGAAGGCAAACTCGGTCCCAAAAAATGCTGTGCTGAAGTCGGATGTGTCGGCCGAAAGGCGCAAATATCGCAGCTTCGCTGTAAACGGACACAACGCAACCAACGTCCTTTTCAGGACGAACGAGGAAGAAGAATTCATAAAAGGCAGCAGGAAGCTAAAAAGTTAACAATTGCTCAGACCAATTCAGCATTGTTCTTGATTTCTGAATTATCTTATGAATTCTCCCTCGAGATAGAAGCATCATCCTTCTATCTACAACTCTGCCAGGAATAATCTTGAGCAAAGGTAGATACATTTGAAGACCCTCATTAGATACTCTTGGTTGTGCGCCATTGTTGGACCATCACTGGAAAGCAGAGGAGGCATCCCTGTGACAAAACGGGGCTGCCCCTATCGATCTTTGTTTCACTCCGGCAGTATCGGTACATTTGTGGTACTGATTTGTATTATGTGCTCTCAATTATCGCACTTTTCTTTCTTTCGTTCTTTCTTCTTTATTTTTCTGCTAATTAGCAGATATTTGAGTATTGTCGAATTGCTTGACACTCCCTGTCGGTGATAATAATCACATTTGCTTGACGCTACCCAGATTTGCTGAGATAATTACTCGCAGTCGCGAGGGAGTGGCACAGCTTGGCTAAGATTAGCACAAGATCTCGTGTACCGGCGGAAACTTCTGACATAAGCGTTTCCTGTCTTACTTGTTATGACAAGAGTACTTTCTGATAAAGTAATGATGATTATATTTTGAACACGCTGTTGTATGAGTCTACCGATCTGTCTGTAAGTTTGTACACAAGGGCATCGGACATCTTATTACCATATATGGGAGAGTTGACCTCTACCTTACGTTCAAAATTATCCGATGTCGGAATATTTTGAAATTACTCCATAACCCGCCTGTTTGAATATGATTGGAGTTTTTTGATAGCTCACAACAAAACGAAGACGTGGGAAGGCAGGGAATATAATCTGATCATTTTCTCAAGCTATTTCACTTGAGAAATTGCTCGCCAAGACACCAGACTGCTACAGTGAAGAATTAGAATTCAGAATTCCTTCTTAAAATACCGGACACCTTTTATTGGAGTATTTATCAGGACTTAGGCCTACAATATAGCCCAGGAAATCTCTAACATTTTAAATAAGGAAACCGGGACTGAGGAAATTGAAGGACCACACACGAAGTCAGAGAGGGAACTTATTAAATTAACTTCTTCTTCCTTCTTCCTCGTTCGCCCTGAAAAGGACGGTGGTTGCGTTGTGTCTGTTTACGCCGTAGCTGTGATATCTGCACCTTTCGGTCGACACATCCGACTTCAGCACGGCACTTTTTAGGGACCGGGTTTGCCTTCCCATTGCGATCCGTACTCGCTCAGCTAGACTGCACTGCTGCAGACTGTTTCCAGGACCACCACGTGGAGGTGGAGTACGATCTTGACCAGCTCTGGTTCGCTGGTCCTGATGCAAGCAGTCAAGCTATGGGTCGCTGACTGCTTTCACTATTGCTGCATCTTCGGGTCCCATTAAATTAACGAAACCCCAGACGCGTGTAAGAGGCCGATTCAAGTCTCTTTTATTCATCTGAGCAAAAAGTCTGTGAGTCAGGATTGGCGTAAGTTGTGATTTACATTTCATATTGTATTACTAACATGTGAACTAACATATATATATATATATATATATATATATATTATATATATATATATATATATATATATATATATATATATATATATATATATATATATATATATATATATATATATATATATATATATATATATATATATATATATATATATATATTACCATGTGAAGTTTATATGTGAAACTCGCTATTGGATGTCAAAGTCATTTGAGGCTGGCAACCTCAGCGTATAGAATGATGATTCATGAACCACCACTGCACAGGTTGATGATTGCTTTATTGCTAGTTTCGTAAAGAGAACTAAAAGCATAAAGTAGTTCCAGGTTCTCTATGGAGCAGGGAGGGAAAGATGAAAGAAATGATGTACATTCTAATACTTACATTTTCAAAGTAGTGTAAATGTCCCTATAAACATAGTCACTTAAAAATTAATGTACGTTTTCAAGCTTTAAACCAGTGTAAATGTCTATGTGAAAATATTCATTTTAAAGTAATGGAAGTGTCAAACTTTTCAATCAGTGTAAAACATAAATGAAAACATATTCAATTTATATGATGTACACTTTTCAATCAGTGGAGATGTATATGTAAACAGACTCTATCTGTATTATTAACTTTTTCATTTAAATATAAAGAAAGTTTTATCCCGAGGGATTAAATTTAATTCTCATCGAGGGTAAAGTCTGAGTAATTGGGATGGTGGTATGGGAAGATAGGAACCCATAACTATGGGGTGGAAAACGCCATACTCAGAAGAGCGTTTCGTTCTATTCTTTTACCATAGTTATTGGTGGTACCAGCAGTAAGTACTATCTCTGGAACAAGAAGGGAACCGTGGCCTAAGCTTTAAGACGAAGGACCCACTTGGTGGACTCTCCTTGACATTTCTTGGAAACGAGCTACACCCGACAACCTTGACCAAGACGAGCGTGAGCAGAGTGAAAAGAACCAACCCATAAGCAGGAGCAGAACTGTCATTGGCAGCTAAGTTCAAATCTATGCTGCTACTTGAACTTCTTGTAACACTTCACGATCCTTAAAGACCACGAAGATAACTTTTCTTGATCCATGACTATTCAAATTATTTTCCAACTGTTAAAACCTAAAGTGATTATTAAATTTTGTTATTTGTAATTGTAGTGGTGTTGATGGTATTGTATGATGGTGATATTACTAAATGTAATTGTATGAGGCCAGCTGTGAAGGCTCCTGAGATAAAATGTAGTTGTGAATTGTCAGAAGGCCTTTCTTGCTACCACTACGACCTCACACTTAATTTTTTTTTAATGAATGTGGCTACGTAAAGTGTCTAGGGTTATGATATGTAGTGTGGTGTAATAGGTTATATATATAACCACAGATATTTAACAAGACTAATAATATTAATAAATGTTAAAATACACTGAACTAACTCACGTGTGTAAATTTTTTGATAAAATTATATTACATTTATTTTGTTCTGGATCAATTTTTTAGGTTGACCAGAACTTAAAAAGATTTAGAGATTATGAAAGAAATGCATGGAATATTATATCATAAATGCAATAGTGTACATATATATGTACTATACTAGTTAGTTTTATTAAAATGTTCTAGTAGTCATCTACTTGGGAGGATATTTAATGTTTGTGCTGTTGGGGTGGCCTCATCACACCTGTCTATATTGACTACACAGTGTCCAGAAAATGGTGGGAATTTTATGGGGGTATTAGTAACTAAAGGGCTTTGGTGAAAGTCCAGCAGACCAGAGGCTCACTCATCTTGTCGTTGTAGCTCTGGTGCTGAAAACTGATGGTCCCACCTCTCCGTGCTGGCGGGCAATAATGGTGGTCTCTGTCACAAGTACTGCACAGATACACTCGAGTAAAGTCACCAACTGAATAGTCACTGCTTTGTTGACAACAGAAACTCGCAGCTCTGCAATCAAAGTATGGGCCATGTGTCAAAATCTATTCTCTACCCACGTCTGGACACAACACTGACACAACAACCACATCATACAGACAGGTCAGATCTCTCTGACCAAACAGCACATTTACCATGGTGGTTTTACATCAGATAGATCCTCCCAGACTATAGATTCTGAAAAATATTTATTAGTTGTCTGCCCTAAAAGAGGATAGGTAATATGTTTCATTATTCCCAACACTTGATCTGTCTTGCCTAACCCTTGCTGGAGTTTATGTACATTGTTGGTCCCTAGACCCTGACTAGGGCGGGGGGTCTAGAGCAAATCCCTACTTGTTTGTAAGGCTAGATTTCGATATGGCAGTATCAAATCACTCGAACATGAAACAATATTCAAAATATATAAGGAAATAATTTCAATCTTACCAGATTATGAATAAATAACACAGAATTGCTAGCAAAACTCAGCTGAGCTGCTGGCTATAGTATGGCGTCCCTAAATTTATTACACTTTCTTTCATATGGAAATCACCACACTTTAAAATCTGTGTCTATCACTGAACAACTATTGAGAAATGACCCCAAATCCGCGTCTGAGCGCTAATGATATGATTGTCTGTGGCCAATCACTGCCTAGGTTTATTTTAAATTCAAATTTCCTACCATAAAGTCATTTCAGTCATGCTTCAGTCAAGTATGGATGGTTATCTGTTAGTCTGTCCGTCTCTACTTGTGTTTCTACAAAATGTACTTGATTTTTGAACCAACCTTTCTCTCCCCTCCAAAATTTTGTCGTTAAAAGTTATATTTAGACACAGCTACCACCCAAAAACCCTCTCTTCCATACTACGTAGATTTGAACACTTGCGTCTCGAGGTCGTGTTTTTTTTGTGCAATTAGCGACACTTTTAGATTCAATACAGTCTGTCGATGATGTGAACAACACTGTCTTTTGTCATTATCTTCAATATTATCTATCCGTTTGTAAAATTAAGAACATATTAGTTCACTGCTCAGAATAGGCCATCCGGCCAGCTAATTTTTATATTCCTAACATTAATATTAAGAAAAAAGTACTTTTTAATTTTTGTAATATTCCTAACATCTGCGTTTAGCCGCTGAATTCAAATCAAGGGCTTGGTATCGCGCAAAAGCGTCCAATAAATGACTGTGGCGTAACATATCTATGGTCCCTTCTGTCGAGTTGCTTACTTTTTATGTCAACTTGGGAAACGTGACTTTTCTCCGTTTCCCCCCCAATTGCGTCTCCTTAGCCTTTCTAGTCTCACGCAATCTTTCCAGTCATATTTTTTTCCTTTTTGATCCGCCGTTCCCCTCCTGTCTAGCAAGTCAATTATTATGGAGGATGATGACCCGCGGTCTAGGCGATCATGTACTATTCGCAGCCTACGCATTATGTTTTTATCCTTAAATGTTATCTTTGGAGATATTTTACCGTTGTATCTCTGTCAATTTCACTACACATCTCCCCACTTGAAAACATGCCTATGGCAAGTTTCAAAACCAGCGATACACATAGGTAAAATTACTCCTCACGTCTGCCACTACTCTAATTTTGATCACAGGGGTGCCGACTGAGGAAATCTGCACCGACATTCAATTTGCCTGGGATATATTGGATACTAAACTGATAAGGTTGAAGCAACAAAGACCACCTCAGCAATCTTGCGTTTTCATGCTTAGCCTGAGACAAGAACACGAGAGGCTGATGGTCCGTCTCCACCACAAAAGTCCTACCATACAGATAGATTTGAAACTTCTTTATTGCCCAGATTAATGCTAAACATTCTTTTTCGCTTGTGGAGTATCCTTGTTCCGCCTTATTCAATTTGCGGCTTGCATAAGCGACTGGTTTCAGTTCCCCATCAGGTGAAGATGATCTTTGCAACAAAGCCCCTCCGAGTCCTACATTACTTGCATCGGTTCTTAAGACAAAGTCCTGTGTCAAATCAGGCAGTTTGAGAATAGGCTTGCTAGTGAGTTTTTCCTTTAACTCTTGGAACGCTAGTTCACATTGTGCAGTCCAAATAATTTTATCTGGAAGTCCCTTGCGAGTCAGATCAGTCAGAGGAGCACATATAGTGTTAAAATTTTTGATGTATTTCTGATAAAATCCGCATAACGACACAAATGATCGCACGTCCTTTTTTGTTTGCGGCCTAGGTGCTCTCTGCAGTTTTTCCAAATTCTTAGGATCAGGGGTCATATTACCCTGATATACAGTGTGCCCCAAGAATTCCAACTCTTTACATCCAATACAACATTTTGTTGGCCTAGCAGTCAAATTCGCCTCCCGAAGTCTATCAAACAACATCTCCAGAGCTTCAATGTGTTCTTCAAATGTCTCTGTGGCGACGAGAATATCATCCATGAAATTCGTGATACATGGGTTATTCAGGGGATCCAACAATTTGCGCATCATCCTTGAAAACACACTCGGAGCATTTTTCAGTCCGAATGGTAGCATATTGAATTCATAATGTCCATCCGAAGTGCTAAAAGCCAAATAAGGTCTCACTTCAGGCTTCACTGGGATCTGGTAATAGCCTTTACTAAGATCCACTTTTGAAAAATATTTTGCCTTGTTCAGTCTGGCAAATAACTGTTTTGTGTCTGGTAATGGATCCACTTGTCCTTCTGTGACAGCATTCAGTTTCCTGTAATCTATGCACAGTCTGTGTTCCCCAGACGGTTTTCTCAACAAAACGACACTAGAACTAAAAGATGATTCACTGTGCGAAATAATCCCCTCCTTCAACAAATACTCTATTTCTTCCTTCAATGCCTTCTCCTTCGCGAACGGAATAGAATAGGCTCTCATACAGATTGGGTTTGAGTCTACCAGTTCATGTCATACTGTAGCAAATTTGTATGGCCTGGTTTATCTGTTAATACATCTGTATGTTCCTCCAGAACCTGTTGAACTCTCTCCCTCTGGTTTTTAGTCAGGTGCTTACTGACTTTTACCTGTGCTGCGGTTTCACAAGGATGTAATGGGTATTCATGTGAGGTGAGTGGTTCCTTTTGCATCTGGGTTGCAATAGCCAAGGTCAATAAGGGGGTGCTTTCCTGGAGTGGTCTGTCCAGATACTTCTTTAACAGGTTTACATGATAAACTTTTTCCTTCCCCTTTTTGTCAATTTTATAGTTTGTTCTAGACACCTTCTCTAGAACCGTATATGGACCTTGCCAACCAATTTGTAATTTATTCTGGCTTCCGGGTAGTAGAAGCAGCACCTTCTCTCCGACTGCCAGTTCCCTGTCCTTTGCCTTCCTATTAAAATATGCTGCATGTTTCTTCCTGGCTTGTTTCAAATTATCATTTGCCAGTTTCCATCCAGCTTTCAAACGAGTGGTCAGTTCGTTCACATATTGATACGATGAGGTAACAGTCTCTTCCGCCTTCTCATCTGTCCAGGTCCTTAATAAAGCTTCTAAAGGACCTTTTATTGGTCTCCCCAAATAGCAGAGTTGCGGGAGCCATCCCGGTTGAACTATGTGGTACCTCCCGGTAAGCAAACAATGCGGCGGGCAGGAATTGATCCCACAGATCCGGTTTTTCGTGTGCCAGCTTTCTCAGGATAGAAATGAGAGTCCCATTGAACCTCTCTACCTGGCCGTTCCCTTGTGGATGGTACGGACTACAATGAAAGTGCCTGGCTTGAAATAGCTTAAAAACTTCTTCCGTTAGTTTCCCCTTGAACTGAGAACCATTATCCGTCAAGATTTGATGCGGGAATCCTAATCGGGTAAATATTGTAAGTAGTGCCTCTGCTACATGTTTTGAATCAATTGATGGCAGGGCTACCGCCTCTCCCCACATAGAACAAGTGTCCACCAGAGTAAGGATGTAACTGTTCCTCCTCTTGGTCCGAGTGAGAGGTCCTACAATATCCACTGCAACCCTCTCAAAAGGTGTTCCCACTATGGGCATTTCCCCTAGAGTTGCAGGAGCAGTCCAGTGCTTTGGAGCTACCCTTTGACATTCTGGGCAGGATTTGACATATCTTTTTATATCCTCCGTTATCCCTGGCCAGAAGTAATGACAAGCTATACGCTGTCCTGTGGCGCTGATCCCCATGTGACCACTGAAGGGAATCGCATGCCCGAGTTCCATCACTTTATCTCTATATGAAGTGGGAAGAACCAGCTGGTTATGACCATTTGTTCCAGTTCCGGCCTTCCTGTATAAAAGTTTGTTCTTCATGAAATATTCCCCCTTGCTCGGAGGTGTGTGGCATTTGGGCAATTTTTTTAAAACAGGGCTTGAGTGTCCTATCCTCAGCCTGCGCCTTCCTCATCTCCTCTGGATGAGCATTTATAGGTTCACCTTCTTCCTCCTTCTTCTGTGACCTGGTCTGCACTGTCGCCATGATCACAGGTTTCTCGGGATTCCCCAAGAAGACGTATCTACACCCCAATATCAGAGGGTAGATTGGTTCATCTATCACTGCTGCTCTGATTTCTCCTTCCACATAGCGAGTTTTCACCGTTATCCTTGCGATGGGAAGTGTCATGAGTGGTATGTCCTTAGTCGCCCCTTGTATTTCCACTGTTTCTGTGGTATACTGACTTGGGTCCACTAGGCTAGACTTCACAACTGAATCATAATCCAAACCTGTATCATAAAGGCACCTTATGGTGACCCCATTACAAATAACATCCTCACAAACTGGGGGGTGATAAGGTTCCTGTTGTCCCTTAGGATTAACCTTTAATCTTTGCGTCCCCGACTTCATTGCAGCAATGTTTGAAGGTTTCCTTCTACAAAATTCGGTGTTATGGTTATCCTTCTTGCACCATTTACACCATCTTTTTCCTTGGTTCAACGGTTTTCTTTCATTGAACTTTTGGTCATTGAACTGTGAGTTTCTGTCGCGATAGTCATTTCTTGGCCGCTCAAAGTTTGTCCTACCTTTATTTCCCTGCTCTCTAGTATCAAATTTATTAAATTGCTGTGGAGCTTTAAAATTGTCTATGTGCTTCTTTTTAGCACCACTTACCTCTGCCTGAGCTGCCTGATACCTCTCAGCAACATTTAAAATTTCCCCCAACTTCTCTGCACCTTGTTCCATGAGAAATTTTCTCATGTCTGGAGCCATGGACTCTCTCAATTGCTCAATCATGATCATTTCTTTAAGATCTTGGGTCTTCCCCAGAGCCGTCCATTTCTCCAAATAGGTTTCTAGTCTAGCAGAGAATTGGTGGTATGTCTCCCCAGACAACAGTTTGGCATTTCTAAATTTCTTACGATAAAATTCACCATTCTTCTCGTATCTTAATAACAAAGCCTGCTTTAACATGTCATAATTGTCTTGGTCTTCCCTGTTCATTTTAGCAAATACTTCATAAGAAGTACCTCTCAATCCCTGTGATAGCTTTAAGCTCCACCTCTCTCTCTCTAACCCATATGTAGTAGCTAATAACTCAAAACGTCCTAGGTACCCCTCTATGTCATCGTCTTTTTCAACAAAATGGTCTAAATGAAACCCCATAGCTGAGTTTGAGGCTCCCAGACTGGGCGTAGCATCTGAGGCAAAAGGGCTGGCACCATTTTCAGGAGCCGGACCTTGTAATTCCAGCTCCCTTAGTCGTAATTCGTGCTCCCTTTGCAACCTTCTATCTTCTGCCTCCCTTTCGGCCTTTTTATCTTCTGCCTCCCTTTCGGCAGTCAACCTTTTTTCTTCTGCCTCCCTTTGCTGTCGTTTTTTCTTCTGCCTCCCTTTGCTGTCGTTTTTCTTCTGCCTCAATCTGCAGCCTCTTAATTTCTCTATCAGCCTCAATTTGTAACCTCTTCTCTTCAGCTACCTTTCTATCTTCCCTTTCAATATATTTATCACATTCAGCCGTTACATATTGAATTAAAATTTGACCATCCATTCCCATCTCCTTCGCGGTGAGCACAGCAGCTGATCTAAATTTTGCCAGCTCCGCCATACTTTTTAGACAATATAATAATATACAAGCTAAATCTCTAACCAGTAAATACACTAAGTACTTCTTATGACTATAGTCTAACCAATTCTAACTAACCAGTTAACTAATTAATTATTACTGGCTGTGAAGATTCACCAACTTTTATCTGCAGGGACACTTTTAATTTTAAAGGAAATTTTACAATTTATTTCCCTACTTTTATTTCTCCCACCAGGAGATCCTAATATTACTGTTGGGCTAATTATCCCTGGACAAGACCCCAATTTATGTAGTGGTGTTGATGGTATTGTATGATGGTGATATTACTAAATGTAATTGTATGAGGCCAGCTGTGAAGGCTCCTGAGATAAAATGTAGTTGTGAATTGTCAGAAGGCCTTTCTTGCTACCACTACGACCTCACACTTAATTTTTTTTAATGAATGTGGCTACGTAAAGTGTCTAGGGTTATGATATGTAGTGTGGTGTAATAGGTTATAGATATACCCACAGATATTTAACAAGACTAATAATATTAATAAATGTTAAAAATACACTGAACTAACTCACGTGTGTAAATTTTTTGATAAAATTATATTACATTTATTTTGTTCTGGATCAATTTTTTAGGTTGACCAGAACTTAAAAAGATTTAGAGATTATGAAAGAAATGCATGGAATATTATATCATAAATGCAATAGTGTACATATATATGTACTATACTAGTTAGTTTTTATTAAAATGTTCTAGTAGTCATCTACTTGGGAGGATATTTAATGTTTGTGCTGTTGGGGTGGCCTCATCACACCTGTCTATATTGACTACACAGTGTCCAGAAAATGGTGGGAATTTTATGGGGGTATTAGTAACTAAAGGGCTTTGGTGAAAGTCCAGCAGACCAGAGGCTCACTCATCTTGTCGTTGTAGCTCTGGTGCTGAAAACTGATGGTCCCACCTCTCCGTGCTGGCGGGCAATAATGGTGGTCTCTGTCACAAGTACTGCACAGATACACTCGAGTAAAGTCACCAACTGAATAGTCACTGCTTTGTTGACAACAGAAACTCGCAGCTCTGCAATCAAAGTATGGGCCATGTGTCAAAATCTATTCTCTACCCACGTCTGGACACAACACTGACACAACAACCACATCATACAGACAGGTCAGATCTCTCTGACCAAACAGCACATTTACCATGGTGGTTTTACATCAGATAGATCCTCCCAGACTATAGATTCTGAAAAATATTTATTAGTTGTCTGCCCTAAAAGAGGATAGGTAATATGTTTCATTATTCCCAACACTTGATCTGTCTTGCCTAACCCTTGCTGGAGTTTATGTACATTGTTGGTCCCTAGACCCTGACTAGGGCGGGGGGTCTAGAGCAAATCCCTACTTGTTTGTAAGGCTAGATTTCGATATGGCAGTATCAAATCACTCGAACATGAAACAATATTCAAAATATATAAGGAAATAATTTCAATCTTACCAGATTATGAATAAATAACACAGAATTGCTAGCAAAACTCAGCTGAGCTGCTGGCTATAGTATGGCGTCCCTAAATTTATTACACTTTCTTTCATATGGAAATCACCACACTTTAAAATCTGTGTCTATCACTGAACAACTATTGAGAAATGACCCCAAATCCGCGTCTGAGCGCTAATGATATGATTGTCTGTGGCCAATCACTGCCTAGGTTTATTTTAAATTCAAATTTCCTACCATAAAGTCATTTCAGTCATGCTTCAGTCAAGTATGGATGGTTATCTGTTAGTCTGTCCGTCTCTACTTGTGTTTCTACAAAATGTACTTGATTTTTGAACCAACCTTTCTCTCCCCTCCAAAATTTTTTCGTTAAAAGTTATATTTAGACACAGCTACCACCCAAAAACCCTCTCTTCCATACTACGTAGATTTGAACACTTGCGTCTCGAGGTCGTGTTTTTTTGTGCAATTAGCGACACTTTTAGATTCAATACAGTCTGTCGATGATGTGAACAACACTGTCTTTTGTCATTATCTTCAATATTATCTATCCGTTTGTAAAATTAAGAACATATTAGTTCACTGCTCAGAATAGGCCATCCGGCCAGCTAATTTTTATATTCCTAACATTAATATTAAGAAAAAAGTACTTTTTAATTTTTGTAATATTCCTAACATCTGCGTTTAGCCGCTGAATTCAAATCAAGGCCTTGGTATCGCGCAAAAGCGTCCAATAAATGACTGTGGCGTAACATATCTATGGTCCCTTCTGTCGAGTTGCTTACTTTTTATGTCAACTTGGGAAACGTGACTTTTCTCCGTTTCCCCCCCCAATTGCGTCTCCTTAGCCTTTCTAGTCTCACGCAATCTTTCCAGTCATATTTTTTTCCTTTTTGATCCGCCGTTCCCCTCCTGTCTAGCAAGTCAATTATTATGGAGGATGATGACCCGCGGTCTAGGCGATCATGTACTATTCGCAGCCTACGCATTATGTTTTTATCCTTAAATGTTATCTTTGGAGATATTTTACCGTTGTATCTCTGTCAATTTCACTACAGTAATGTTACAAATTTAACTTCGATTTAATCATTTTAAAGTTACTGCATGTTTGTCTCAGTCAAATTACTACACACAGTATAAACAGAGCTATACTAGAATAATAGAATTCCACTGAGTAAATCAGCGGTGGGGACTTAAACGAGCTGAAAGTAATATGTGCTTAAATCCTTCACAAAAGCGTCGGCAGAATTACAGAATTAACGTACTCAGCCAAAGCAGTAAAGTTCTCGCTTATTCTAAATATCTTGTGAAGACTCCCTTTGTAATAGAAGTGTCATCACCCTTCTATGTACATCTCTGCCAAGAGTAATCTTGTGCGAAGGTATATACCTTTGAAGCCCATATTAGATATTCTTGAGCTTTGGCCACTGTTGGGCCACTACTGCAAAGCAGGGGAGGCAATACCGTCACAATCCCGTGACAGTGACCTTTCAGTTTACTTTAATTTTGAAGCATTCATTTTTTAATTTATGACGACAAATATCTCATTCACCCTTTGGTGGGTTGTAATTAGGATACACAGTGTCTCTAATTTAGATAATAAGTTGAGTTGCCGATACCTAATATTGGTATCATTTCTCCTTTCCATTTGGAACAACAGAGAAAACGAATATTAGATTATTTACAGGCATACAATTCATCCATAAATGTGGAACAGTGTTGAGAATAGATAGACCTAGAGAATTGCTCAATATAGTAAAACAGTATATATCAAGAACTAAAATTAATATGTGAAAATCAATGATGGTGTAAGGATAAGTGGTAGTCTGATGGAGTGCTCGCGTGGATAATGGCAGATAGCTGGTGGATTTGATGTAATCTCGAACACCTCCAGGCTTTCTCACCCCTTTCTACCTTCTACCAGCAGGGCAGTTGTGAGAGACTTTACTTTGTTTGTTTTTGTGTTGTGTTTGTTTGATTGTTTGTTTGTTTTTCTTGTTCGTGGGGTTGGTGAAGGAGGATGTTAAAGCCTGGGATGTTTTCGACGTATCTAAGTCACTATTTTTCATTATAGTTATATATTAGAACCTCACTAGGCCTTCACTTTCCCGCCATACCTCTACTAATCATTATACGGTGTATGTTAATTTTTGTTCTTTTTTATATACCGTTTTACTATATTGTGTAATTCTCTAGGTCTATCAATTCTCAATGCCTGTTCTAGAGTTATATGTCAACTGAATCATCCAAAGATGCACATAACTACAAAGAAATAACTGATACATACATTATTTATACACATATTCTATTATCAGTGCCAGACCTTTCATAAATTGGTGCTTGCGTGGAATAGAATTATTGGGGTAGTATGACAGGGTCACTGTTATGGAGCTGATAATAGGATGCTCGAGGGGCAGGAGATGACGGCAGGACGGTGGCGGTGGATAAGGCTCACATTGAGGAAACCTAATGATGGCGCTGCGGGACGGTACTTGATCTTGATTTCCCTGGGTGAGAGGGGTGGAGGGAGATGATAGCACATGAAGCGGAGAACTGAAGACAGGCAAGTAGGAGATGGGGGAGACATGCACGGCTGTTTGCGAGCGACGTTTTAGTTTTTCCTGACCGCGCTATTTATAGCTATCGTGACAGAGGTCACGTGGTCAACTTCCTAACGGGAAAAAAATGTGGCGGTGTTTACTTTTGATAGGGCTTAATTAATGCTTTTAGGCTACTTTATTATTATAAATACCGGCTATAATTTTGCGTTAAGCTAGACTAGAAATGTTAGAGTAAATTTTAGAACAAGAACAAAAATGTTATCACAATTAGAACAGAAGATATAATAGTCTGAAATAGTGTAAAATTTACGTTTTTTAAATATTTTGTTATGGTTTGTTTCTTATGCAATTTACACTAAAACGATCACAATCAACATGCATAACAAATTACAGAAATCAAAAGTAGAAAACCTGCAGAAAATGGATATCATAGTTTTGTTTTGGTTTCATGCGTCAAACATTAATTATTGAAACATTAAATTGCAAGTCCACATTTATTACCTTAAAATAACACACCCAATTGTCCCCAAAACATGAGAGCTAACAATTATCTCAATCATACATCACGATGGTCATGTAAAAATGAGTATGGTCATGAGTAAAACGAAATGTTCAATTTAATAAATAAAACATACACCTATTAAATGATTTCCACACTCTGTTAATTCTGTCACTCTCACGCAACAACTGCCATAATTTGCTCTAGTCCAAATATTTCGCTCAATTATCATTCACGCTTCCTTTTTTTTATAGGAGGAATCTGTACATTCACAGATGGAGAAATTTGTAACAAATGAGTTTCCATTATAAATTTTAATTGTGAAGTTATATTTTTAATACCGCTGGCGCGTCTTTCAAAATTCTCTGTTTTCTCTCCTGTGCCCACGTAAGACCTACTGTTTCCTTCATGGCTATTGCTAATTCTTTGGATATTCTAACTCTACTTTCAATGCCTGCTTTCCTGCAAATTTCCTGACGTGACGTTTCTGAACAGCGTTGTAGTTCATGTGCCTGCTGCAGGTCTAGTGAGTCAGTTGATGTTCCAGCAATATGTTTCCAAACAGTGTGGAGAAATTGAGATCGCTTACGTTTTGTTGGCGTTCTGGTGACTGATGTTTCTCTTCTATGTTTAATTAGTTTTTGTAGTACAATAGGCTGTCCTCTGGTTTTGCATTTTATGATATTATTTTTTTGCTGTTTCTAGTTTTTTTCTAACAATGGATGTGAATAGGGTTTCTTCCTCTTGTGTTAGTGGTTGTGAAGGTGGCTTAGCAAGTAACTGTTGTACTGTGATGTCGTTATATTTTATTTTATTAACTTTATTTTATTTACACACTTTTAAGTACTTGGTTTTATTTACTTCATCTCAGAGCTTAATATATAATAGCATATTAGCATTATATTATTTGTCAATTTTTGGGCGTCTGGACTGTAAGTCGTTGACTTCTCATTGAATTACATTATACAATGTTTTTGATTTACGCCGATTCCAGTTGCACAATTTCGTCCTGGAAAGCATCCCCGGCGTAAATCGAGGGCTATCTGGAGTTGGAGCTGCACCAGTGAAGAAAAAAACATCTAATTTCATTGGTCCCTTCTTGTAGAGACTGGAGCCGTGTCTTATTCATCTTCGTTCCTTATGGGGCATGGTGCTCCACTTCAGGTGGCCCCCATGAGGGAGCCTGTGCTAAAGCATAGACTCTTGCAGCAATGATTTCTGTAGCGATTTGTTTACGTGGTGAGGTTACCGACCCCATTTTACAACCTCATATTAGTCACCATGTAAGACATGCCCGAGGGAGCAGTAGATCTGTTCTTTCTATATTCCCTCAGACACCCCTAGGCACTACATGGGGCGGGGTCCAAATGGGGCAGTGATGCGCAATACAAGACTCAACATGTCTCTTAGCCTCTCCTGCCCAAGTCTACCTCACCTACTCGGGGTGGACCCCGTTATACCCAGTAATCTTGCCGAAGGTTGGGTATCAACCCCAGCGGGAGACAAGATGGGACAGCAAACGAGGTAAAGGCAAAATCAAATCCCCCAGCCAGAGGGGGAGGCATGAGCACACTCTGCCTTAAGAAACAGGTGCTGAAGTCAGATGTACCAGGCCAGGAGGCGCACCAGCAACCATGGTACCATGCAACCCGCTTTGGTTTAATATGTCTACACAACAGATGTCAAAAATTATCGTTATGGTGCTCGCCCTGTGAAGTCCCTCCAGGCAGGAGCAGTGCCGGATTCTGAGCCTCGACAGAATCCACCCTCAGCTACTGGAGGTCTCCTTAGTCCGCCAAATGGAGCCAGGAGGCGGAAGGAGAAAGTAACTGGCCAACCAGATAAGACGACGACCCCTCTGAATGTCATGCATTGGAATGCAGAGGGAGTCAACAACAAAAAGACTGAACTAGAGAATACCCTATTTCGGAAAGAAATTAGCATATGCTGCATACAAGAAACCCACCTACAGGAAGGAAAACATTTTAAGATATGGGGCTATCAATGCTTCAGAGTTGACAGAAAAGATCGGAAGAAGGGTGGCATACTAACACTGATAAGGAATAACCTCAACGCTATAGAATCCAAGACATATAAAGAAGGTGCAGAATACCAAGTAATCCATCTTAAACATAACACTCTGGAACTGGATCTCCTAAACTTCTACTGCCCCAATGACATACCACTGAACATGGCTAGCATAGATGTCCCCATTGACAACTTCCTAGCGGTGGGAGACTTCAACAGCCATTCCCAAAGCTGGGGATACAACCAGCTAGATAGAAGGGGCGAAGAGATAGAAAACTGGCAAGACGACAATAACCTAACCCTTCTAAACAACCCTAATGATCCTCCAACCTTTTACTCCGGAAGATGGCATAGCACCTCTACCCCAGACCTGGCATTCTGCACACCTGATTTGGCTGGGATAGTGGAAAGGGAAATAGGAGAACAACTCGGTGGAAGTGATTATCGCTCTGTATTCATCAAAATTAATAGAACAATTAATACAAGTCCAAGTCAGCCAAGATGGAATGATGAAATAGCAAATTGGTCCATTTATCAACACAGAGCAAATCTGCTTACAAAAGATATTAGGGTACTAGACAGAGACATTAACAGAGTCATCTAGGATTTTAATAATGGAGTACTCAAAGCGGCAAAGGAGACAATACCGAGAGGAGCGAGGAAGAACTATATACCATATTGGTCCAACACACTACAAAACCTACAAGAAGAAATGAATGAAGCAAGGCACACTGCAGAAGTACAACCATCCCAACAGAACCATATCATGCTACAAAAGGCAAAAGCAAAATTCATCAAAGGAAAACTAGAAGCCCAGAGGAGAAGCTGGAGGGAAAAAACATATAAACTAAACCTTGAAAAGGAAGGGAGAAAGTTGTGGAAACTCACTAAACAATTGAATGACGATAACAATTCTCAACGACAAACCATTACTCTAGACGATGCAGGGAAACTATATACCGGCAAACAAGCAGCAGACATATTTGCGAAATCCTACAGAAATGAAAGTAACATCTCCGTCAATTTACGCAGACAACGAGACATTCGTCAAGAAATAATCCACACTAGAACTAATGAAAACAGTCCGGACGTTATGTCCAAACCATTCAATATGGAAGAGTTAAAAACAGCCTTGTGGAAACTTAAAGACAGGAAATCACCAGGCCCGGATGGTATAACCAACGAAATGCTAAAACACCTAGGATATACAGCAATGAGCAAACTGTTGCAAATATACAACTACAGTTGGATGACAGGCAGTGTGCCACAGATATGGAGAGAGGCGCTCATGTGTCCCATCATAAAGAAAGGAAAAGACAACAGGAAGGCCACCAGCTACAGACCAATAAGCCTAACATGCTGTGTATGTAAGACAATGGAGAGGATGATCAACAGAAGATTGAAATGGTACTTGGAATCCGAGAAAATTTTAGTGCCAGAACAAGCAGGGTTTAGAGAGTGCAGCAGCACAGAAGACCCCAAATCACATACCTGTCACAGATCGTTGAAGATGCCTTCCAAGAAAAGAAAAAAGTCTTTACCCTATGGATAGATCTTCAAAAAAGCTTTTGACAAAGTATGGAAAGACGGGTTAATAGTAAAACTGCAAAGGAACGGAATCAAGGGTAATATGAGAAAATGGATCCAGTCGTTCCTACACAATCGGAAAGCAAGAGTCACCATGGAAGGCCACAACAGCAAGAAAATCCTGCTAAAACATGGAGTTCCTCAAGGCTCAGTATTGTCTCCCACCCTGTTCCTTGTGTTCATCAATGACCTCATCCACGATCTGCCACAAGGTGTGAGAGCTGCCCTATACGCTGACGACTTGGTGGTGTGGTGTGTAGAAGAACATCTAACTATCGCTAATAAGCGAATACAAAGGGCAGCAGACAACATAGCAGCATGGGCAGAGAAATGGATGGTGCAGATCAACGCTGAAAAATCCTCAACAACACTTTTCACGCTCTCCAACAAAGACAAAGCAGGAGAAATACGACTTGGAAATATACATGTCCGAACAGACGAGGAACCGGTGTACTTGGGCATTACATTAGATAAGAGAATGACATGGAGGCACCACATCGAGAGAACAGAGGCCAAAGCGAGAAGAAAACTTTCCATACTGAGGAAAATAGCTGGATCAAGTTGGGGAGCTAACGAAACAACACTAAAGAAAGTGAATACAGGTGCAATAAGACCTATATTAGAGTACGGATCAGCAGCATGGTCTACAGCAGCCAAATCACACCTACAAGCTTTAGATAAGGTACAAAATCAAGCGCTTCGGTTGATCACGGGTGCCATGAAGACCACACCAATAAATGAAATGGAAAAAATCACAGGCATTCCACCTTTATTATACAGACGAGACACTAAGACCCTGATCCAAGCAGAAAAGTACAAGAACATGCCCGCACATCCAATGAAAACTAGATTTGGAGATTTAGCCAGTGGGAGGTTGAAGAGAAGCAGTTTTGTGCATCGGTCCAAAAAAACTAATTAGAACATACAAGGATGAACTACCAGACATCACTAAGGAAATAACTCCCACACTCCTCCCAGCCCCATGGGAACAACATCAAAATTTCAGCATTAAGACCTCCATAACTACCATCTGCCCCATGGGAGAGCTAAATACTCTCCAAAGGAAAATAGCAGCATGTGACATGATTGAAGAACTATACCCCAGAGAAGCATGGATCCAAGTATATACTGATGGATCTGCAACCAGAGCAGTGAAGAACGGAGGCGCAGGAGTTTATGTGGTCTATCCAGACAAAGAAAACGAATCCACCTGTTCACCTACTGGAATATTCTGTTCAAACTACGCTGCTGAAGTACAGGCCTTAAGCATTGCTGCAGGAATAATAAATTACACAATAAGCCAATGTCAGCAGGTTGTATTCCTTACCGATGCAATGTCAGTTCTGCAAGCCCTCAACAGTGATAAACTGCCAGAATTAAACAAAGTCCTATGCGAAGTAAATATCAAAAGAAGGGTGTAACTGTCTTTTTTTTCTTGTTGAGGTGATCACTGGCCCAAGACAGTATACATGTTGTTAGATGTGTAGTGCGAGCGTATGATGAATTGAGTGTGGGTGCGAATGAAGGCGCGAATGTGTTTAGGCTCGTATAGATGTAGATCCTGCAACCCATACTCTCACATGCAGTAATCAAGGATGCTTTGACACTGCAGGCATGTTTCAAGACATTTATTGACGGGAACACACATAGTATCAACAGGAACAGTCAGTGTAACAAGGTCATGCTGACCTGACATCGATAGGTATACATTTGGCATTCAAAAAGGTAAACATCAGAATAGACGTGCATGGTCAATAGCAAAGTTCTTCAATAATGACAGTTCGTAGCGTCGCCCTTGGCGTCTCTGACTAAACGCGTCAGATGCCTTAGTCACTTGGACACATAGGTGCAACTTGGCACTCCCCGCCAATTGCACATATCAGGCTGTAGTATAATAGCCGAAAGCACAGGCCTCGTTCTGACGTCGGCCGTGTACTTCTGTTAAATAGGTTATCATCAACCCTGCAGTAATACTTATTGTAGATAGAAGTTCCGCCAATCTGCGGCTCCCACAATATATCTTCGTCACTGGATTTCTGGACAATATAAGACTAACAGTCTTGGATGGCTACCTCGAGCACAAATATATAAGTTCTGAAATGGCGGATCAGTGAGCTGCTGTTCACCCTAGGTAATCCTTTACATGTTCTGCCACCGAAAAGCGTAATAATGCATAAAGGTCGGTATTACCTGGCAAATGAATCCTCAGAACATCACAAGGAATTCTGTCGTCATCCCGACGCACAGAGATTCACTGGGGAAAACTGCCATAGCAGTTACTTCGAAGATTCTCCCCGAAAAACAATGGACTCTTGGTCCCTTCAGAAAAACAGGACCTCCCGGCTTCCCGGAAGTATATCTCACTCCCGCTTAAAAAAACCTTCCCCTAGGCCTACGCCGAACTGTCAACCTCTGACCCTAAAGGTCAAACACAATGAATGAATAAACAAGGGAAGACAACCCCTAATCAACCTGACATCGCAGGTAAAGACACAATTATTCTTATGATACAAACATAAGCAAATAACTTGACAGATGACTCCGTCGAAAATGACAGCAACATTACTACCACCCCCCTGTAAAAAAAAAAATGCATTTTTTTTTTTTTTAATATGTTCATGAGCAAGATAGCACCAGTATCACTTCTGTGCTCATGCAAACAATGAACCTAATATCAGGTACAATAGAAGAGGGTACAAATCATCTCCCAACATAGGAGAAAATATTTCCTTTAAGCCAAACAAACTAAGGGATACCATTCAAGAAACCTAAGTTGCTGGCAATACCAATCATATATCAAACATTACTAAATAATATAACCATAGCAATATACAAATGTCAATGCTATTTTAGCAACATATCACTGATGGATGGACAAAATGAAATTTGTTAAATTATCTAAACATCATCCAAATACATTTGTATTACAACATATTATGATATTAAGGACAGACCTAAGTCTGAAAATATATCAGGAAAAACTAGGACACAAGATTTAACTGGAATCATGTGGGCATCTAGACAATATGTCCGCCATCACATTATCCGAACCACGGATAGCTCGCACCGTGAAATGGAAAGGCTGAAGAGCAATAGCATAACGAGTAGATCTCGAGCTCTTCAAATCCTTACTTTGCATAGCCGTAAGAGCTTTTTGGTCGGTTTCCATAAAGAAATGCGCGCCCAGAAGGAACCTTTGTAGCTTAAGAATGGACCAAACCATAGCCAACAATTCACGGTCCAAAACCGAGTAATTCCTTTCTGCCGCATTCAGCTTCCTAGAAATATACATTACAGGATGCAGAGTTCCTGAATATTCCTGCATTAGTGCCGCTCCAATCCCAGTGGAAGAGGCATCACTACGAAGGACAAAAGTCTTATCAATCGTTGGTAGTCTTAAGATAGGATGAGATGAGAACAAATTCTTAACCTGATCCAATGAAGATTGGCATTCTTGGGACCAACGCACCATATTAGGAGAACCTTTTTTCAATAACGTTGAAAGTGGTGCCATAATGGAGGACAGATTCTCAATGAATCTTCCATAGAATTGTATCAATCCCAAGAGACTACGCACTTGCTTTTTTGTCTTCGGAACCGAGATATTTAATATCTTTGAAATGTTTTGGTCCTCTGTCTTCAACAGACCATGACCAACTCGATGACCTAGGAAGGAAATTTCACTAAACCCAACAAAAGCTTTAGAGGGTTTAGCAGTCAATCTATGCTCACGTAGAGTAGATAGCAATTCCTTTAGACCCACATAGTGTTCTTCCCAAGTATCGCTGAAAAGACAGATGTCGTCTAAATATGCAATGACATCTGCACGATCTGATAGAATTCGTCGCATCATGCGCACGAAAGTCGCTGGGGCGTTCATAAGCCCGAAAGGCATAAAATTCCATTGAAACAGACCCCTAGGTGTCGAAAAAGCAGTGAGAGGTTTGGCGTGTTCCGTCAGTGGGACTTGCCAATAACCTTTCGACAAGTCTAGTTTAGTAAAGAATTTAGCTTTAGAAAGTCTAATAAGTAGATCATCTAATAACGGCATAGGTTCAGCATCGAACTTCGTAACTTGATTTAATTTGCGATAATCAACGCAAAGACGTATGTTATTGTCTTTCTTTCGAACAATAACTATCGACGAAGAATAAGCTGAAGTGGATGGTTCAATTATTTGTAGTTGAATCATTTCATCCAATTCTTTCTCGACTTGTGCTTGAAAATGAATAGGTATTGGGTATGGTCTTACTCTGATCGGATTACGATCAGTAAGTATGATGTCATGTTCTATGACATCTGTGTGTCCAGGAATGTCGGTAAGGACATCCTGATATGATTGTAACGTAGAGGATACTTGACGCTGTTCCTCAAAAGACAAGTTGGAAGAGACTGTAACGTCTCTCCACGATTCCGTTGAAGTAAGTGGAATCGCAGGAAGAGGTAAATTCACGTCAGAAAAAATAGTTTCCTCATCCTGTATAACGGACAGGGATGAGATGTGACCATGTTGAACTGGAGAGTCGTCCGTCGCCTGGAAAATAGGCTGTAAATAGTCTGGACGTTCAATAAACTCTGTTAGCATATTTATATGGAAGGTTTTATGCCTTCCATCCACATCGACAATATAGTCGACATCAGAAATTTTCGAGACTATAGTGTATGGACCCTTCCAAGAAATGAGAAGTCTATTCTCTCTTGAGGGCAGTAAGACATATGCTTTGTCTCCAGGACAAAGTTGACGTAGGCGTCTTTTCTTATTAGCAAATCGCCTAGCTTTTTCTTTCGCAAATTCGGAAGATGAAGTTGCTAACCTGCACGATTCGATAATCTTTTCTCTAAGAGCTATAACATATTCATATGACGATTGTGTATCATCGTCAATATTATCGGAAGTTATCAAATCGTGTAACAAGGACATTGGCCCGCGCGGTTGCGCGCCAAAGACAAGTTCGAAGGAGGAGAAAACCCTGTATGCTCGTTGGGAACCTCTCTATAGGCAAAGAGGACTGCAGGTAAAACCCTGTCCCAATCTTCAGGATGATCCTCCGTTATCTTGCCAAGTAAGTTCTTTAGTGTCCTGTTAAGACGTTCTACCAATCCATTGGACATTGGATGATAAATACTACTGAGAGACCTTTTAATGTCTAGCGTAGCCATTACCTGAGACATAACGTCCGAAATTAACTGAGTGCCGTGATCCGACAGTATTTCTCCGGGGAATCCCAGACGAGAAAATACGAGCCAAAGAGCATCAGCGATATCGACAGTTGATATGCTCTTCAGAGGAATAGCCTCTGGCCAACGCGTGCACATGTCCACGCAAGTGAGGATAAATTGGTGTCCTCTGGCTGACTTAATTTTGAACGGACCAATGATGTCTATAGCCATTTTCTGAAACGGCCGAATCGGAATATCTGCAGCCTGAATAGGAGCAGCATGTCTCGGACCCCTAGACTTGACCTCTTGACAAATTTTGCAAGATCGGCAATAAATTCGGATGTCTTTATTCACGAATGGCCAAAAAAAAAGACGCAAGGACTCTAGTTTTAGTTCTGGAAAAACCCATGTGTCCAGCACACTGAGAATCGTGTGCATGCCGAAGAATTAAGGCTCTCATACACTTAGGCACAAGAATTTGCGAATGCATAGACTTGTCCGAGTGTTGTACCATTCGTACCAATATACCATTCTTCATAGTAATATACGATTTGTGATTCGTATTTTGATTGGGATCCCCTTTCTTTGCAAGAAGGAAGTATTTCTTCAAAGAAGGATCCTCTTCTTGACGTTTAACAAACGAGTCATGGGAAATCACCAAGTGCTCGTCTTGGCTATCAACTTCATTACTATTATCAGATGAAGTTGGGGGATTAAGAGCTTGAGCTCTTGTCATCACTGCATTGACCGTTTGAATGTTTTCTTCTTCCCAACTAGAAATTTGTTGCGGGGTGCATTCCTTAACCCCATGAATACGACCGATTATAAGATCCGCAATAGGATTAGGAAGAAGACATGCATGGACATCTCCTGTGAAGAAAGGAGTGTCAATCCTAATAATAGCAGTAGGATAGCTTTCCATAGTACCACCAAATGTAACACATTTGATTGTTTTTCCAGTGGCACAGCAAGGATCTATCAGAGACTCCTTAACCCCGACGGTAGTACATCCCGAATCGAAAAGTACTGAGACTAGCCTATCATTTATTAGACCTTTATGTAAGATGAGAGATCCTCTCCCATCATGCGCAACTGTAGCAGGTAGAGCAGGAAGAGGGTGACCACAACTTAGCGTAGATACAGTTGATGAGTCAAACAATGTTAAGCATTGGGGGCATTCAGTTGCTCTCCCAAAATCGAAAGCACAACCAGTGATAGCCCTAGAGTTACCACTATCATTTACTGTATTACAGGCTCCATCAAACTCTTGTTGTGCAGAGTTTGCCTGTTGGTAAGGTCTTTTCTTGTTAAACCTAGGTCTACCTCGATTATCATTTCCCCTGTAATTATTTCGACTATCATTTCCCCTGTAATTATTTCGACTATCATTTCCCCTGTAATTGTTATCATATTGCCTATTGTAATCATCATTCCGGTTTGAATCCCGGTTTCTAAATTCACCATCGTCATAATCTTGACGTCGAGAATGATTACCTCGAAAATTTGAATAGTTATTATTTGGATAGCCTTTGCGAAAGTGTCTCAAATTATTACCACTAAAATTACGAGAACTACCATCTTGTCTCCACTGCATAGACGAAGAACCATCATGTGTTGGATTACTCCGCTTCTGAGTGTAATTTTGATTACTTCCCCTATTCCAATTTTGTTGAGCACCCTGAAATTTTTTTTTGAAATTAGGGCCATATGGTGTTGCCGAAGCAGCTGGCAACCCTTCTTTCACTTTAGAATTGCTAACTGTAGCATGGGGATGTGCTGTGGCATACTGACAACAGTATTCCTCCATTTCTTTTAAGTTTTTAGGCTTACGCTCATGAAGGAATGCAAGAAAAGAATCATTAACAGATGACAAAACCTTATCTCGCAATAATAAGTCCATTAGACCTTCATATGTTTTCTCAATCTGAGACAACTCAACCCATCGTGTAAATGTACGACGTATCTTTGTAACAAAATCAGAGAAATCTACTCCATTTTCTGGCAACATTGTCCTAAAACGAAGACGATAGTCTTCTTGTTTTAGTTGATATTTTTTTAGTAATGCTGCCCTGACAACATCATAATTAGTCCTCTCATGTTCGTCTATTGTCATAAGAGTAGTCACTGTGTCACCTGTAAAAAAATGGCATCAGTTGTTCAACATATTTTTCCTTTTTTATGTTATGCGTATCGCACAAAAATTGGAATCTATCTAGATAATCTGCTACGTCATCCTTTAAAGGATTGAAATGAGGCAATTTAATCCTACTAACAAACTCCCTTGTCGTACTCGAAGTTGTTTGCTGAGCACCCGTACTCGCCAATTTCAATTTCTCTAACTCCAAAGTTGCGAGTTTTTCATCAAGTTCCATCTTCTGTTTTCTTTCCTCATGTTCCATTTTTCTAATTTCAGCCTCAGCTTGAGCTTTCCTCTCCTCTGCAGCAGCTTGAGCTTTCCTCTCCTCTGCAGCAGCTTGAGCTTTCCTCTCCTCTGCAGCAGCTTGAGCTTTCCTCTCCTCTGTAGCAGCTTCTTTGTCTAATCTCCTTTGTTCAGATTCTTTGTCTAATCTCTTTTGTTCAGCTTCAAATCTCCTTTCCTCCACCTGCATCTGCAATTTCTTTTGTTCAGCAGCAATATCAGCTTCTCTGTCTAGCCTTTTTTGTTCAGCAGCTGCTTCTCTTTCTAATCTCTTCTCTTCAGCCATAGTTTTTTTTTCCTCTGCAGCAGCCCTTCTCTCTTCAGCAGCTAATGCTTTGTCATACTGAGCAACAGCCCACTGTTCTAACTGTTGACCAGTCTTATCAAGGGCTCTCCCTTGTGTAATAAAGTAGTCCAATGTAGACATCTTGTCTACTGAGATCAGTAACTTGCAGAAGCAAATATATTAAATTATCCCACTTTAATGGGAGACAAGTCTGAAATGCTAGACTTGTATACTCACTTCACTTTATTTACTGTCTTAGTCTTAGACAAAGACTTTGTATGTTCCTCTTGTTTATAATGTACCCAAAAAATCACCTGAGTACCTGTGGAAAAAAAAAATCCCTTATATCCCACTCACTATGGGCACAAGTCTTTTTTATAAAGAACTTGAATATGTATTTCACCTTGTCTCAATCTTTGTAGATAACAAGTCTTTTATCAAAGAACTTGTATAAATATCTTATATAATATTATTTTATTAAGAAACTCTATATGAAGAGTCTACCTTATCAATAATATCAAAACATGACCAAGTATGTGTATGTAGACTGTGCATGACAGTAATGTAGTACAAAAAAAAAAAAAATACAAAGACAAAGATACAAAACAATACAAATGGCAACACTGTTTTAACCAAAAATGTGTAGAGAAATGCACAAGAAAGGAGAGACCTACAGAATACAAACAAAACAAATCGACAATCAAAACTGAAAAACAGACAAAATATTACAAAAACAACGTTAAGTACAATTACATCACAGCTAACATCAATAGCGACCAATTGTCACTAGCAAATTTCCAAATTAAGAAAATTTGCACCTACAGAACGCTTACAGTAAGCCTCGATCAAGTGGCATATTTACCGTAAGACCCACCAACCGAAAAACCCGCAGAAAAATACACAAAAACAGTAGAGGTGACATAAACATATAGCAATCAATTTCAATGTGTTGCAGAACAAGTTCAGTCACAGCTGAAACTAAAATAAATTTCTTGCTCCTTGCGAACACAGAAACGAAATGTCAAACGCGCACTGAACGTCAAATCCACTGTAACATAAAGTGGTATTCACGAACCAAAGTTACTATGACCTTCTCAAATTAGGGCTTGCACATTGAATGTTTACAATTTCCACGTACTGTTTACAGACACTTGACCTCCAACAATGTAGCTTGAATGCTCTGACCTAGAAAAGTCTGTTGTTGAATGAAACGTGTAACAACCAGCAGTACTGTTTACAATAGGAACCCGCCTTCTATGCAGTTATGGTCCACGTAGCAAATGCCTAGTAGTTAACTTCAGTACATGTCTTGTTATGCTTTATGTAGCATTATAATATAAATGCTCGTACTGTTTATTTGGGTCAACCGTTGATGACCTATTTCTGTCCTGTTGTAGCCAAAACTTGCAAGTGTAGAATTAGCGCTGTGTGTTACGGCTGTCCCGTGTGTAGCTTAGACCCACAGATCAGAAGTGTAATGTGTACTTGTCCTTCTTGTAACTTTCTCGACAAAACTGGAGACATCATACATGTAACAGCCAACCAGGAATGTAAATTTCTGGATCCATAAATGTCAACAATAATGTCAAATGCTCGCTCTGTTCTTTTTAAACCCACAGATCTGGTCCATCAGAAATGTAAGTTTCTAGGCCACATTGGCGACAAGAAATGTATCATAAGAGCCCACGTAACTGGTCCACCAGAAATGTAACTGTCTTTTTTTCTTGTTGAGGTGATCACTGGCCCAAGACAGTATACATGTTGTTAGATGTGTAGTGCGAGCGTATGATGAATTGAGTGTGGGTGCGAATGAAGGCGCGAATGTGTTTAGGCTCGTATAGATGTAGATCCTGCAACCCATACTCTCACATGCAGTAATCAAGGATGCTTTGACACTGCAGGCATGTTTCAAGACATTTATTGACGGGAACACACATAGTATCAACAGGAACAGTCAGTGTAACAAGGTCATGCTGACCTGACATCGATAGGTATACATTTGGCATTCAAAAAGGTAAACATCAGAATAGACGTGCATGGTCAATAGCAAAGTTCTTCAATAATGACAGTTCGTAGCGTCGCCCTTGGCGTCTCTGACTAAACGCGTCAGATGCCTTAGTTACTTGGACACATAGGTGCAACTTGGCACTCCCCGCCAATTGCACATATCAGGCTGTAGTATAATAGCCGAAAGCACAGGCCTCGTTCTGACGTCGGCCGTGTACTTCTGTTAAATAGGTTATCATCAACCCTGCAGTAATACTTATTGTAGATAGAAGTTCCGCCAATCTGCGGCTCCCACAATATATCTTCGTCACTGGATTTCTGGACAATATAAGACTAACAGTCTTGGATGGCTACCTCGAGCACAAATATATAAGTTCTGAAATGGCGGATCAGTGAGCTGCTGTTCACCCTAGGTAATCCTTTACATGTTCTGCCACCGAAAAGCGTAATAATGCATAAAGGTCGGTATTACCTGGCAAATGAATCCTCAGAACATCACAAGGAATTCTGTCGTCATCCCGACGCACAGAGATTCACTGGGGAAAACTGCCATAGCAGTTACTTCGAAGATTCTCCCCGAAAAACAATGGACTCTTGGTCCCTTCAGAAAAACAGGACCTCCCGGCTTCCCGGAAGTATATCTCACTCCCGCTTAAAAAACCTTCCCCTAGGCCTACGCCGAACTGTCAACCTCTGACCCTAAAGGTCAAACACAATGAATGAATAAACAAGGGAAGACAACCCCTAATCAACCTGACATCGCAGGTAAAGACACAATTATTCTTATGATACAAACATAAGCAAATAACTTGACAGATGACTCCGTCGAAAATGACAGCAACAAAGGGTAGTGCTACAGTTGATACCATCACACTGTGGCATACCAGGAAATGAGAGAGCAGATACGTTAGCAAAAGAGGGAGCAACACAGGAACAAAAAGAACAATCACATTCCAGGAAAAGAAGACCCTTATCAAGGCCATCGGGAAAATTGACCAACAAAGAGACAACTATCACTATCTTGATCAAGCAAAACAGGTGATCCTGTTCCGTATTAGAACAGGACATAACAGACTGAACAGTCACTTATACAGACTGAGATTGGTCCCATCACCCCTATGTACGTGTGGACAGGCAGCACAGACAGCCGAACACATCCTGCAAGACTGCCACATGCTTAGTCAATTGCGAACTGAACATTGGCCCACAGAGACGCACATCCACACAAAGCTGTTTGGGAGTCTTGAAGAACTTTCAACCACAGCAACATACATCCAGAGAACAGGACTTCTTGTGTAGATATTTCTAAACAACAGCGAACGAGAAGAAGAAGAAGAAGAAGACTACACGGGGCACGGACCAACGACTGCTGCTGATTCCCGTGTATAACGCCTGCACTAAAGCATTCGCGTGCTCTTTCAACAGTGGTTTCTGTATCAGTTTATTTAGTGTGATGGTGTGGTGAAGTGGGATGTTATAAATATTTATAGGGGACTTAGTGTACTGACTGAGATCAGCTGTGAAGGTATCTATATCTATTAAGAGTAGTGTATTATAGATAACCTTACTTGCTACCACATATATATATATATCTCAGTCAGAATTATTCTGGAATAGTGTGATGACTACGTTATGTGTCTAGGGTATGTGTATGATGAAGTGTAAGTCACAACAACAGACAGATAAACAATTTAATTTAATCCACTACTCTTGACAACACTGTGACACTCACATACATATAACACTCTATGAGAATATCTTAAGGAGTCACTGATAACTTTTCAAATAACAATATGTATTCATGGTTATCATAAAGGTATATGTGTCCTGATTCAAATACAAAGGAACCAGGAATCACAATCAATTTTAATTACAAGTATATGTACAGACTTTATCAATATGAATATTGTAGTGACATATATTATTAAAATATCCTATGTGTGTCAGTTGTGTAGTGGTAATATGAGGTAATACTGGTTTTGTTTTGTTCAAGCTCTGTTGGTATTTGTCATCATGACTTCAATAGTTTGTCTTTTGGGACTAGTATTGGAGATGTTCTCAGTTCCTGATATTAAGACAATTAAATTCCCCTCTGAATGTTATTTTTATAAAGTCATTTCAAGATGAGGGGACATAATGTTGAGCTCAGCTGGCCAAATCAGCTTATCTTGCGTGATGGCGGCAGGAAAGGACTCCTCTGCTCGAATTCTCCCCTGGGCTCTGGAGACACCTCACTGATAGCTAAAAAGACCAAGGAGTATGCTGTCCGACTCTGGATTCAGCAAAGCTCTGACCAGGTGCTGCTCAGTACCATCAAGACCACGGTCCCTGAAAGCAAGAAGGATGTACCTTCTACTTCATAACTAATTGATACTCTAGTCCTACACTGAGCACAATACAACACAAACATTGAGTTCAGAGCGTTAGGCCAACTGTCAGCTTCATCTGAAATACTTTATACCAGTATTTACCTCCTTAATGGTCACTACGCCTCTGCACTTCCAGCATTATTTCTGTCTAATCAATCATCCAGGTGTCAGTGTACTATTTGGCCATTCCATGCCGTTTTACTTCCCTCCGACACCCTCTGTTCAGGCTGGAGCATTATAGGCTTTATCTCCTGTTTGCCACTGAACTACACATATATATACAGGCATAAATTAACAATTTACATTCAATTTTCATTAAAAGATACTGAATGGTTCAAGCTTACCACAATTTCATGGAAATAAACACAGATACGTTGATTAGCAATGAATTCTGGCACAATTACTGGCACAAATTCCCATCTGCTTATGTTCCAGGCTTTTATTTAACACAAATATGAGCTGGCTTCAACGCACTGTTGCTTTATCAAGATCATTTGCACTAGTGGTCTCGAACTAACGCTCCTAAGTGAGTATATCAGCGAGTCTAGCCAATGAGGCCACGTTTCGACAAGTGTTTGAAAAAATGTTACCTTTTCACGTCTCCCCTAACAACGAAAGATAGTATTTATAGCCCGACCAATCGTGGTTAGTCTTTCATTTGTTGCGCTCCAATCAATTTGGAGTTTACATGGTAGGCTAATTCTGTAACGTAAGATTTTTTTCAAACACGTTATAAAAAAATTTTATGAGCAGAAATGATTCCATGCTGTCAGGCATCCCCACTATTTTATTTTGGGTATAATTTATTAATTCCTGGACTATTTGCGTAACGTTTTACATATTCTTTGTCAGCAAGCCCCAAGGAACCCAAATATCCAAATTTAAAAGAGCTACGTGGCTGCGTTCAAAATATGTATTTTCTACCTCCTGTTTCGAAGATGTGCTGTCTGGGTACTGTTATGTTTTCAACCGTAAACCCATCTATTGTTATCTTTCCTAATAAGCGTTTTTTGTGATTTTAAAACCTAACTCTGGGAAGGGTAATGTATTTTATCACTGTCCGTCTGAAAAAAAGTTAGTGCATGTAGCCTTACACGCGTGATGGCAGCATTTGTGTATCGCGCGACGCGTGTTGCATGCGTTCCTGATTTTCAGCCCTCCCTCTCTCTTTATCCTTTAGTCCATCTGTTCGTTCGTTTTGGTAACGCAGTATAATTAATGTTAGGATTAATTTAGGTCATTACGCAGTCTGCCTCTCAATGTTTTTCCAAGAAATACAGCACACGTTTCATTGAAGAAAGCGGGTATAATACAGTAAGCTTTTACTATCAACGTGAAAGCGTTACAATTTGCAGACGAAGCAGAAAACAAGGGGGATTTCGAGTACAGTCATTGTGACAGCACTGTTCTTTACCATTCTTCTTCCTTTATTTATTATATGTATTTATTAGGCTTTATATTTACTTGATAATTTATATATGTGGATTAGAATATTCCACGACACCTCCCCTCTTAAAACAGACATTATATGTCAGTCCTTTATTCTATATTCACATAGAGAAATTTATTATTATTTCTGGGGTTTACGGTGATTCTCATCACACGGATGGCGGCTTAAAAAATCCGCTCCCAAATTGGTTTTTCCAGATATATACTCAATGCTAAAATTATATGGAGCCAGAAGTAAAGACCATCGGAGTAACCTAGAGTTCTCATGCTTAGCCTGTGCTAGAAACGATAACGGTTTGTGGTCTGTTTGCAACTTAAATGCCTTCCCATATAGATAAATATTGAATTTCTTTATCGCCCATATTACTGCAAGACATTCTTTTTCGCTAGTTGAGTAGTTGATTTCAGCTTTATTCAACTTTCTGCTAGCATATGCCACTGGGCTTAATTCTCCATCCAATGCATCTGATTTCTGTAGTAGAGTTGCACCTAACCCAATATTACTTGCATCCGTCCTTACTATGAATTCTTGACTTAAGTCAGGTAATTTCAAAATGGGTTTACTTGTGAGCTTTTCCTTCAATTCTTGGTAAGTCATTTCACATTGTGGTGTCCATGTAATGCGATCTGGATGTCCTTTACGTGTCAATTCAGTTAACGGTGCACATATGGAATTAAAGTTTTTTTGATATACTTCTGGTAGAAACCACATAATGAGACAAAGGATCTCACGTCCTTCTTGGTTTGTGGTCTCGGGGCTTTCTGTAGTTTCTCTAAATTCTTTGGGTCAGGGGTCATGTTTCCCTGATAAACTGTGTGTCCCAAAAATTCCAATTCTTTACATCCAACGCAACATTTGGTTGGTCGGGCTGTTAAATTTGCCTCCCTAAGTCGATCAAACAGCATGTTCAGAGAGTCAATGTGTTCCTCAAATGTTTCTGTTGCTATAAGGATATCATCCATAAAATTTGTTATACAGGGATTATTCAGAGGATCCAATAATTTTCTCATCATTCTAGAGAAGACACTAGGCGCATTCTTCAATCCAAATGGCAATCTATTAAACTCATAGTGTCCTTCTGAGGTACTAAAAGCTAGGTATGGTCTAACCTCAGGCTTTACTGGAATCTGATAGTATCCTTTACTCAGATCCACTTTTGAGAAATATTTAGCTTTATTTAGCCTGGCAAACAGCTGATTTGTATCCGGCAATGGATCCACCTGTCCTTCTGTAATAGCATTCAGTCTCCTGTAATCTATACAGAGTCTATGTTCTCCAGAGGGCTTCCTTAAGAGTACAACACCGGAACTATACGAAGATTCACTGTGCGAAATAATTCCTTCCTTCAACAGATAGTCTATCTCTTCCTTCAAAGCTTTCTCCTTAGCAAACGGAATCGAATATGGTTTCATACAGACAGGTGTGGAGTCTATTAGTTTCATATCATATTCCAATAGGTTTGTATGCCCTGGTCGGTCTGTTAACACCTCTGCATGATTATTTAGAACCTGTTGCACTCTCTCTTTCTGAGTTTTCGTTAAATGTGTACTGATTTTCACCTGTGCGGCTGTCTCACAGGGGTGTAATGGATATTCAAATGATGAAAGTGGTTCCTTTTTCATCTCCATGGCGATGGACAAGGTCAACAAGTGTGTCTCTTCCTGATGTTCTCTTTCCAAATATTTCTTCAGGAGATTCACATGATAGATTTTTTCTTTCCCCTTCTTATCTATCTTATAATTTGTTCTAGATACCTTCTCTAAAACTGTATATGGACCCTGCCATCCAATTTGTAACTTATTCTGACTCCCGGGCAAAAGAAGCAGTACTTTCTCTCCCACAGCCAAATTTCTGTCTTTCGCCTTCCTGTTATAATAGGCAGCATGTTTCTTCCTGGCTTGTTTCAAATTTTCATTGGCAAGTTTCCAGCCAGTTTTTAACCGAGTGGTCAGCTCATTCACATATTGGTATGAAGATGTAATGTTTTCCTCTGCCTTTTCATCAGTCCACGTTCTTAACATAGCTTCGAGTGGACCTTTTATTGGCCTTCCAAACAATAATGTTGCCGGGGCCATACCGGTTGAACTATGGGGTACCTCCCGATAAGCAAAGAGGGCGGCGTGCAGGTACTGGTCCCATGTATCTGGTTTTTCGTGTGCCAACTTTCTCAGGATCGACATCAATGTGCCGTTAAATCTTTCCACTTGGCCGTTCCCTTGGGGATGATACACACTACAATGGAAGTGTTTGGCCTGGAAGATCCTGAAAACTTCTTCAGTTAGTTTCCCCTTGAACTGAGAGCCATTATCAGTCAAGATTTGGTTGGGAAAGCCTAACCTTGTGAAAATTGTGAGCAATGCCTCTGCCACATGTTTTGAATCAATCGATGACAGGGCTACTGCCTCTCCCCACATAGAACAAGTGTCCACTAGAGTCAGAATGTAGCTGTTCCTTCTCTTGGTTCGGGTGAGAGGTCCCACAAGATCCACGGCAACTCTCTCAAAGGGTGTTCCCACTATGGGCATTTCCCCCAGAGTTGCTGGTGCAGTCCAATGTTTAGGTGCTACTCGTTGGCATTCTGGACAGGATTTTACATATCGTTTGATATCTTCAGTTATTCCTGGCCAGAAATAGTGACAAGCTATTCGCTGTCCTGTTGCGCTGATTCCCATATGACCACTGAAGGGAATCGCATGCCCTAGTTCCAACACTTTAGTCCTATATGAAGTGGGAAGGACCAGCTGTCCGTGACCATTGGATTCAGATCCAGCCTTCCTATATATCAGTTTGTTCTTCATATAAAACTCTCCCTTGCCTGGAGGTGTATGAGATTTGGGCAACTTCTTGAAACATGGCTTGAGTGTTTTGTCCTCAGCCTGTGCCTTCCTCATCTCATCTGGGTGAGTATTTATGGGATTATCCTCCTCCTTCTTTGACTGTGATCTGGTCTGCACTGTTGCCAATATCACAGGTCTCTTGGGATTCCCCAAGAAGACATATCTACACCCCAATATTAGAGGGTAGATTGGCTCATTTATCACTGCTGCTTTTATGATTCCTTCCACATATCGCGTTTTCACTTTTATTCGGGCGACGGGAAGTGTCATGGTAGCTACATCCTTGGTTGCAGTTTGAATCTCCACTGTTTCCGTGGTGTATTGATCGGCCTGCACCAGGTGAGAACTCACAACGGAATCGTAATCTAAACCGGTATCATATAAACATCTTATAGTGACACCATTACAGATGACATCTTCACACACTGGGGGGTGGTATGGTTCCTGTAATTCTTCAGGTTTGCCCTTCTTTTCCTTTTTCCCCGATGTCATAGCAGCAAAATGAGGAGGTTTCCTTCTACAATGGTCAGTGTCATGATTGTTCATCTTACAATTTTTACACCACCTTTTTCCTTGGTTGAAAGATTTTCTTTCATCATATTTCCTTTCATCGAATTGTGGGAATTTATTTTTATTGTCATACCGTGGCCTATCAAATTGGTGCTTACCTTTATTTTGATCCTTAGGATCAAATTTATTAAAGTTCTGTGGTGCCCTAAAGTTATCCACTTGTTTCTTTTTATTACCTGTTACCTCTGCTTGAGCTGCTTGATACCTTTCAGCAACATTTAGCAACTCATCCAGCCTCTCTGCACCTTGTTCCATGAGAAACTTTCTCAGGTCTGGAGCCATGGACTCTCTTAATTGCTCTATAAGGACCATTTCCTTAAGATCTTGGGTTTTCCCCAGAGAAGTCCATTTCTCCAAGTATGTCTCTAATCGTGCAGAGAACTGGTGATAGGTTTCACCTGACAGTAGTTTAGCATTCCTAAATTTTTTCCTATAAAATTCTGCATTCTTTTCATACCTTAACAAAAGAGCCTGCTTTAGCATGTCATAATTTTCCTGATCACCTCTGCTCATTTTTGCAAAAACTTCATAAGCTGCCCCACGAAGTCCCTGAGATAACTTTAAGCTCCACCTTTCTCTCTCTAACCCATACGTGGTAGCTAATAGCTCATACCTATTTAGGTAGCTCTCTATATCATCGTCTTTCTCAACAAAATGATCTAAATGAAAATTCATAGCTGAGGTTGAGGCTCCTTGAGTAACCGTAGCATCAGAGGCAAAGGGACTGGCACCATTTTCAGGAGCATGGCCTTGAAACTCAAACTCCCTTAGTCGTAACTCATGTTCCCTTTGTAATCTTTTATCTTCTGCTTCCCTTTCTGCAGCTAATTTCCTCTCTTCCCTTTCTGCAGCTAATTTCTTCTCTTCCCTTTCTGCAGCTAATTTCTTCTCTTCCCTTTCTGCAGCTAATTTCTTCTCTTCCCTTTCTGCAGCTAATTTCTTCTCTTCCCTTTCTGCAGCCTGTCTTCTTTCCTCGGCTTCCAATGCTTTAGCCTCTTTGTCAGCCTCAATCTGCAACCTCTTAGTCTCAGCCTCAGCTTGCAACCTCTTAGTCTCAGCCTCAGCTTCAAACTGTAACTTCTTAATTTCCCTTTCAGCCTCTAACCTTCTTTCGGCTTCTTTTTCTAATCTTCTTTCTTCGCGTTCAATAAATTTGTCACATTCCGTCGTGACATAGGCAACCATAACTTGCCCATCTAATCCTAACTCTTTTGCAGTCTGAACAGCAGCAGATCGAAACTTGGCCAGGTCCGCCATTGTCTATCAGGTAAATTTCTACAATGTCTAACCAACAATTTAATCTCTAAATATATCTAATGGACAACACAGGCACCGTGAGCTCAACCTTATTTAATTCCACCCAAGGATACCTTTTAATTCTTATATTCCCTGAAGTGAATTACCCCCAATCTTTTTAATAGGGAAAGATTCAAAATCCCAAGAGCGAGCCCCCAATATATGTGGTGAAGTGGGATGTTATAAATATTTATAGGGGACTTAGTGTACTGACTGAGATCAGCTGTGAAGGTATCTATATCTATTAAGAGTAGTGTATTATAGATAACCTTACTTGCTACCACATATATATATATATCTCAGTCAGAATTATTCTGGAATAGTGTGATGACTACGTTATGTGTCTAGGGTATGTGTATGATGAAGTGTAAGTCACAACAACAGACAGATAAACAATTTAATTTAATCCACTACTCTTGACAACACTGTGACACTCACATACATATAACACTCTATGAGAATATCTTAAGGAGTCACTGATAACTTTTCAAATAACAATATGTATTCATGGTTATCATAAAGGTATATGTGTCCTGATTCAAATACAAAGGAACCAGGAATCACAATCAATTTTAATTACAAGTATATGTACAGACTTTATCAATATGAATATTGTAGTGACATATATTATTAAAAATATCCTATGTGTGTCAGTTGTGTAGTGGTAATATGAGGTAATACTGGTTTTGTTTTGTTCAAGCTCTGTTGGTATTTGTCATCATGACTTCAATAGTTTGTCTTTTGGGACTAGTATTGGAGATGTTCTCAGTTCCTGATATTAAGACAATTAAATTCCCCTCTGAATGTTATTTTTATAAAGTCATTTCAAGATGAGGGGACATAATGTTGAGCTCAGCTGGCCAAATCAGCTTATCTTGCGTGATGGCGGCAGGAAAGGACTCCTCTGCTCGAATTCTCCCCTGGGCTCTGGAGACACCTCACTGATAGCTAAAAAGACCAAGGAGTATGCTGTCCGACTCTGGATTCAGCAAAGCTCTGACCAGGTGCTGCTCAGTACCATCAAGACCACGGTCCCTGAAAGCAAGAAGGATGTACCTTCTACTTCATAACTAATTGATACTCTAGTCCTACACTGAGCACAATACAACACAAACATTGAGTTCAGAGCGTTAGGCCAACTGTCAGCTTCATCTGAAATACTTTATACCAGTATTTACCTCCTTAATGGTCACTACGCCTCTGCACTTCCAGCATTATTTCTGTCTAATCAATCATCCAGGTGTCAGTGTACTATTTGGCCATTCCATGCCGTTTTACTTCCCTCCGACACCCTCTGTTCAGGCTGGAGCATTATAGGCTTTATCTCCTGTTTGCCACTGAACTACACATATATATACAGGCATAAATTAACAATTTACATTCAATTTTCATTAAAAGATACTGAATGGTTCAAGCTTACCACAATTTCATGGAAATAAACACAGATACGTTGATTAGCAATGAATTCTGGCACAATTACTGGCACAAATTCCCATCTGCTTATGTTCCAGGCTTTTATTTAACACAAATATGAGCTGGCTTCAACGCACTGTTGCTTTATCAAGATCATTTGCACTAGTGGTCTCGAACTAACGCTCCTAAGTGAGTATATCAGCGAGTCTAGCCAATGAGGCCACGTTTCGACAAGTGTTTGAAAAAATGTTACCTTTTCACGTCTCCCCTAACAACGAAAGATAGTATTTATAGCCCGACCAATCGTGGTTAGTCTTTCATTTGTTGCGCTCCAATCAATTTGGAGTTTACATGGTAGGCTAATTCTGTAACGTAAGATTTTTTTCAAACACGTTATAAAAAAATTTTATGAGCAGAAATGATTCCATGCTGTCAGGCATCCCCACTATTTTATTTTGGGTATAATTTATTAATTCCTGGACTATTTGCGTAACGTTTTACATATTCTTTGTCAGCAAGCCCCAAGGAACCCAAATATCCAAATTTAAAAGAGCTACGTGGCTGCGTTCAAAATATGTATTTTCTACCTCCTGTTTCGAAGATGTGCTGTCTGGGTACTGTTATGTTTTCAACCGTAAACCCATCTATTGTTATCTTTCCTAATAAGCGTTTTTTGTGATTTTAAAACCTAACTCTGGGAAGGGTAATGTATTTTATCACTGTCCGTCTGAAAAAAAGTTAGTGCATGTAGCCTTACACGCGTGATGGCAGCATTTGTGTATCGCGCGACGCGTGTTGCATGCGTTCCTGATTTTCAGCCCTCCCTCTCTCTTTATCCTTTAGTCCATCTGTTCGTTCGTTTTGGTAACGCAGTATAATTAATGTTAGGATTAATTTAGGTCATTACGCAGTCTGCCTCTCAATGTTTTTCCAAGAAATACAGCACACGTTTCATTGAAGAAAGCGGGTATAATACAGTAAGCTTTTACTATCAACGTGAAAGCGTTACAATTTGCAGACGAAGCAGAAAACAAGGGGGATTTCGAGTACAGTCATTGTGACAGCACTGTTCTTTACCATTCTTCTTCCTTTATTTATTATATGTATTTATTAGGCTTTATATTTACTTGATAATTTATATATGTGGATTAGAATATTCCACGACACCTCCCCTCTTAAAACAGACATTATATGTCAGTCCTTTATTCTATATTCACATAGAGAAATTTATTATTATTTCTGGGGTTTACGGTGATTCTCATCACACGGATGGCGGCTTAAAAAATCCGCTCCCAAATTGGTTTTTCCAGATATATACTCAATGCTAAAATTATATGGAGCCAGAAGTAAAGACCATCGGAGTAACCTAGAGTTCTCATGCTTAGCCTGTGCTAGAAACGATAACGGTTTGTGGTCTGTTTGCAACTTAAATGCCTTCCCATATAGATAAATATTGAATTTCTTTATCGCCCATATTACTGCAAGACATTCTTTTTCGCTAGTTGAGTAGTTGATTTCAGCTTTATTCAACTTTCTGCTAGCATATGCCACTGGGCTTAATTCTCCATCCAATGCATCTGATTTCTGTAGTAGAGTTGCACCTAACCCAATATTACTTGCATCCGTCCTTACTATGAATTCTTGACTTAAGTCAGGTAATTTCAAAATGGGTTTACTTGTGAGCTTTTCCTTCAATTCTTGGTAAGTCATTTCACATTGTGGTGTCCATGTAATGCGATCTGGATGTCCTTTACGTGTCAATTCAGTTAACGGTGCACATATGGAATTAAAGTTTTTGATATACTTCTGGTAGAAACCACATAATGAGACAAAGGATCTCACGTCCTTCTTGGTTTGTGGTCTCGGGGCTTTCTGTAGTTTCTCTAAATTCTTTGGGTCAGGGGTCATGTTTCCCTGATAAACTGTGTGTCCCAAAAATTCCAATTCTTTACATCCAACGCAACATTTGGTTGGTCGGGCTGTTAAATTTGCCTCCCTAAGTCGATCAAACAGCATGTTCAGAGAGTCAATGTGTTCCTCAAATGTTTCTGTTGCTATAAGGATATCATCCATAAAATTTGTTATACAGGGATTATTCAGAGGATCCAATAATTTTCTCATCATTCTAGAGAAGACACTAGGCGCATTCTTCAATCCAAATGGCAATCTATTAAACTCATAGTGTCCTTCTGAGGTACTAAAAGCTAGGTATGGTCTAACCTCAGGCTTTACTGGAATCTGATAGTATCCTTTACTCAGATCCACTTTTGAGAAATATTTAGCTTTATTTAGCCTGGCAAACAGCTGATTTGTATCCGGCAATGGATCCACCTGTCCTTCTGTAATAGCATTCAGTCTCCTGTAATCTATACAGAGTCTATGTTCTCCAGAGGGCTTCCTTAAGAGTACAACACCGGAACTATACGAAGATTCACTGTGCGAAATAATTCCTTCCTTCAACAGATAGTCTATCTCTTCCTTCAAAGCTTTCTCCTTAGCAAACGGAATCGAATATGGTTTCATACAGACAGGTGTGGAGTCTATTAGTTTCATATCATATTCCAATAGGTTTGTATGCCCTGGTCGGTCTGTTAACACCTCTGCATGATTATTTAGAACCTGTTGCACTCTCTCTTTCTGAGTTTTCGTTAAATGTGTACTGATTTTCACCTGTGCGGCTGTCTCACAGGGGTGTAATGGATATTCAAATGATGAAAGTGGTTCCTTTTTCATCTCCATGGCGATGGACAAGGTCAACAAGTGTGTCTCTTCCTGATGTTCTCTTTCCAAATATTTCTTCAGGAGATTCACATGATAGATTTTTTCTTTCCCCTTCTTATCTATCTTATAATTTGTTCTAGATACCTTCTCTAAAACTGTATATGGACCCTGCCATCCAATTTGTAACTTATTCTGACTCCCGGGCAAAAGAAGCAGTACTTTCTCTCCCACAGCCAAATTTCTGTCTTTCGCCTTCCTGTTATAATAGGCAGCATTTTTCTTCCTGGCTTGTTTCAAATTTTCATTGGCAAGTTTCCAGCCAGTTTTTAACCGAGTGGTCAGCTCATTCACATATTGGTATGAAGATGTAATGTTTTCCTCTGCCTTTTCATCAGTCCACGTTCTTAACATAGCTTCGAGTGGACCTTTTATTGGCCTTCCAAACAATAATGTTGCCGGGGCCATACCGGTTGAACTATGGGGTACCTCCCGATAAGCAAAGAGGGCGGCGTGCAGGTACTGGTCCCATGTATCTGGTTTTTCGTGTGCCAACTTTCTCAGGATCGACATCAATGTGCCGTTAAATCTTTCCACTTGGCCGTTCCCTTGGGGATGATACACACTACAATGGAAGTGTTTGGCCTGGAAGATCCTGAAAACTTCTTCAGTTAGTTTCCCCTTGAACTGAGAGCCATTATCAGTCAAGATTTGGTTGGGAAAGCCTAACCTTGTGAAAATTGTGAGCAATGCCTCTGCCACATGTTTTGAATCAATCGATGACAGGGCTACTGCCTCTCCCCACATAGAACAAGTGTCCACTAGAGTCAGAATGTAGCTGTTCCTTCTCTTGGTTCGGGTGAGAGGTCCCACAAGATCCACGGCAACTCTCTCAAAGGGTGTTCCCACTATGGGCATTTCCCCCAGAGTTGCTGGTGCAGTCCAATGTTTAGGTGCTACTCGTTGGCATTCTGGACAGGATTTTACATATCGTTTGATATCTTCAGTTATTCCTGGCCAGAAATAGTGACAAGCTATTCGCTGTCCTGTTGCGCTGATTCCCATATGACCACTGAAGGGAATCGCATGCCCTAGTTCCAACACTTTAGTCCTATATGAAGTGGGAAGGACCAGCTGTCCGTGACCATTGGATTCAGATCCAGCCTTCCTATATATCAGTTTGTTCTTCATATAAAACTCTCCCTTGCCTGGAGGTGTATGAGATTTGGGCAACTTCTTGAAACATGGCTTGAGTGTTTTGTCCTCAGCCTGTGCCTTCCTCATCTCATCTGGGTGAGTATTTATGGGATTATCCTCCTCCTCCTTCTTTGACTGTGATCTGGTCTGCACTGTTGCCAATATCACAGGTCTCTTGGGATTCCCCAAGAAGACATATCTACACCCCAATATTAGAGGGTAGATTGGCTCATTTATCACTGCTGCTTTTATGATTCCTTCCACATATCGCGTTTTCACTTTTATTCGGGCGACGGGAAGTGTCATGGTAGCTACATCCTTGGTTGCAGTTTGAATCTCCACTGTTTCCGTGGTGTATTGATCGGCCTGCACCAGGTGAGAACTCACAACGGAATCGTAATCTAAACCGGTATCATATAAACATCTTATAGTGACACCATTACAGATGACATCTTCACACACTGGGGGGTGGTATGGTTCCTGTAATTCTTCAGGTTTGCCCTTCTTTTCCTTTTTCCCCGATGTCATAGCAGCAAAATGAGGAGGTTTCCTTCTACAATGGTCAGTGTCATGATTGTTCATCTTACAATTTTTACACCACCTTTTTCCTTGGTTGAAAGATTTTCTTTCATCATATTTCCTTTCATCGAATTGTGGGAATTTATTTTTATTGTCATACCGTGGCCTATCAAATTGGTGCTTACCTTTATTTTGATCCTTAGGATCAAATTTATTAAAGTTCTGTGGTGCCCTAAAGTTATCCACTTGTTTCTTTTTATTACCTGTTACCTCTGCTTGAGCTGCTTGATACCTTTCAGCAACATTTAGCAACTCATCCAGCCTCTCTGCACCTTGTTCCATGAGAAACTTTCTCAGGTCTGGAGCCATGGACTCTCTTAATTGCTCTATAAGGACCATTTCCTTAAGATCTTGGGTTTTCCCCAGAGAAGTCCATTTCTCCAAGTATGTCTCTATTCGTGCAGAGAACTGGTGATATGTTTCACCTGACAGTAGTTTAGCATTCCTAAATTTTTTCCTATAAAATTCTGCATTCTTTTCATACCTTAACAAAAGAGCCTGCTTTAGCATGTCATAATTTTCCTGATCACCTCTGCTCATTTTTGCAAAAACTTCATAAGCTGCCCCACGAAGTCCCTGAGATAACTTTAAGCTCCACCTTTCTCTCTCTAACCCATACGTGGTAGCTAATAGCTCATACCTATTTAGGTAGCTCTCTATATCATCGTCTTTCTCAACAAAATGATCTAAATGAAAATTCATAGCTGAGGTTGAGGCTCCTTGAGTAACCGTAGCATCAGAGGCAAAGGGACTGGCACCATTTTCAGGAGCATGGCCTTGAAACTCAAACTCCCTTAGTCGTAACTCATGTTCCCTTTGTAATCTTTTATCTTCTGCTTCCCTTTCTGCAGCTAATTTCCTCTCTTCCCTTTCTGCAGCTAATTTCTTCTCTTCCCTTTCTGCAGCTAATTTCTTCTCTTCCCTTTCTGCAGCTAATTTCTTCTCTTCCCTTTCTGCAGCTAATTTCTTCTCTTCCCTTTCTGCAGCCTGTCTTCTTTCCTCGGCTTCCAATGCTTTAGCCTCTTTGTCAGCCTCAATCTGCAACCTCTTAGTCTCAGCCTCAGCTTGCAACCTCTTAGTCTCAGCCTCAGCTTCAAACTGTAACTTCTTAATTTCCCTTTCAGCCTCTAACCTTCTTTCGGCTTCTTTTTCTAATCTTCTTTCTTCGCGTTCAATAAATTTGTCACATTCCGTCGTGACATAGGCAACCATAACTTGCCCATCTAATCCTAACTCTTTTGCAGTCTGAACAGCAGCAGATCGAAACTTGGCCAGGTCCGCCATTGTCTATCAGGTAAATTTCTACAATGTCTAACCAACAATTTAATCTCTAAATATATCTAATGGACAACACAGGCACCGTGAGCTCAACCTTATTTAATTCCACCCAAGGATACCTTTTAATTCTTATATTCCCTGAAGTGAATTACCCCCAATCTTTTTAATAGGGAAAGATTCAAAATCCCAAGAGCGAGACCCCAATATATGTGGTGAAGTGGGATGTTATAAATATTTATAGGGGACTTAGTGTACTGACTGAGATCAGCTGTGAAGGTATCTATATCTATTAAGAGTAGTGTATTATAGATAACCTTACTTGCTACCACATATATATATATATCTCAGTCAGAATTATTCTGGAATAGTGTGATGACTACGTTATGTGTCTAGGGTATGTGTATGATGAAGTGTAAGTCACAACAACAGACAGATAAACAATTTAATTTAATCCACTACTCTTGACAACACTGTGACACTCACATACATATAACACTCTATGAGAATATCTTAAGGAGTCACTGATAACTTTTCAAATAACAATATGTATTCATGGTTATCATAAAGGTATATGTGTCCTGATTCAAATACAAAGGAACCAGGAATCACAATCAATTTTAATTACAAGTATATGTACAGACTTTATCAATATGAATATTGTAGTGACATATATTATTAAAATATCCTATGTGTGTCAGTTGTGTAGTGGTAATATGAGGTAATACTGGTTTTGTTTTGTTCAAGCTCTGTTGGTATTTGTCATCATGACTTCAATAGTTTGTCTTTTGGGACTAGTATTGGAGATGTTCTCAGTTCCTGATATTAAGACAATTAAATTCCCCTCTGAATGTTATTTTTATAAAGTCATTTCAAGATGAGGGGACATAATGTTGAGCTCAGCTGGCCAAATCAGCTTATCTTGCGTGATGGCGGCAGGAAAGGACTCCTCTGCTCGAATTCTCCCCTGGGCTCTGGAGACACCTCACTGATAGCTAAAAAGACCAAGGAGTATGCTGTCCGACTCTGGATTCAGCAAAGCTCTGACCAGGTGCTGCTCAGTACCATCAAGACCACGGTCCCTGAAAGCAAGAAGGATGTACCTTCTACTTCATAACTAATTGATACTCTAGTCCTACACTGAGCACAATACAACACAAACATTGAGTTCAGAGCGTTAGGCCAACTGTCAGCTTCATCTGAAATACTTTATACCAGTATTTACCTCCTTAATGGTCACTACGCCTCTGCACTTCCAGCATTATTTCTGTCTAATCAATCATCCAGGTGTCAGTGTACTATTTGGCCATTCCATGCCGTTTTACTTCCCTCCGACACCCTCTGTTCAGGCTGGAGCATTATAGGCTTTATCTCCTGTTTGCCACTGAACTACACATATATATACAGGCGTAAATTAACAATTTACATTCAATTTTCATTAAAAGATACTGAATGGTTCAAGCTTACCACAATTTCATGGAAATAAACACAGATACGTTGATTAGCAATGAATTCTGGCACAATTACTGGCACAAATTCCCATCTGCTTATGTTCCAGGCTTTTATTTAACACAAATATGAGCTGGCTTCAACGCACTGTTGCTTTATCAAGATCATTTGCACTAGTGGTCTCGAACTAACGCTCCTAAGTGAGTATATCAGCGAGTCTAGCCAATGAGGCCACGTTTCGACAAGTGTTTGAAAAAATGTTACCTTTTCACGTCTCCCCTAACAACGAAAGATAGTATTTATAGCCCGACCAATCGTGGTTAGTCTTTCATTTGTTGCGCTCCAATCAATTTGGAGTTTACATGGTAGGCTAATTCTGTAACGTAAGATTTTTTTCAAACACGTTATAAAAAAATTTTATGAGCAGAAATGATTCCATGCTGTCAGGCATCCCCACTATTTTATTTTGGGTATAATTTATTAATTCCTGGACTATTTGCGTAACGTTTTACATATTCTTTGTCAGCAAGCCCCAAGGAACCCAAATATCCAAATTTAAAAGAGCTACGTGGCTGCGTTCAAAATATGTATTTTCTACCTCCTGTTTCGAAGATGTGCTGTCTGGGTACTGTTATGTTTTCAACCGTAAACCCATCTATTGTTATCTTTCCTAATAAGCGTTTTTTGTGATTTTAAAACCTAACTCTGGGAAGGGTAATGTATTTTATCACTGTCCGTCTGAAAAAAAGTTAGTGCATGTAGCCTTACACGCGTGATGGCAGCATTTGTGTATCGCGCGACGCGTGTTGCATGCGTTCCTGATTTTCAGCCCTCCCTCTCTCTTTATCCTTTAGTCCATCTGTTCGTTCGTTTTGGTAACGCAGTATAATTAATGTTAGGATTAATTTAGGTCATTACGCAGTCTGCCTCTCAATGTTTTTCCAAGAAATACAGCACACGTTTCATTGAAGAAAGCGGGTATAATACAGTAAGCTTTTACTATCAACGTGAAAGCGTTACAATTTGCAGACGAAGCAGAAAACAAGGGGGATTTCGAGTACAGTCATTGTGACAGCACTGTTCTTTACCATTCTTCTTCCTTTATTTATTATATGTATTTATTAGGCTTTATATTTACTTGATAATTTATATATGTGGATTAGAATATTCCACGACAGATGGCATTGCTTGACCCACGCACAACCTTATATTAACTCTTTGACTCCGCAATTATTTTCCACCCTGTGCCGTAATTTTAATTCCTGATAGACTAAAAACAACGCTCAGAGAGTTGTTTTGGCACAGGTGTCAAATCTGACCAACACTCTGAGCGTTGTTTCGGAGTAAAAGAGTTAATCGCCTCACACACAACATGCCCGAGAAGAAGTAGTTTCATAGTTTTCCCCCTTATATTGGACGTTAAGAGATATATTTAGAATTTACCGGGACTGAATTGTGTTCAGGAATGGATGTGAGGATGAACTGTGACTCCGCTGAAGTGCTTCCAAGGCGAGCGTAAACTATAGCTTCTGACACCAAAAGCCCACCTGCGGGCCTTTTCGTGGCGGAGCTGATTTGACTAACAGTATGACGGACGTGAGCGGATCTCTGGTGCCCTAAAACTAGAATGGTCCATGTGATTTTTATAGTTTTGTTTTTTTTCAACTTCTCACCGCTAACTATTTTGCAACAAAATATCCCCGTTAGCCTAAATGTGTTAAATAAGTCCTGATGTTGGAGGATGAAACTGTGACTGAAGTACACTTCTATATGGCAACGAGACCTGGACAACCGATGCTAAGCAAGAAAGAAGGCTCAATACCTTCCGTCTACGGTGTCTACGCCACAACCTAGGTATTTCGTGGAAGGACAAAGTGACAAATGTCGTGATGTTGTCACGTGCTGGCCTTCAAAGCATGTATACACTGCTTAGACAGCGCAGGCTGCGGTGGCTTGATCATGTCCGCCGCATGGAAGATGGTCGCATCCCGAAAGATTTCTTCTACGAACAACTGTCAGATTGCAAAAGAACACTTGGGCGACCGCAGCTGAGGTTCAAAGATGTGTGTAAGATAGACATAAGGGCACTGTACATAAATCCAACTACCTGGGAGGATGAAGCTGCCGATCCCCCCAAGTAGCGATTCTCTCTACGGCGTCACCTCAGATTGGGCGAAAAGAATCTCTCACAACAAGCAGAAGAGAAAAGGAAACGTCGAAAGGAAGACAGTAAAAAAAGCAGCTGAAGGCTGTCCCCTCAGGGGCGCATTCCCATAGTCAGTTATGACTGAAGGGGCTATTGTTATTATTGCCTTTGTTGTTATTGTTATAATAATACTTATTATTATTATTAGTATGCTACATTTAGCTACTTCATTTTCTAAAATCGGACGTGCTGCGTTTATAGTGTATTGTTCATTTGTAACACTAATTGCCATGCCGGTGTTCATTTTTCACTTCATATGTCTGACAACCGCTTCGTTTACTTTGCTCGCATCAGAGACCAAAGCGTCCGATTGGCAGCGTGGATAGAGCTCTTGCCTTTCGCGACAAAGTTACCGGGTTTCGAGTTCAATACCTGGCAGGATCACGCTCCAGTCTACCCAGTCGTAAACTGGTACCTGACTCTGCTCTTGAGTTAGGAAAGGCAAAAGACAGCAGGGAAGGGAACCTGTCACTGTGATGCTCTGGAGAAGAATAAAGGATGGTCTCAGATAGATAATTAATAAGATAGTGAATAGATAATTCATAAATATTTCCATAAATTCCTCTAATTAGAAGTTTCTTCAAACGGGGATGAATGAAATTCTAGAGAAAGCGACTAACACAGACGAATAAAGAGTGAATTCTTTAAACCCACGCCACTTCCAGAATTAGCAAAGAAACCACTGGGATGAAGGATGGATAAAATCCGACAGTTAGAACTGATAAGAATGGGCTCAGACGATGCCTCCACCTGACGCTTTGTCGATGAATAGTGTAAGCCGAAATAGTAATAAAGATGGATTATAATCCGAGGACTGAATAGAACAGGGAGTAGTGGATAACAAATATTGGGCACTTGACGTCAACATCAAACTTTTAGCAAGTCAGGATACTTCTGTTATAATATAAAAATATACAGAATAATATTTATTACCCAGCGCGAGCAAACAACTATAAATGAAAATAATACTAATACGTGCATTGTCCTTTATCTCGTGTTTTGAATGTATAATGCAATTGTAAAACGGGCTGTATACAATTGTTTATTATTGTTATTTTTTTGCTTTACTCATTAATGAGAGTCTAAAGACTATAATACGTGTATTTTACATATTCCTTCCTAACTCCTGATATTATTTTAAAACTGGCACTGTTCCAAATGTTGAGGTGGCGCCATAGGGAGTATCTCCGATTGTTGCGATCGACAACTTCGTCCTCTCAGGTTGCTGGATTTATGCCTAGCGCCTTCCGGTCTCTTTTGCGCACATCTTTGAACCTCAGTTGCGGTTGCCCGACTGTTCTTTTGCCATTTGCCAGTTGTCCGTAGAAAATATCTTTGAGGATGCGACCATCTTCCAGGCTATATGTATACCCCTGATGTTATCTAAAACTTTCCATTGTAATTCGTTTGTTTTTAGCCCACCCATCGCTGGTGCGCACGTAATGCTGAAACCGAGCAGCACAAAATTGCGCCATGGCGGCATCCATTGATGAACTCAGTATAACAAATGTGGCCTACTGTTTAATGAACTATGACTTGACCAAAGGGTTTCACTCGCACTGAAATGTTACTGTGTTCCTTCGGCAAGGGCTCTAACGTTTTCTATGGCGTCCACTACCACCCGAATGGACATGGATGACCATCCCTTTATTCACACAGTTTTAAATTCCGTTCTATGGTTATGTATGCTGATTTTTGTGGCCTTGCCCTTCGGTCTCGTTAGCGCCTTACTACTTGTGATCGTGCGGCCAATTTCCCTCATTTATCCTGATAATGAAGTCATAGAGACAGCAGATTTCCTAGAACTGTGCCAATTTATGCCAGAGATTTGTATTGCTCATCTTATTGCCGGAAATGACTTTATCCAGTGTATTGAAAGTAGAGCTTTCATTAATGCTGGGACACCCGTCTAAGTGAGTACGTATGTCTTTTCTTGCGTTGGAAGTTTCATTCCGAGTCGTATCAATCGATCAGTCAGTACCCTTTAGCTCCCCAGCGAGCATAGGCCTTCAACAAACACATTCCAAGTCCTGTTGTCACGTGCCATCAGCTCAAATTCTGACCATGTCTTCCTCATAATTTTCACTTCTGTCTCCAGTTCTCTTCTCGGTGTGTTTTTGATCTACCTCTGCCTCTATTTCCGTGGCAATTCCAAAACAAGGACTACCTTGTAATACTTTCAAAAGGTTTCCTCAATGCGCGTGTGACGAAATCAGTTAATCAGTTGTGTCTGTTTACATCATCTTCGTTCTCTCATGCACTATCAATTTCTTTCTTCATTATCCGCACTCATCGGCCAATTATTTGGCATATTTGATGCACCTACATTCTTGCCTAGTCACTCCCAGACTTGTTTACGTTTCACCTTTGTGAATCGTAGTATTACAAGGCTAATTCAACAGGTCAGCGGTTAATACTTTTATCACTTAAGTCGTCTAGCCACCTTTGATAGAGACGGTCATTGTTGACACATGGTGGTCTCGTACAATCGACGACACGAAAGCCATATTTGTCTGTCTAAGAAATCCGTATGGGAGATGTACGCAAACACAGGTGATAATATGTAATCACTTCCGCTGGACCATCTCTGCAGCAATAGTACGGATAACCTGTCAGAGGAGACAATTTGGGCAAAAGGTATTAACCAGGAAATAAGTTCACCGATGTGTTTGTGAGTTTGTGCAAATGCAATCGGAAGTATTACTGCCATATTTGAAAGAGGTAAAGAGTTTAAATTTTAAAATTGATATTTTAAAACACGCGGCGGATAGTAATGATTTAACACTCCAACCCACATAGTTATAAAGAGACAGTATTGGTCTAAATCGAGAGCCTAACAAGTGGTTATACAAGGCATAGGAGGCTGGCAACCTCAACATATGAAAATCTTATGTTCATAACCCACTACAGCAAGCACTAGTGTTTGCTTTATGCTAGTTTGCTCAGGAAAGCGAAAGCAGAAGAGACCCCAGAATCCGAATGGAGCAGTGAGGAGTGATGATTACATCCCATGTGCATAAAGTGTATAGTATCATTTTGTGAGATATATGTACCTTGTTAACTGTAATTCAGGCACCATCCACTGCACTCGCGCTGTCTAGACAGATTTTCCCCATTAAAGTAACCAGAAGAATAACGGTGATTTCTAATCATATTTCCTGGGTTATACTGTGTATACTCAGGGAGAATAATTATTCAGAGAGGCTAACATTGGTGGGTGGACAGCGAGACAATGCGCCTGTTAAACTTCAGCCCACAAATGTACTTAGCAGAGGCATTTGTTATTTTATTTTTCCTAAAGTTCGTGGTTCGAAGCTACAAGACGGTTCTTGGTATCAGGCCAGTCGGGATTAAGAATCTTCGCCACTATCAAGGGATTCAAGAAGCTGGGTTTGACACCAACTACCTACAGTGGACACGTTGTGAAGACACCCACCTTGACATTAGGAGTGAAGTTCACCTAGACGCCTCTAGAGAAAAGTCCTCATCACAAAAGACCTGACAACGACCCATTGCAGTACTCAGCCAGTTAATTTTTTTATAACAGGCACAAGCAACGGACAATAATAACCAACAGTCCCCAATGAAGTCTCGATTAAGACAATTTCTTAAACCTTCTAAAGTCACTTTCATCCATATTTATTTAAATTTGTTAAAGACTGATTGATTATTAAATTTGTTATATGTTATTTTACAAATTCATAGTTGATTCAGTTCTTATAGAGCGCATGTATGATTTAAAGTCTTTAATATATATATATATATATATATATATATATATATATATATATATATATATATATATATATATATATATATATATATATATATATATATATATATATATATATATATATATATATACATACATATAGTTACAGCCATAGAGCCAAAAATACGTATAACAGGAATTTCGCTGGATTAAACCAGCTGGGGACTCGAACAAGTCACACCATTGCTTAAAACTTCACAACAGGTGCCGGATCAGATATAAGTTAATAGTGCTCTGCCCTATGCAGCACTTTTCTTGACTTCTGAATTATCTTGTGAACTACCTTGAGATAGAAGCAACATTATCATGTTATCTACAACTCTGCCAAGAGTAATCTTGTGCGAAGGTAGACACCTTTGAAGACCCATTTTAGACACTCTTGAGTTTTGGCCACTAGTGACTACTGCAGATCTAAGGGGAGGCAAATCCCGTGACAGCATGTCCTATCCATCGCCTGTATCTTCTTGTCATCTCTTGTTCCACTGGCATTTGTCAGGTTCTTGTCATCAGTTCCACATTGGTGACCTTGTCATACCATTTCAACAACAACAACAAAAATATCAATCCTTCTTTTCCACGCAAGCACCCATTTATGAAAGTATGTAGCTTTTTGGTTGTTGGTTTTGTTGTTCTCAATGTTTCAGAGCCATACAATAGGACTGACTTGGTATTTGGGTTGAAGATTCTTATTTTTGTGTTGGAATTTATTTCTCTTGATCTCCATATATTTCCCAATGCAATGAAAGCTCCTCTTGCTTTTTTGTATTCTTATTTTGATATCATTGTCTGTCCCTCCAACTCTGTCTATATTGTTACCAAATTAGGTATATGTTTCTACATATTTTAGTAGGTGTTTCTTCAACTTATTATCATTTCGAGCATGTATTCTCATTATCTTTGTCTTGTCCCTGTGTATTTTCAGACACACTTGTTGTGGCCTTTCATAGATTATTTTCAGTTTGTCTTACATCTCATTACGGTTATGGAACAGAAAAGCCAAGTCATCGACAACTCGACTAATATGAGGTTTACACGGAGTTGGCAACTTGGTCATGTCAAACAAATTAACACATAAACCACTGTTGCAATTACGATCATTGAATATACATACCAAGCTTCGTCTGTTTAATTCAAATGTTATCTCAGTGTTAACATACGGCTGTGAGAGTTGGAAAATAACAAAATCATTGGAGAACAAGCTGAATACATTCGAGAACAAATGTCTTAGAAAACTCATGAACATCAGTTGGAAAGAATTCAAGACTAATCGACAAATAGGAGAAGACTCTAGGCAGAAATATGTCTCCGACTATATAAGGAAAAGACGATGGTCATATATCGGTCATGTCCTACGAATGCAAAACAACAGAATACCACTACAGGCGCTCACTTGGGTTCCTGAGGGTAAGCGGAAAAAAGGAAGACCAAAAGAAACACTCAGAAGAACAATAATAAGAGAAGGAAGAACGTTGGGCCTAAATAATGTGCAAGAGCTAAGAGGAGTGGCGTCACAACGAACAACCTGGAGAGCACTGGTTTCTGCCTTATGCGCCGTGTTTGGCGCTTAAAGAATTTATTATTATTATTATTACTGTTGCAAGAGCATTTGAATGCTTGATGCAGGCTTCCTGCAAAGGGACCTGCAGCTTAGGTGGCCCCGTGCTCCGTAGGGGGCGCTAAGTAAAATGATGATCTGCCACTTGATCTTCCCCTGCCCTAATACCAGATCTACTACAGTTGTAGGTGCGTAGTGTTAATTGATCGGGCTTCATTCTCTAGAGGTGGCCAAACCACTTAATTCTCTGTCTCTACATATTTTAAGCTGGTTGTCGTTTCTGAAATGTTTTGCCCCTCTTCTGTGCTCTGGGTCAACGATCACGTTTGACGCTGATAAGAAAGAATTGGTCAGAATGCACTATTTATCAATTGTCATTTAATTTACATCCAGATGTTAAGAAGTTAACACCATGCAAACCAAACTAGATATGTCGTATATTTTTCTTCGGTGGTGCGTGTGTGAACCGTAAGCTAATTAACTCCAACTCTGCGTTTATATTTGCTCTTATAGAATAGGGATATTTATTTACTTAATAATTTAAATTAACAATGTTTTAAAAATCCCATATGGTTATCACTAGAAGTATGCATTATTTAAAAAATAATTTTTTTTTTAAGATGCAATATGTTATCTTTAAAAAAAAATTGAAATATTTATCATCCATAAATCAATTGTATAATATATTTTAGTGTAATAGTGGGCGTCCAGCGTTTTCACTTAGCTGTTCATTCTGTTGATTCTGCGTGAGTAGCAGGAGAGGGCTGTTTCAATGGCCGCTTGATATCATGTAGAGCGAATCCTTTGTACCAATCACCAGCTTGGTTGAGTGTCGTTGGAAACAGCGTCTCCAAGAAGGTACATCTTCTAGCAAGTATGTCTCCGAGGGAGTATGTCTTCTGGAGAGTGCACTCCGTGTTTCACAAACTAGTGAAATGTAAAAGATTGCATCTCCCGTAAATCTTTGTCTCACTGATTCACGTAGATTTGTTCATACCTATTTCTTTTCTGTCTCATTCTAACCTGGTAAACTGGTTACTTAATCTTCTCAATTGTAAACATAGCCAGTCGTGGAATCCGTCTCGTCCTAAGTAAACATACTTCATGGTCGCTTGACTACATCAAATAAATTCATTTTCGGAGAGTATAAGAAATTAGACAAACAAGATAGCCGAAAAGCGGTCGTGCCACTTAGAAATATTGAAGAGATGCGCTGTGGTTAATCTAACGATTATTCGCACAACAAAAAGAAAAAAAAAACACAACAATTTCTGAACCACCCAGCAAGGAAAGGAAAAACTGGGGACGGAAGTTTTGTTCTTCCTTCTACTTAACATTTGTTGTTGTTACCTACGATATATTTTCTTATGGGAATGCGCCCTTGTTGTGACAGTCTTCAGCTGCTTATTTTCCTGTGTTCCTTACGACGTTTTCTCCTCTCTTCTGCTTGCCGAGAGAGCTTCTTTTCGCCCAATCTGAGGTGGCGCCATAAATATCATCGCCACTTGGTGCGATCGGCAGCTTCATCCTCCCAGGTTGCTGGATTTGTGTCCGGCGATCTCACGTCTCTCTTGCAAACATCTTTAAACCTCAGCTGCGGTCGTCCAACTATTCTTTTGCCATCTGCCAGTTGTTCGTAGAAGATATCTGTATGGATGCGACCATCTTCCATGCGGTTGACATGACCAAGCCAGCGTAGTCTGCGCTGTCTAAGCAATGTTTACATGCTTTGAAGGCCAGCACGTGACTACAGATTATATATCAATAAGTAAGGTTTCTTATGTGTGTATTTAGAGAGATTTAATTTCCATGTGTGCCAATATTGATACTGAGTCGAAGTAAGTGGGCAGTGTGATCAAAGTTGTCAACGCGATCTGTTGCTTGACTAATTCCATTTGAAATGGTGGCGCAGCTTGTAAAGTGGTCCCGTGTAGAAGTGCACAATGTTAATTGTATTTTATGGGCGAAACATTGGCTCCCACTGAAATTCATAGACAGTTGTTAGAGGTGTATAGTGAACGCGAAATCTATTCAAAGAGAGGCAATTCGAAGTAAAAGGCCTGGACTTTTCTCCCGAGGTCTGATTTTTTAACATGCCACACCATTTGTCAGACTCAAGACCACCTGCAGTCGTTTGAATGAGACATTCTGGAACATTCCCCCTACAGTCCCGACCTCGCTCTATCAGATTCCAATTTGTCAGAGCCGCTTAAGAAGCTCCTGGGAGGACGACGGTATCCTGATGATGCTGCAGTGCAGAATGCTGTTCCTAAGGGGTTGACAAATCAAGAGCCATGCAGGAATTTTCAAACTCGTGGCAAGATAGGACAAACGCATAAATGCTCTCGGAGACCACGTGAAAAGTCTTCTTCTTTTTTTTTCTTTGATCCATAATCACCAACCGTCAAAGCAGTCAGCGGCCATCACGCCTGGTGGCGTTTTGTAGGGCAGCAACAAATTGATTCCACTTTGCACGGTCGGCGGCCATCCTTCGTACAGTGCCCCAACTCTGGTTCATTCTTTGCATCTCAGCTTCCACAGTTCTCCGCCAAGTTGTTTTTGGTCGGCCTCTCTTTCGCTTTCCCTCGGGGTCCATAGCATAGCTGTTCTTGTGATGGTATCAGGGTCCCTTCTGAGGACGTGGCCAACCCAACTCCAGCGTCTGCCAGCTATGATGGTGTACATGTCCTCCTGGTTACTCCGAATAAGTAGTTCTTGGTTGCTGATGGTGTTTGGCCAAAAGATTCGGAGAATTTTCCTTAGGCAGATTGTGTGGAAGGAGGACAGTTTCGACATTTCCTTCTCTGTTACTCTCCAACATTCCGCACCATAGAGAAGCACAGAAAGTACACAGCTCTCATATAGTCTTAATTTGGTGTTTGTGCTGTACTGGGAAGACTTCCAAATGTTGTTGAGAACAGCAAGGGCTGTTCTCGCTTTATTCATTCTGTTTTTAATGTCCTTGCTTGTTCCGCCGTCAGGTGTTACTATGCATCCTAGGTAAGTAAATGTGTCTGTCTGTTCTAACTTCTGGTTCCTTATTGTTATTGGCTCAGGATTGCCCACATTTAGTGTCATGACCTCTGTCTTCTTCAAATTGATGTTCAGGCCAACCTGCTGGCCATACTTATTCAGTCTATCGGTTTTGTCTTGAATGTGTTGATGTGAATGCGCGAGTAGTGCAATGTCATCTGCATATTCCAGGTCTTCCAGTGTAGAAAACGTTGTCCATCTAATTCCTCTTGGGCTGCCCTCTGTTATCTGGCGCATCACCCAATCTATGACTGTCAAAAATAATGTTGTTGATAAGGGGCATCCCTGTCGTACTCCTGTTTTCACTTCGAAAGTTACATTACTCGATCCAACACTGCACGTAAAGTTAGAATAGAGGCTTTTTATGATGGAAACAATGCGGCTGGGAATTTCATAAGCCCTCAGAATTTTCCTTAGGCTGTCCCTGTGTATGCTGTTGAAAGCCTTTTCAAAATCAACAAAGTTAATGTACAGCTGTCTCTGCCATTCTGAGTACTGCTCTATAATGTTCCTGAGGGTAAATATATGATCTGCACATCTTCTGTTCTTTTTTTGAAGCCCGCTTGTTCTTTCCTCAGTTTATGGTCAGCTGCTTTTGAAATTCTCTGGATGATTATCCTGCCTAGTATTTTGCTGGGAACTGAGAGGAGACGTGAAAAGTAGTCATAATGTATTTCACTATGTCTACACTGTGATTTCGTTTTTTTAAATCTTGTACATTCTTCTGCTACGTACACTCTCAGACGTCAACTTGAATATGTTCAAAGAACACAGTGGTCAGCTTGAGACTCTTTGTATCTCCATAGAGTTTTTCCAGGAATTGTACTGGTGACGGCCACATGTTCTTTCTCTGTTCCTCATATGTTGGACATCTTTGAAGCAGATGTTCAGCAGTCATTTTATCGGTGCCACAGTTACACTCATCGGTAGTTACTATCTTTAACTTGTTCAATAGGCGGTATCCCAGTCTGTAGTGGCACGTGCGAAGACTGAAGATTACCACTTGTTCTCTTCTAATATTCATTATTATTTTTTTTTTTTGGGTGGTCTGGATGCTCAGCTTTCCATTTGTTCCTATATCTGCTTCTGATAAAACTCTTTACCTCTGAGGTAGCTTTCCACCCCTATTGCCATTATGTCAGCCTCTTCATTGCCGAGGATGTTGCAATGAGATGGATCCACTGTACTACAACTCTTCTGAATTGCTGACACAGTTTGTGGAGTATATCTCTTAGTCGTCCAGGTCTAGATTATTCTGGCTCTTTAGCGGCGCAATTACTGACTGAAAATTCGGTAAAGAAAGCAACTGTTCTGTCGGTGCTTTCCTCTATCATTAGAACGTCTGCTGCAGTTTTCAAGGCCTTTGCTCTGAAGTTACTTTAGAATTTTCTTGTGTCACTGACAGCTTTTTTTGTGTACCAGTGCTTAAACTCAGCAATACTCCTCCACTTCCATCTTCTGTTGCATTTGTTGCTGATCCATCTGTGTAGGCATGGGTGTTGCTTGGGTAATGTTTCTCTATGTATTTTGTGATTATGGTTCTTATCTCTGTTGCAGTTTGGCTCTTCTTTCTCTCGATCTTGTAAATAAAAGTATGTATAAAATGGGGAACCAAATCTTTTTGATCACCCTTCATATATATATATATATATATATATATATATATATATATATATATATATATATATATATATATATATATATATATATATATATATATATATATATATATATATATATATATATATATATATATATATATATATATATATATATATATATATATATATATATATATATATATATATATATATATATATATATACACTAATTATAACCAACGCGTATGCCATGCATGAGAGAGACCTTAATTGTTTTTCATATTTTAAAGACAACAGGGTTCGGGGATTGTCAATAACGGGGGAGCTACAGTGAAATGCTATTTTCGGTATTAATCACAGGATTTCAATGAAAATGCACAGACTTAACTACATCAATCATAGATACGCAAAATGAAGAGTTTGATTGTACTGCATAACTGGTTGCCATGGAAACGGCGGCCATATTGAATTATATAGTTCTATTTCTATTTGCTACGGCCTTTTTTATTATTTATTTATTATATTATCAACACCAAATTTAAACAATGTTTATCATTTACATTTTAAAACTTTTGTCAGATTGGATTTTTTATAACTTACGTAGATCTTGAGATATGCAACTTTAAAGTTTGTATCTAAAAATAATAATACAAATTTCAGAATTTTACAACATTGTTTGCAATAAATAAAACCTTTTATAAGACATAAAAAATCTGACAAAAGTGTTATTATTCAATGGAAAGTATTTCTGCCAAATCTCATATTGATTGACTAAGCAATGCAAGAACAGTAGTAACTTCTTCTTCTTCTTCTTCTTCGTTCGCCCTGAAAAGGACGGTGGTTGCGTTGTGTCTGTTTACAACGTAGCTGTGATATCTGCACCTTTCGGTCGACACATCCGACTTCTGCACGGCATTTTTTAGGACCGGGTTTGCCTTCCCATTTCGATCCACACTCGCTCAGCCAGCCTGCACAGCTGCAGACTGTTTCCAGGACCACCACGTGGAGGTGGAGTGCGGTCTTGACCAGCTCTGGTTCGCTGGTCCTGACGCAGGCAGTCAAGCTATGAGTCGCTGACTGCGGTCTCTATTGCTCAAGGTTCTGAGAAAATCTGGATTTTCTTCACAGGAAAAGCACGATTTCTGAAGAAAATACTATTTACAAAATTAAAATACACCTACTTAGAATGTGTTCTGACAAATTGTTCTGACATACTTAGATTCAGGAGAATGTAAATTATCTGAATATAGACTAATCCCAATTTTCATCTGTGTCCTATTTTGAATTAAAATGCGCTGTAGCTCCGCCTCTAACCAAAACTTACGGAATTCTAATCTACAACCCATTTATTTTATAGGTTCAGCCTTTGCTCTGACGAGATCTAGGATACTTTTTGCCACCTTGTTGTTCTTCACAAGCCCTTCTTAAGAATTGTCCCTACACCCACAGCTAGGATCCGCTGACATTGGCATGCAGTTGCCTTTTACATCGTCTGTCAACAGGAAAACAATGGATGGATTTACTATGCAGGGTCTATGTGAGGAAGACAACGTGACTGAAAATTGTCCTGTAGGCAACCGTGAATATGAGAGACTGCTATATATAGGGCATTTGTGAACATGAAAAACTGCTGTCCTGTATATAGGGCATATGTGAACATGAAAGATTGCCTTTGAAGTATTTATACACTGCGTATGTGGGCACGAACTATAGTTTTGGAGTTGATCTCAGGGTCGTCTATGAACGTAATAAATTGGTTTACACTTACCCAACAATTTGACTATGAAAATAAAATATAGTCTTCGTCATTTTAATATATTTTTGTCACTTTGTATAGTGTTTTAACATCCGTACTCCAAATAAAGATACAACAAAATAAAACTGTTATTGCATGCGCATGGTTTACAATCAATCAATCAATATCCTTTAGCTCCCCGAGGAGCATAGGCCTTCAACAAACACATGCCAAGTCTTCCTGTCCTGTGCCATCCGCTCAAGTTCTTTCCATGTTTTCCTCATCATTTTCACCTCTGTATCCAGTTCTCTTCTCCATGTGTTTTTAGGTCTATCTCTGCCTCTCTTTCCCTGTGGATTCCAAAACAAGGACTGCTTTGTAATGCTATCAACAGGTTTCCTCAATGTGTGTCCTATCCATCGTAAGCACCCGTTTATAAAAGTCTGTAGCTTTTTGATTGTTTTTTTGTTGTTGTTGTTGTTGCTCATGTCTCAGAGCCATACAATAGGACTGACTTCACATTTGAGTTGAAGATTCTTATTTTCGTGTTGGACTTGATTTCTCTTGTTCTCCATATGTTTCCCAATGCAATGAAAGCTCCTCTTGCTTTTTTGCATCCTTATTTTGATATCATTGTCTGTCCCTCCAACTTTGTCTATATTACTGCCAAGATATGTGTAAAATTCTACATCCTTTAGTGGTGTTTCTTCAAGTTCAACCTTGTTATCATTTCTTGCATTTATTCTCTTAATCTTTGTCTTTTCCCTGTGTATTTTCAGGCCCACTAGTTGTTCAACGAGAATTTTCATTTTCTCTTGCATCTGATTAATTTGGAAATTGATGAGGCATTATGAAATTCCCATTAAGATCATTAACTTAATAAGGAAAACCTATGAAGACATGACATGCAGAGTTCTTCATGAAGGACAACTTAAGGAACCGTTTAGGATTAGAACGGGCGTGAGACAGGGATGCCTCTTGTCTCCATTTCTTTTCTTACTAGCAATAAATTGGGTTATGAAAGCATCGACAACACACAACATAAATGGAATCCAGTGGAATCTGACTAAACAGCTTGATGATCTGGATTATGCAGATGATTTGGCTCTTCTGTCCCATAACCATGGTTTACAATGTTTATGGATATATTATGTCTGCTAGAAACAACTTTCAGTTTTAATTTATGTACAGAAAACTTGTTCAGCCATTGGCCATCGTCTGCATCAGGGTTTCTTAACCTCTGGTCCTCGGATCTATTGAAATCCATGAATGGATCATAGGAGGTCCGTGTTTATAACCTAAAATTTAAAATGTAACAACTTTAATTACGCGCTTATGTACACTTTTTCCCCCCATGAGAAGGAGTCCGTAGCCTTCAGTTTGTGAATAGTTCTCCGTTTCAGTTTCTTCTTCCCAGTCCATGTTTTCTCATGATTTCTTCATTGCCGCTATTGCCTGTTCCTATCTTTGCATTTAGGCCACCTATCAAAATTGTGATGTTTTCTTCTGTTTGTCCATGATTGTTTTTTCGTGTAAAATTCTTCGTTCATGGATTCTCCTTTGTTGGTGCATATCATCGAATGATGTTTATAAGCCAACAGCTTCTTACCAAGAATAAATAAAGTGATAAATATTGGACAAAGTTTCAGCCAATGCGGACTCAAATACCGTCTGTTCATTAAATTAAAAATCGGGCAGACAGATTTTTCGAACAGTAGAGCGTGCGCTTCACTGTCTGACAGCATGGTTTTCTCCGACCCTTTTGAAGGAGAAACTGTATGGTGCCCAGAGATACCTGAGACAGACCACCAACTGTAAAAGAGATACAGAAGAGGTCGTACGAGAACAGACGAAGAAGAATTAACCTAATAAAGAAAGCACAATGAAGACACAGAAAGTAGAATCCTCCACGAAGGACAACTTTAAGAGTCCTTCAAGATAAAAGTAGTGTGGCAGGTATGCCTCTTGTCACCATCTCTCTTCTAACTGGAAATGGGCTTAATTATGAAAATAACATCAACCGAAAGAAATTGAATTCAGTGGACATCTGCAAGACCACTTGATAACCTAGAATTTTGCCGACGACCTGGCTCTCCCTTCGCTGTAACAAGATGAATGTCAAAATAAAAATAAGTGTACTTGATGAGAGGTCACATCAAGTGAGTCTGAAAATACACAGAGAACAAAGATTATAACGTTAAATGTGACAAACGATAGCCATCTTGCACTTGGAGATAATCCTTACAAGATAAGTACTGTATTAATACAGGCAGCATTCAGCAATATAGACGAAATTGTGGATGCCATTAAAAATAACAATATAAAAGGGATGAGGACCTATTAGTGCATAGAACCATGTAGGGAAATCATAGATCAAGTCCATAACCAAGATAAACTTCAACTCAAATATCAAGGCAGTTTTATTTAATAGTTCTGAAACAGGAAGCAAAAAAAAAAAAAAATGACAATCAGAAAGATACAGACTTTCCTAAACGGGCACTCGTGTAGAAGATAGAAATGGTGTAAAAATATCACTAATGTGGAAAAAATATACATATATATATATGGAATCAGTTAAACAATATGTGAGCAGAAGATGCTGGCTTTGTTTAGGACCCATTAAGAAAACCAGTTGATAGCATTACAAGGCTGTCTTTTATTCTGGAATCCCCAGGGTAAAAGAAATACAGGGATACAGAAAAAAAAACACAGACAAGGGAATTGGAAATAGAGATGAAGGGGATAGAGAAGACATGGACAGACCATGCGCAGATGGCACAGGACAGAAGGTCTGTGCTACATCATCAATACCCTTTAGCTCCCCAAGGAGCATAGGCCTTCAACAAACGCATGCCGTCCTTCTGTCATGTGTCGTCTGCTCAAGCACTTTCCACATCATTTTCAGTTGTCTCTAGCTCTCTTCTCCATGAGTTTTTGGTCTACCTCTGCCTCTCTTTCCCTGGGGATTCCAGAACAAGGACTGCCTCGTAATGCTATCAACGGGTTTTCTCAATGTGTGTTCTATCCATCTCTAGCATCTGTTCTCATCTCTTGTTCCACTGGCACTTGTCATTAGTTCCACATTGGTGACCTTGTCATACCATTTCAATCCTTCTATTCTTTGCAAGCACTCATTTATGAATGTCTAACTTTTTTGTTCTCCATGTTTCAGAGCCATACAATAGGACTGGCTTGACATTTGAGTTTTTAAATATTCTTACTTTTGTGTTGGACTTGATTTCTCTTGATCTTCATAAGTTTCCTAATGCAACGAAAGATCCTCTTGCTTGTTGTATTCTTATTTTGATATCATTTGTCTGTCCCTACAACTTTGTCTATATTGCTGCCAAGATATGTGTACGATTCTAACCTTGTAGTGGTGTTTCTTCAAGTTTGACCTTGTTATCATATCTTGCAAAAGCTTTCGACTGTAAGACCGAACTGTGATATGGAAAATCTTGAGACATTATGGAATCCCAGAGAAATTCATTAAAATCATCAAAAATTTCTACCAGGAGGCCTCATGCAAAGTAGTACACAAAGGAAAACTATCAGAGCCCTTCAAAGTACATAGTGGTGTCAGACAGGGATGTTTGCTATCACCAACAATTTTTCTCATGGTCATAGACTGGGTTATGAGACAGACAACAGAGGGAGAGAAAACTGAGTACAGTGGACATTTAACAAACAACTGGAGGATCTAGACTTTGCAGATGATTTGTGCCTCCTATCACATAGCAAGATATGCAGGAGAAAACAAACAGATTAGTAACAGAAGCAGCAAAGATGGGACTACACATAAATGTAAACAAAACAAAGGAAATGAGAATAAATAATATTAATGGGCAGATGGACTCGATGAAGATCAAGTCATTGAAGAAGTAGAAAACTTTACATATCTGGAGAGTAACATTGATAAAGGAGGGGGAACAGCAGATGATGTCTGCTCAAAGATAAATAAAGCCAGATGCGCTTTTAATGCCCCTCAACCAATATGGAACTCCTCAGCTATATCCAAAGAGAACAAAATTAGAATCTTTAACTCAAATGTGAAGTCAGTCTTGCTGTATGGCTCAGAGACATGGCATGTTTCAAAGAGTATCACCTCCAAGCTACAAACATTTGTAAACAGATGTCTCCGACGGATCCTCCGTATAAGATGGCCAGATTAATAACAAATATAGAGCTAAGGAAAAGATGAGGGCAACAGCTAATACAAACAGAAATTACGTTAAGAAAGTGGGGATGGATAGGACATACACTCACAAGAGAACAATCAAGCACAACCAGAATTGCCCGTGACTGGAACCCACAGGGGAAAAGAAGAGTGCGGAGGCCAAGAAAACTTGGAGAAGAACTGTTGACGAGGAGGCTAGGGAAATTGGAATGACTTGGGCACAGCTGAAAAAGACAGCCCAGAATAGAAATCAATGGAGAGCAACTGTTTCTGCCCTATGTTCCACAGGGAACGAAAAGGAAAAGGATCATCATTTCTTGCATGTATTCTCATTATCTTTGTCTTTGTCCTGTGTATTGTTAGACCCACTTGTTGTGACCTCTCATCAAGTATTTTCATTTTGCTGTGCTCCACGGGGAGCTAAAAATGATGTCTTCAGCTCTGCTTATAAGATCCCTGTTTTGTTGGATTCTTCTTCCAAAGTTGTTCTTCATGTTCTCTTTGGCCTCCACATACCTCCTCCACTGCAGATTCCACCAAGGACACGTATGATTATCATCATCATGTGACGTATTCTTTCCAGAACGTTGTCTCCATTACAGCTGCTCTGAACGCATCACGATTCTGGGCAAGTCGACCTGCATCAGCCAAAGACAAGTTCAGACTCTCTGTGATGTCCTGGGTCCACCGTCGTCTAGGTCGACCCCTTCCCCTTTTTCCAGTTGATTATACAGTTGGTTTTTTCCTGAAGGCTTGTCATCACCTTCTCCACATTTTTTTTTCAATGTAATCTCGAACAGCATTGGTTTTTTGTCTAGTTCTGTTCCACAGGTCTGTATTTGTTATTTCTTATGGTTAATTGAAGCAAGGAAGGCATCTGTTTGTGAAAGTCTGGAGTTTGGATTTGATATTCATGCCATGATGCCACATTTCTGAGCCTCTGACTAAAGACAGATTTTATGTTTTGTGTTGAACAGTTGAACTTTACTTTCCAGGGAAAATGCAAAAGAGTTACACATTGGACGAAGAGAGCTGAAGGCAAATCTGGCTTTGGCATCCTTATTTGTTCCTCCATCTTTGTCGATGTCACTTCTCAAATACGTAAAATTGACCACTGATTTTTAATTGGATCTGTTTGCCTATTACTGGTTTATTCTTGTTTGTTTTGTTCATGATGATGCTCAGCCCTGTCTTTTCTTCTTCTCTTGTCAGTATATTATTATTGTTCTGCACGTCTTACTGCTTGTATAATAGAACATTTGTCATCTGCAAAATCAAAATCCTTCGAGTTATTAATACAAGTTATGAATTTTTCTTTAAGGCTATAAATAAAATGAAGTATTAAAGCAGCGGTAGAGAACCCAGGAGGTGTCGGGATCTACTTAAGTTCTCCCAATGTGACAGCACTTGCTGTTGTAAGCAGATGTGCTGATTGCTGCAACCTTAGCCATGGTCTATGTTCACGATTTGGTCTGTTAATTAGATATACCTGATGAGCGAGTTTTTTTTTTCCACGTACGTGTTGTATTCATTTTAATTCAGCAACACTTGGTGAGAATTTCTTCAACTTTGGAGTAATATCTAACGTAGTGAAGTGCGTTGTTGTAGGCCAAATCAGCTATAAGCTGGACTGAATTACTTGGATCATGTTCATCCATTTGGTACAGTACTGAGTAATAATCTTGTGATGTTCCATCTTTCTGAGGTTTGTGAGTAACTGATTGTAAACAGACGAACTGTTTGGTTTCAGGAGAAACGCGACGAAAACGTCATAGGTCATTTCTTATCATCTCAAAGAGCATCTATTAGCAACAACATACCTCATTTGCATTTTTAAACATTTCCGGTAGTCTGGCTTCTACACTACTGCACAATTATTTATTTATGACGTCATGCTGATATGACTATCTCTTGAGCATGACTAGAACACACGACCACACCAAAGATTTGCCTTAACAAAATCATGTCTGCAGAGTTAGATGGAAAATCTGTTTCTACTGTAAAATGGACAGGTTTAAAACGTCTCTCAGCATCAATATTCCAAACAAAATAAGTTGCTGCTGTGTAATATATTTAATCTTAGGGACACCGAACTTCGAAATGCTTTCAGGAAAGGGCTAGTTTGAAATTTACCTAGCTTACACATTCTATTCTTTTTTCTCCTCTGTCATCTAAAGATCTACCAAATCATTGCCTGTGATCTACCAATAGACCATGATCAGTAGATTGCCAACCCCTGTATTAAAAAGATTGAAATAACTGAAAGATAAATCAAAATAACATTTTGGGCAACTGCAATGAATCGAATGATTGTGAAAATCTATATCATGAATGTTTGTACTTCCCCTTTCTTTCCCTGATTTCATTTGATTGATGTGCAAATGTGTCTTGATTCCAGTAATTTTTTTTTTTTTTTTGCATTCGCCCGCTAATACTCGAGGCGAAATCTCAGGTTATTATTTTATGTCTAACCTGACATTGATTTTACGTGAGTATCCCTTTATTTCTTGTACAGAGACAGGTGTCCCTCGCCATTCAGGCAAATACTCGCCAATTTCGGAGGTACCCATTGCAGCTGGGTCGGCTCAGGAGCCGCCAGTCCCTGGTCGACGACACTCCTTCAAATGTTCTCGCCAGGTCTCGAGTTAATCCAGTCCAAATCCCGGTCGACGAAAAATCCTCAAATGCCGTCGCCCGGGTTTGATCCTGTATCACCCGGTCGCCAGAGCGGTGTTGTAACCACTACGCTAGCGCGGCTCCCATTCCAGTCATAATTCCTGATAATGTTTTTAATATTCCACTGATCGCACTGCTGTACCAAGAACAACAGGCAGCTGTAAGAATAGATGGAGAAACATCAGAATGGTTTGAAGTACAGAAAGGAGTAAGACAAGGCTGTACCCTTTTCCCTTACCTGTTTAACATTTATGCCGAGAATATTATGAGAAACGTAAGAGATGACCAAGAACACACAGAGTTTGACCCATTTAACATCGGCGGGTACCAGATCCCGGAAATCAGATATGCTGACGACACAGTCCTCTATTGACCAACCCAAAAGGACTTGAACAATTAATTCTGTCAACCAAAAAACACAGCAAGGCCCAGAATCTATACCTAAACACCAAGAAGACCAAAGTATTGACAGCAGGCAAAGTAAAGATCAAACCAGAATTTGAAATTGGTAACGAAGAACTGGACGGTGTTAATGAATTTGAATACTTAGGATCAATCGTCAACAGCCCTGGCGATTGTGCAGTAGAAATTAAAAGAAGACTTGCAATTGCCTCACATAAACTAACACAGATGAAAAACCTATGGCAAGGCACAAGCAAAGAAACAAAGTTACAACTGATCAGAGCATGTATATTCCCAATAGCAACAAATGGCTGCGAGACATGGACACTCAATAAAACAGTTGCAAAAAAGATTACATCATTCAAAATGAAATGCTACAGAAGGATGTTGAGAATACCCTGGACAGAAAAAAAAAGACCAACAGAGAAGTACTGCACTCACTAAATGTAGAGGAAAATTGGCTCCTAAATACCATCGCAATAAGGAAGCTGAAATAGTCTGGAAAAATTAGTAATGGAAGGCATGGTCCCTGGAAAAAGGGGAAGGGGACAACCTAGACGACGGTGGATCCAGGACATCACAGAGAGTCTGAACTTGTCTTTGGATGATGCAGGTGGACTCGCCCAGAATCGTGATGCGTTCAGAGCAGCTGTAATGGAGACAACGTTCTTGAGAGAATACATCACATGATGATGATGACTGCCTTTTAGATTTACCCAAGTTATAGAAACACTTGCTCAGATTTGGTTTAAAGCAACTAAAGCTGGAACATATATTAGATGGTAGTAGTAGCAGTTATAGTGGTAAATAACAATAGTAGATGTGATAGTGGTAATATTAGGAGCAGTACTAAACTAAGCATAACAGTAGTATCTGTAATAGTAGTACTAATCATAACAGCAGTAACTGCAGTATTAGTAGTACTAATCATAACAGCAGTAACTGCAGTATTAGTAGTACTAATCATAATAGTAGCAACTGTAGTATTAGTATTGCAGGGCAGAAATGTAAAAAGGCAGTTATGCCTATTTCTTTACCCTGATGACATAAAGATTTTTTTCGTTCATAATCATAACATAAGCAACCGTAATATTAGTAGTACTAATCATAAAAGCAACTGCAGTAGTAGTACTAATCATAACAGTAGCAACTGTAGTAGTAGTAGTACTAATCATAACAGCAGCAACTGTAATAGTAGTACTAATCATAACAGCAGCAACTGTAGTAGTACTAATTATAACAGTAACAACTGTAGTAGTAGTACTAATCATAACAACAGCAACTGTAGTAGTACTAATCACAACAGTAGTAGTAGTACTAATCACAACAGTAGTAGTAGTACTAATCACAACAGTAGTAGTAGTACTAATCATAACAGTAGCAACTGTAGTAGTAGTACTAATCATAACAGCAGCAACTGTAGTAGTAGTACTAATCATAACAGCAGCAACTGTAGTAGTACTAATTATAACAGTAGCAACTGTAGTAGTACTAATCATAACAACAGCAACTGTATTAATACTAATCACAACAGTAGTAGTAGTACTAATCATAACAGTAGCAACTGTAGTAGTAGTACTAATCATAACAGCAGCAACTGTAGTAGTAGTACTAATCATAACAGTAGCAACTGTAGTAGTACTAATCAAAACAACAGCAACTGTAGTGTACTAATCATAACAGTAGCAACTGTAGTAGTAGTACTAATCATAACAACAGCAACTGTAGTAGTACTAATCATAACAACAGCAACTGTAGTAGTACTAATCATAACAGTAGCAACTGGTACTAACCATAACAGTAGCAACTGCAGTAGTAGTACTAATCATAACAGTAGCAACTGGTACTAATCATAACAGTAGCAACTGCAGTAGTAGTACTAATCAAAACAGTAGCAACTGCAGTAGTAGTACTAATAATAAAAACAGCAACTGTAGTAGTAGTACTAATCATAACAACAGCAACTGTAGTAGTAGTAGTACTAATCATAACAACAGCAACTGTAGTAGTAGTAGTACTAATCATAACAACAGCAACTGTAGTAGTAGTAGTACTAATCATAACAACAGCAACTGTGGTAGTAGTACTAATCATAACAACAGCAACTGTAGTAGTAGTAGTACTAATCATAACAACAGCAACTGTAGTAGTAGTACTAATCATAACAACAGCAACTGTAGTAGTACTAATCATCACAACAGCAACTTTAGTAGTAGTACTAATCATAACAGTAGCAACTGTAGTAGTAGTACTAATCATAACAGTAGCAACTGTAGTAGTACTAATCATAACAGTAGCTACTGTAGTAGCAGTACTAATCATAACTGTTGTACTATCTTTTTGTATCTCCTTTTTCCTATTTTTGCTACCATTAATACAGCAAGACATAAACACAATAACAGAACTCACTCTGGTGCACCTATAATTTTAATCTTCATTCAAAAAGGTTAGTTTAAAAATAGCAACCCACATGAGTACACAATAAGCAAATTCAAGTATACAGGTAGAATTTTAAATTAAGAGAAAAGACTGACAGGGAAATATAGGCACGAATGTGGAAAAACTGTCAACTATCAGATGATGCCTCGTTTCAAACATCTCAAATCATCTATACAAACAAAATGGGAAAAGATAACTACCAGCAGTAACGTAACTAGGTAATTTGTTTCATTCTGCAAGCATCTTCTGGGCCTGAATATTATTTTCCTGCCTACACTGTATTATGACAGCTGACCACTTTCATTAAACAAAGCACAGAAAGGAAATGCACTGTTTGAAAAAAAGCAATAAACAATGAAAGGAGAAGGCTTACAGAATTAATCAGAAATCATATAATACAAGAAAGTGTTGGAACTACACCATTCTCTGAATACATGCAGCAGCGTTTTCTAACTATTTTTCCATGGACAAACTGCTAAAAGAATTTGTATATGCTGATGAGCAAGGACACAGTGGTAGTAGTTGTATTAGTAACAGCAGTTGTAACATGCAGATCCACTGAAAATCAATCTTTTTGGACAAGTCCACCCTTGATGTGATATGAGAATTAGTAGATGCCGATACAGCTGCATCAATAGTAGTAATAGTGGTAGTTGTTGGAATCACAGTAACAGTGGTAGGTGCTGTTGTTGCAGGAGTCAATATAATATTTTTTATAGTAGTAAAAATTTAGTAACAATAATCAAAACCACAGAAAATTACTACTTCTACTAACAATTTAAACAAGAAATTAGCAAAACTATAGAAATAAAAAACACAATAAAAGGTAAACTGGAAATATATGGATAAGTATTTAAGCAAAGCTGATGCAACTGAAAAATGTTTTATAAATATAAAAGATTACCAATACAAACAAAACTGTGAACTACAGATGTATAACTTTTAAATATCTTAAACACACAGAGCTAATCTGTCAGTTACTGTTCCTAAATAGACTTTAATTATGATAATATTCTGTGAAGAAAGCAAAGCTATTACGTAAGGAAAAAAAATTAAATGTAAATGACAATGTGTTGTCATACTCATGTAGTCATGCATTATTTACACTACACTTATAATACACTACTAAACATGTAAAGATATAGCAAAATGACTGCATGGCCTAGCAGAATGTAAAAGGTAAAACATACACAGCAAAACAGAAAAAGGAATGATAATGATCTAAGAAGGCATGTCGTACAAGGCAAGTAATATGAGATTGGGTGTAGGGCAGGCACCTTCATCATGTAAAACAAGTTGCCACAGAAACCACCACTGAAAGAGCATGTACTGCTTGGTGCAGGCTTCCTGCAAGGGGACCAGCTGTAGTGGTGGCTCCATGCATCACAAGGAGAGCAAAGGAAAATGATGATGAATGATCTAAGAAGTGAGACTTGCTAATGCAGAAACTATAAAGGAATAATGCTACTGCAGCAGAGTATCAAGCAAAGCTTCATCATGACAATCCTACAATGGCAGAACCTTGCTACAGATGGAAAGTTCTATGATGAACAGGCAGACTTCCAACAAACTCAGACTGTTTGCCAAAAGTACAGCTACATTGTATAATACAGCAGAGCAGACACTGGAAAAGCTTGCTCATTCTGTGGTCAGTTTTATAAATATAGATGCTAGAAATGATGTAAACACTATGGAATATCAGATTCACTTAGTTCATACAAATCATATATCAAAAGATGAATTGAATTACAGTACGGTATACGGGAAAACAAAAGACAGCTCTGGGGTAGTGACAAAAAACATTTAATTTGCATTCATCAGTCATTTTTAGACTATGAGAATCATAAAATGTGAAAAATAAAATACACTGGAGCCCACCAAAACATGGAATATCTGGTGTTAGACACTGCGGTAACATGGCCAAAACTAAATGCAGAACACACTAAAAATATTTTTAAAATGTGGAAACAATTGGATAACAACATTATGAATACTTCAATTACTGAACTGATCAAATTTAAAAAAAAAAATGGTAATGCCATTGTTATTGTTGATCAGAATGAATGTCACTGCACTCTGGGCAAACCAATAGGTGCTCAGTCTCCCTCAGCAAATGTTGAAGGGTATGAATGCTAATTGTATCTGCCATTAAGAATAAATATATCTAAAATCCTTATTTCATCAGGATAAAGATATAGGTAATGTCTCTCAGGACTACACTGAATGAGATTCATACTGACATGGCAGGGGAAAGTCAATGTCCCTCCAGGACCACAGAAATGGATGAATATGTAAATGCTGTAAAGGCAAGACTAGCATTTTCTTCCCCTGCAAGGTAAATCAAGATACTTCATGGAACAGATAAGAAATAGTCTGTACGCAAATAATAAAGTTGTCCTGGACTTCTTGGACCTCTACTGGCAGGTGATGACATGGACCTCTAATGGCAGGTAATGACATGAGCCTCTGCTGTAGACAATGACATTAACCTCTACTGTATGTAATGACATGAAACGTGCAGAGACAGAAACAAATAAATAATGAAAGAAATCTGCCTCCTGTGAATAGCAAATAAATAAAGGTAACAAGTGCCTGTTAGTTACCTTCATTATTTAGAGACAGAAACAGTCAAATGAAGAAATACATGGAGCAGAGTCACTTTAACAGAGCTAAAGGATGTTGGATACATCTATTGAGTGACAGATGGAAATGAGACAAAATTAATGGAAATGGGTGGTCTCATACCTATACATCTGAAGTATTTCTCACGAGTGATTGAAAACATACCTTTATGTGCGTGTAATATTTATTTACTATATATCTGAAGGAGTGACAGGCACTGACTGACTGGCAAGTTATTGTTGGATGCCACAAAAATTAAAACAAATATGCTGATCTGAATGAAAATTTCAATGGTATGGTATACAATTACTGTATATATATATATATATATTATTTTCTAAAAGGTCTTGTGGCCACAACATATGTTTTTTCTTGTCTTTTCCTCTAGTAAAACGTATAACATTTTTTTATTAATTCTTTTCCTCACTCTACTTTCTAAAGGTTACTAAATCGTTTGGATGTGCCACATGAATATCTGTCCTGTGTATTTCTCCGAGGTCTCTAGAGACAAAGAATGAATAGGAATACTGCACCCTGGGAAATGTCATACAAGACAACTAACATAAGGTTGTGCATGGATCATATAAAACAAATTGCCACAGAAACAATTGTTGCAACAGCATGTGAAAGCTTGGTGCAGACTTCCTGTAAGGTGACCAGCTACAGTGGTGGCTCTGTGCTCTATAAGTAGCACAAAGGAAAATTATGATGACATGAATATTTTTTAAAAATTAATTAATCAAAGTGAACAACTATTAGGAACGACAACACTTGTCTATGCACAAGAAAAAAGATTTTAACACAATTTTTTAAATTTTAAAATGGAAAGTAAACTGCTTTCAATGATAATGCTATTAAAAAAAACTAGATCATTAAGTAAATTAAAAGAAATAAAGACCAGTGATGTGACATCTCAAATTCAGCTCAATGTAAAAATACAAATAAGTGAAATATAAATTAGCACCAGTCTTGATGTTAATATTTTGTGTGTTAAAAAGTATTAGCCACAGTTTAATGCTTAACTACTGTTATTTCCTTACAAAATAAACAACAAACAAATTATACAGAGGTTCTGGTATAATAACAGCCACAAACTAAAATATCGATACACAAGTGTATGAGTTTGCACATGAAACACGTGGAAGCTAGTAAAAAAAAAAAGCCTAATGAGCTGTGGAGAGAGTTTTGATTATAATATGCTAGCCCAGATTTATACCTCCACAAAAAATTCTCAGTCACGAGACAGAGAAAATGACTTTAATAAACTGTACAGACTTAACACACTACTTTATTCTGGAGGGCTTTGAAAGAAGTCAAGGTGGAAAAAAAAGGAATAAAGGAAAAGAATACATTCGGCAGTAAAGAAACATAAAAGTATAAAGTACGAGTAGAAAGTTTGCTATTCCTGAGAAGCCTAGGATGTCTTTCTTTATCAGTGGAGGAAATATAGCATATTCGACCCCCCTGATGGGTTTTAATTATGGAACTGTTGTTGATTATTTACTCCAAACACTATTTCAATTATAGTGTAAATTCTCAAAGAAATATAAATGAAGCAACAAAATTCTGATGTAAATATATCACTCCATGTACTAACATTTGTAAATAACTTTATGATGTCAATGTCACTCACAATTGAAAATAAGATTAATATGAACACCCTAATCATAAACTGAAGAATGTCACTTGTGGCCTCTGGGGGGGGGGGGGATCTCTGATAAGACAAAGAAAGAAGAGAACTACTGCTCCTACAGCTACTATGTCATACAAGGCAACTAGTGTGAGGTTGTGCACGAGGCTGGCAGCCTCAACATTTAAACCAAATTGCCACAGAAACCACAGCCTCATGAGCATGAGCTAACCACAGCCTCATAAGCATGAGCTAACCACAGCCACATGAGCATGAGCTACAGTGGTGGCTTCATAACAAGCCAACAGGAAAATGATGATGATTAGGTCGAACAGGGTAGGCTCTCCTGAGATGGTAAATGAGCAGAGGCAAATGAAGCTCATCTGATGCTATTCCGCTCGCTCCCATTCTTTACAAAAGCTTATTTTAAATAACATATTCAAATGTTGCCATCTGATTATCCACTTCATCGTTTACTCCATTCTGTATACCAATTAATTAAAACTATAATTCTGTTTTTTTCTTTAAACTTTTGAAGCTTAGGTCCACTCAGCAAATAACAAAGAAATCTTCCCAGTCTTGTGTAGAATCAAATTACTTACAAATTAATAAACTGTGTGCCGTGAAGTGCATCTAGCAACAAAATAATTTGATGCAAAGAATAAATAAGTAACTACTTTGAGAGACAGAATGTTATTAAGACATTTTATTCATTAGTAAGTGCTGACCGTATCAAACAGTACAGGTCACATAAGGTAGCATAAAATCACAGAAATAATGTAAATTTTATTAAAAAATGGTTACATGAACAATATATATGTAAACAATTCATGAACATTTATGTAAACATATACCCTCCAAAAAAGAAAAAAGATGACAGAGTATTGCAGAATGAATTGTTTACATTACAAGTAAAATTAAAATGCTAGTAGCAGCTCATGTGGCCGTAAGCTTTTACTGCATTACATGATTACCTTTTACATATCTGCTATCTCAGTGGCACTGCTTCTAATAATGAAAAACGTATATGTGTCAATTTTCAGTTCATTGCTTATTTTTCCTTAAGCAGTATGGAGACACCATGTAGCTGGCCCTCTTGAAGGAAGCCTGCATCAGAGCATTCATGTTTTCTGGCTGTAGTGGTTTCTTTACCAATTGGTATTACATAATTGCCAGTATCATACAGTCACCAAAGGTAAGCAGTTATTTTTGATTGCTTTGCCTCCTACCCAAGCGCCATAGAGACATCAGCGACCTCAGCTTACTAGTCACCAGCGAACCAGAGCTGGTCAAGACCGTGCTCCACCTCCACGTGGTGGTCCTGGAAACAGTCTGCAGCAGTGCAGGCTGGCTGAGCGAGCACAGATCGCAATGGGAAGGCAAACCCGGTCCTAAAAAATGCCGTGCAGAAGTCGGATGTGTCGACCGAAAGGTGCAGATATCAAGCTACGTTTGAGCAACCACCGTCCTTTTAGCATCACTCACTACTACCATTCTTTTTATTTAATTTTGGTTTGCATGCAGCAAAAAATGAAAGCTGCCACTGTAAATGCAAAATTTCTTAAATCTGGTTTGAAATATGAATGTCACTTGATAGTTCCTGACAGAGTATAGGGCCACCATTGCAATAGACTTCCAGCAGGAAACCTGTGCAGTTAATGTGCTCTTGCAGCAATGGCTTCTGTAGCAGTATGTTTCATATACCGGTACTGAGGTTGCCAGCCCAATGCACAACCTTAAATGAGCTGTCATTTGCAAAATTCTTGGTTGAAGCAGCAGTCCCATATTTTCTTTGTCTCCTCAGAGACCTACAGAAATTATACAGTGCAGTTGAAACGGTAACTTGGCTTTAAAATCTGCAGTACTCTAGTCATGACAAATCATCCAACAGTCTGTATAATAAAGGTCACTTGTGAGTCAAACTCAAGGTCAAAATTAAACATTTACATGTACAGAGCAGTGTTACTGAATCACAAAAATACAGGTGTAAATGTATTGGTCAACAAGGTCTCCTCAGGGTAAAAGTAAAATGCTTAATTCAAATATCAAGAACTCAGGCTAGATGAGGCATTCAGATCTGCGAGGATAGTACTCAAATTACTTGAAAAAGTCTGGCAGAGAGAAATTACCAGTAGACTGGAAGGAAGGATATCTGATCAAGTTGCAATAGAAAGGCGATTTGCAAAAGTGTACAAATTAAAGAGTGCAATATTTCTATTGGTGCCAGGGAAAATATTACACAGGACTGCCCCTGAGAGATTAAAAGAGGCCACAGAAAAACAACGAACTTATGTATTTTCATTATGTCTAGCATTTGGTTACAGTTATAGGATAGAAGAGCCAAGTCAGAGGCAGAATCTACATCTTTCTACCGTTTTGCTAGTCAAATGAATTTTATTTCTCTTGGTTGATGTTTCTGGAGAACCATCCCTTCAAGATGTGGATTCATACATGTATCTTATATAGATAAAGTTGGAGGAATTGGCAGTGATATTAAATAAGCATGAAAAAAAGGCAAGAGAAATTTTCACTGTATTGGGAAATACATGGAAATCAAAAGAAATTAAGTCCAACATAAAAATAAGAATCTTTAGCTCAAATGTCAAGGCTGTCCTACTGCATGGCTTTGAAAGATGAAGAATTAAAAAAAAATTACAGCCAGAAAGATACAGACTTTCATAAATGGGTACTTGTGCAGAAAAGAAGGACTGAAATGGTATGATAAGATCACCAATGTAGAATTGATGGCACAAACCAGACTAGTGTCTACGGAGCAAGACGCGGCAATTGGCAGTTTTGGAAGAACACACACTGAGTACACATATTCTTTTTTTCTGGAATCCCCAAGCTAAGAGAAATACAGAGACACAGAAAAATACATGAAGAAGAGAACTGGAATCAAACATGACAGGAATAAATAAGACATGGAAAAACCGTGAACATGTGGCACAGGATAGGAAGGCGTAGTATGAAACTGTTGGAGGCATATGCTTCACAGTAAGCTGAAGGTTAATTAGTCAATGAATGAAAGACATGTGAACAAGAATGATTACATAGCTTTGTCAGGAAACTACTCTATAAGGCTTATGCAGTTTAAACAAAACTGAACATTTATTACAAGCAAACAAGGAAAACTGCAAGCAATTGACATAACTACAACAAGTTTCAATTTTCCACTTCAGGCGTCCAAAGTTAAACTTACAGTTAAGGAATGCCCTTTGACATGAGCTGAAATTTGTTATCCAACAAGCCACTGGGATAAAAACAAAATAATTGACTACTTGCAATAATAAGTTAACTTTCCATTTCATCTGCCAGACTTCTACAATAATCTTTAGCTGTCTCAAGTAATGTGAAATTGAGTTTCAAAGATAATAACCTTTTATGACAGAGAGAATGATAATGAATCCATAAGAAAGAGATACAGATGATGAAAGTTGAACGTATCATAAATGAGATTATATTGAAAATAAAATACTATTCCAGAATAAGTGTATACACAAGACCACAAGGTCTTTTTATATTTGAACATGTGCCCTAATATAACTAATTGTGTCCAAGTTGAACAGAGAGCATCTCACAAAAACAAGGCAATACTCTTAATTTAAAGAAAAGTATTCAAGAATAAGCCAGGGTGACCCAAACTTTGATTTGACTGTTAAGTTACGTGAGGGTAAAATAGTAAAAACTATAGAAACTATCTGATCTTCACTGTTTACACAATTATCTAATAAGAATTCTGGTAATGTTATAAAATAATTTCAACAAAGGTGGCTTACTTCAGTCTCAAATTTAAAGAATGGTTTGATAGACAAAGCATTAAAAACAAGTAAATGTACATTATAAAGCACATGTAAACACTAACAACATTTTTGACATGAAACCGAGCACCGCATGTTACATGAACCCTGGCATCACTTATTACATAAACCTTAGCAACACTTATCACATGACCCCTAGCATCATTTATTACTTGTACCCTAGCACCATTTATAACATAAACCCTACCATCACTTGTTATGTCTCTCACTGCTTGAACTGAGAAGGCAATGAGAATTTCCTTTTTAAATTTATAAAAGCTTTATGCTACATACTAGCACATCGATTTCCCTGACACCATGTTTGTTGCACATGTGAGTGGGAATTTTACACCTCTTTCCAGTAAGTTGATCAATTCAATGCACCCAGAGCAACAAGCAGAACATGGGCTAAGGAGGACATAGAAAATAGCACACAAAAAGCCAATTGGCCAGCCAAAAATGATAAGAATGATGAACCAAATGATGCTCCAGAGCCATCCACAATTAGCCATTATTATGACAGCAGTGGGGCAGCTGTTTATGAATACCTGGCTGTAGCTGCAGTAAAATCAAATAGCCTTAGTTCAGCTAGAGCTGATGATTTTATGTGATCAGGTAGGATCTAGCTGCCAGCTGTTGACAATCTGTGAAAGCAAACATCAATGAGATTTAACAACTGCATGTTTAATAGCTAGATCAATTATTATCCACATAAATGACATGTTAGTCACTTTTCATAAGGCATATTAATACTTCCAGAACTGGTCAATGAACTATTTTTAAATTTATCACACACTTCTATTTGTCAATACACATTTACTACATTATTTTCAAAGTAATAATGTACCGTATGTTTTCCCATAGCCAGATTTACGACTAATATGTCTTAAGTAAAATAATGCCAAATATTTTTATTTTTTAACATTTAATGGTAAACAGGCCCTCTGAGACCTCATATGTGGCCTGGGCCTATTATCACTGAGGCCCCTTCATTGTCTGGGAAGAGGGGTAAAAAAATATTTTAATGTAAAGAAAGGCATGGAGGATCATGTATCCTTGGCCGAGGTGAGATTCCCCCCCCCCCCCCCCCCCCCCCCCCAATCACATGAGGTAAGGCCCAGGCGCCCCTCCCCCCTCCGAATTATTCAAAGAGCTAGTTGCCCACTATTTAAAACAGCTTATAAACCAGCAAATAATAAACTCATTGGATTAGGCAGATCAATAGGGGCAAAAACCCTGAGGAAATAGCATATGATGTGTGACATATGAATTATGATACTATATTTGTAATATTTTTGTATATTTAACTAGGTAACCACATTAAACAGATTACAAATGTTGAAACTGCATTGGAACGTTAACTGAAGTATGAGACTGCTCATAATTTATACCAGTAAATATTTTTTTTTTTTATTGGAGGGCTGTGCACAAGGCTAGCTTTCCAACCACTATTTAAAGCTACCAAATAAAATTGTTAAAGAAAAACGAACAATGAAGAAATTAGTTGCGCTGGCTGACTGCCTGGAAGCAGACACAAAATAAAGTTATCGCACAAAATAAAAAAAAAAGAAGGCACAGTGGGTTGAAATGAAGAATAGTGAGGTGTGTGTTCGATATGACGCCAGAAAAGAATTCAGGGACGCAGTAATAAGGGTTAGGAATCCTAAACCAAACCCTAATCCTAACAACGTAGGCACCTTATTAGGATAACATCAAACACTGTTTTTCAAAAGAAAAAAACTCTTGTTCAACCTCTGATAGGTTGATATATAATACGATATATAGTATAGCGGTTGAAATAAACAACAGTAGGTCCTGTATTTGATACAGCCTTATAAAAGAATTCAGAGATGTAGTAATAAGAGATAAGGGTTAGGAATCATAACACTAACATTAATCCGATTGAAATAAAGAACAGTGAGCCATGTGTTTGATACAGCCTCAAAAAAGAATTCAGACACAGTTATAAGGGGTAAGGGTGGGAGCTGGTGTAATGGCTACAATGTTGTACTGGCGACCAGGTTTTCAAGGTTCAAGCCCGGGCATCAGCGTTTGAAGGAATGTTTACGACCGGGAATTTGACTGAATAACCTGAACGGCTCCTGCACATAAACCCTCTGTGGATGGGAAGGAGCAAAGCTCCTGACCGGGTTGGAAGGAAAGTCCACTGACCCCCCAGCCTCGCAATGACATGTCATTGTCTCCCCGTCCCAAAAAAGCAGTCTCCCACATCAAACACATGTCCCAAATTCACAATGACTTAACAAAAAGAACTGTCTGACTGGTAAGCAAATTTTAACTTGCGTACAGCAATTTCACATGGCTGACTTAGTTCACATGGTTACTGAACAGTACCAGAAGATGGCTGCATTAATGCATGAGAAAAGTGCATAACAGAGTTAATTACGTACCAGTTCAATACCTTCCAGTTCAATACTGAACGCAGTAGCATATTGTGTACGTTCCACCTTTCTCGCAGTATCTCATGTTTTGGTAAATTACAAACTTAACAATGTGTAGACCTTAGCATTTTCAATTTGTTCATATCACATAACTAATTAATAAAAATTGGGTAAAGAAAAGTGTTGCAGTTGAGAAATTTTAATTGTTACCTTTCAGGTGAGCCTCTAACACAATCATTAATGTTTAATTGGTATGAGTAGAGAATATACAGTTCATAGTTTTTAAGGCAAAAGAATTAAGATAACTCATACATCTAAATAACGCAACTTTTATTTCTGCCACACGATCTACTTCCAGCAAGTCTATCAACAGAACAGTGTAAAATTCAAACTGTTTTACCAAATGCTAACTTCACTTCAAAGAAAAGATTGTGTTCCTTACGTAAGCAGTTTATGCACAAAGTGAATTTTATTCTTGTTAACAATTAAAAGAACAACTGAAAGAGTTACTCGGCCTAGGAACTAACTGCCTAACATCACACAAGAAGCTAAGTAAACGAACAGGGGAAACGAGCATTAAGACCTACAAGCTGAGAGAGCCAGTGAAGACCAAATACCAGGGGCTTATTGCTACAGCAGTGAGAAACACAGAACAACAACCTGATGACCTAGAAACACTCTGGCTGAAATTCAAGGACATCATAAAGACAGCTGCAGCAGAAGCATGTGGTGAAGTTTGACTTGGGAACAAGAGAAAAAGGACACCTTGGTGGACAGATGAGGTTAAAGAGAAAATAAGAGAGAAGAAAAAGGCATGGAAACAATACTTAGGAGCTAAAAACACAGCAGGAAAAACAGAGAAATACAGAGAATATATGATACTCAGAACATAAGCAAAGAACAAGATGCTAGCAGCAAAACAGAAGTCCTGGGAAGAATTTGGAGAAAAGCTAGAAAACGATGCGCAAGAAAACCAGAAATTGTTCTATAAGACCCTAAAGAATATGAGGACGGACAAACAATGCCCTCTTAAATTTATAAAGGAATAGCAAGGCAAATTGCTTACTGCCCCAAAAGAAGTAATGGAAAGATGGAAAGAATATTTTTCAGAGCTCCTGGATGGTGAGCAAGGTCAAGCATCAGAAATGATAACCACTGACACAGAAGAGGAAACCAATGGTGATGAAGATGACATAAAGATGGAAGAACTGGAGAAAATCAAGATGGGCAAAGTAGCAGGACATGATGGCATAACACCAGAAATGGCTAAGTACATGGGAGCAGCAGGCGACCTTTTACTCCTAAGGGTCTACAGGCAGCTTGGTGCAACAAGATCATACCAAAGGATTGGGAGATTGCCATAATAACACCGATTTTCAAAAAGGGTGACAACCGACAATGTGAAAACCATAGAGGCATATCCCTCCTCAGTGTCGCTGGTAAAATCTACTCTAGAATACTGGAGCAGAGACTCAGACGCCTAGCTGAGCCTCAAATGGATGAGGTCCAGTGTGGCTTCCAAGCAAATAGGAGTACTCAAGACCTAATCTTCACACTCAGACAGTTGAGTGAAAAGGCTCTTGAGTATAAGAGTGAGATCCATCTTTGCTTCTTAGATCTGGAAAAAGCATTTGACAAGGTCCCCTGGAACAAACTCTGGGACTGTTTGGCACGGAAGAACATTCCAACACCTCTGATTCATGCGATACAGAGCTTCTACAAGTGTTGCAGAAATTATGTGAGGATGGCAAACCATAAGTCAGAAGAATTCAGGACCACCACTGGTGTAAGACAAGGTGATATCCTGTCGCCTTATCTTTTCATACTCCTCATGGACGATGTCATCAAGGCATGTAAGGAGAGGACAAGAAAGTATTCAGTGGGGTACTGGAAGATGAGACAGGTCTGTATTTCAGAGCTGGCATTTGCTGATGATGTTGCCCTGATTGCTAAATCAGAGTGCTAAATCAGAGGCACATCTTCAATTCAACCTGCAAGTCTGGAAGGAAGAGCTGGAGAAGAGAGGGATGATCATAAGCAGCCCGAAAACAAAAATCATGGTGATATCACGAAAGGAAAGAAGACATCAGATTAAGCTGGGAGAGCAGGTTCTGGAGCAGGTCGACCACTTTAAATACCTTGGAGCTGTCATGGACCGGAAGGGAGGGACCAAAGAAGAGTTGGCAACCCAAAGAGCAGCAGCTGGGAGACTTTTTCAAGCAATAAACTGAGGATTCCTCAGCAAAAGAGAAGTTGGTAAGAAGACGAAGATGGCTGTATACCGCTCCACCTATGTCCCAGTCTTGACGTATGGATGCGAGTCATGGGCAATGACTACAACCCACAAAAGCCAGATCCAAACCTCAGAAATGAGGTATCTGAGGAAGGTGGTTGAAGTAACAAGAAGAGACATGGTCTGCAACCAGATGATACGTCAAGGCCTAAAAACCTAACCCCGCAGACCCAAGTAGAACAGTCCCAACTGAGATGGTTTGGCCATGTCTGCAGAATGGGAGAAGATCGGCTACCACGGCAAGCATGGGAAACTAAGAGCCAGGGATCCAGACCTCTAGGACAACCCAAAGTCCGCTGGGAGGACAACATTAGACAATCTTTGACGGACCGAGGACTAGAATGGAACCAAGCCAAGAGGAAGACAGCTGATAGAATAGTATGGCGCTTTCTCTTACAAACCTCTACACCTCACGGTAGAAGAGGAACGACTAAGTAAGTAAGTGAATTTTATTAATTTCAATAAATTCCAAAGGAGGAATTACATAAATATGCAGATCTGTAAATTGTGCTAACATACGTCAAGCTCATTGAAGAAAATGAAATTGTCAAGTTTGTAAAGTTAGCAGATTTGGTTGGCCATATTCTGGTTGAGGAAATGGAAGCGCTGAAGCTAATTCTTCCTTTTTCATATCTTGGGAAGCCTTTGAAAATAATCCTGAAACTCTTTTCTTTGACTTAAACAGATACTGGATTTCCAATTTTTAAAATGGTTTTATTTTTGCGCTGTGCATATTTTCTTGACAATTTCAGTCACTGTGGTGTCAGGGGAAAACACCTTTTCCAAATTATAACTGATCAAATGTTATCCAAGGTCAAATATGCTCCAAAACAGACTCAGTAGCCTTGAAATATTATCTACAGCATGCATCGGCAGATAGTTGATCCCGATCTTCCAGTAGATCCCAGGGGATGATTTGGTAGATCTTTAGGCGACTGCGAGGAAAACAAGAAATACTTTAAACTAGGGAAATTTCAGACTAGCCATCTCCTGCCGGCATTTAAAATCGCAATGTTAAAGGTATTTTTGCCACGTTCCCAGTGAAAACTCCCGAGGTAGCTACTAAAATTTATTCCTGAACTTCAAGAAACGGAAATGCTGATCTTTTTTTTGAAAAGTTAGCAAGAATGAGTGAAAATGAAAAGTCCTATTATTTTCATTATGAATGAGAACATGACAATTTTTTTTACTGATGTAAACATGAAATGTGTGTGTTTAACCCAAGGCAGTCAGTCATTTTTAGACTGCTGTGGTATGACGAATTACTAACCGAACATTAAGATAGTGATGGATAAGAAAGACTGAAGCATCTCACTAAAATACTGTCATTGTTTTTCTGATCTATCTTTGTTTTTGATTTGGTTCGTTTAGTATCCTTTTGTATTTTTTTAGCGTCACTAGTCGCTCATACGTCACTTCCGCATGACGCTTGTTTTCACAGCAATCTTAAATATTTCATTCTTGGATCCAGCTAAGTGACTTTTTACTTGTTTTAATAGTGTTGTTCATTCCTGTCTTTATTTCGTTGATTATTTACTTTCTTGTTTCGATATGTCTTTCTGGTTTTACGATTTTCTTGCATTATTATTGTTCTCGTTTCGCTTAGCACCGTTGTTCCATCTGCTTGTATCGCTCATTTGGTGTGTTCTTTATCATCATATATTTTTGTAGTACCAATATGTAATTCTTGTCCTAGTCACCTATTAGTAACAGTGGCTGAAGAAGGGTACAACCCAAAACGTCCCTTGTTTCCTGTGTACCGTTAACTTGTAAAACTGATTTCATACCATTTTATTTTTTAATTTATATATTCACTAAAAATGAACGTTAGATTAATTTCATTTTTTAACTGAACTATGCGTAGCTACTTTTATAGTTCTGCTTTTCTTTCTTCCCTTCCCCCCTGTTTAAAATTACAAATAGGATGCATTTATTGGAAATTCCTAATACTCTAACACTTTCCTCCATACACTTCCATCCTGTAGGGTATCTAGTGGTATTCTTGGATTGGCCTGAGTTGTTAGTTGGCATCTGGTAAAAGCTGTATGTGCTGGGTGAGACTTATCTAACATAACTCCTTTGTAATTCTAAGGGAAGAATTCCTAAAGCCCCCTCTATAGCTCCCATTGATGTTGATCTGATTGCACCTGCTATTGTACATAAAGCCTGATGCTGAATTCTGTCTAATTTCTTGTTACTGTGTGCAGCAGAGTCATATATTATACTTCCATAATCTATTTTTCCTCTGATAAAAGATTTATAAAAAGTGAGCATTATCTTAGTGTTTGCACCCCATCCAAAGATTTAATAACAGATGAATGGAAAGCAGAGTGGGATAAAAATCTGAAAGGAAGACATGCATAAAAGATGTTCAAGGCTCCAACAAGAAAAGGTCAGATATCTAGGGAATTGAAAATTCCCAGTAATAAGAAACTTCTCAGACTACAGCTGGGAAAAGGCTATTTCAGAATAGAAGAACCTAACTGTGCAGGATGTCTTCAAGACAATAATATAGAACATTTCTTGTTAAAATGTAAGAGGTATGAACAAATGAGAATACCCATATTAGATTATTTCCTGGCATCAAACTTACCTATAAATATAGAAGAGGTGTTAAGAATAGACAGACCTAGGGAACTGCATAATATAGTCAAACAATATTTAACATGAACACAGGTTAATATATAGTGGTTGGGAATGTGAAGGTCTGATGCTGTTCTTACAATGTATATGGCTTTTAACAGATGAAAGTCAATTAAATATCTGTTAAAGTCAGTTATATAACTGGAACCACCAGGCCTTTACACCCGTCCACCTTAATATTATTCTTGTTCAGAGTTTCTTCTTGATTTTGTTCGTTTTTTTTTTTTTTAAACATATAGGCCAAAGCATAATTAGTAATTGTGATTTTCCCTATTTACAATGATTTGACAAATGTGAAGCCACTTTCTCATATCAGCAGTTGTTCATATTATTTGGAATTGAAAACAATACATATCCTAATTATAACCCATCAGAGGTTGAACGGGATATTTTTCTTCATTAATTAAAAAACAAATACTCTGACACTTGAAAATAGACATCATTTAATCAAGGTAGATCTTTTGGGAGCTAAGGGTTTCTAAAGTAGATCCGGCAGCTCCAGAGTTGCCGCCCCCTAATCAACAGAAGTTAATGAAGCAAAAAACAAAATTTAAAAAAAACTTCGCTTCAACAGCACCTTGAAGGAATTTGCGGAAAAGACTGCAAAAAAATATTTCTTATAGGCCTAAGCCTAAGTGTGGTTTGGATTTAACATCCATTTTGTTGTCAAAATATAGGCCTAGCTAATAAATATAGGCCTAGGCTAGATATTGTCTCCTTTTTTTTTTTTTTTTAATTCATTGTAATAGCATTTATTCTTAATACACAATATGAAATAATCAAACGTCTAGGGGTCCCACCAAAATGGTTCAAATCGGGTCCTGCAACGGCTAATGCCGGCCCTGCTTACACATAGGCCTACACCTGCTGGTGATTCAAATAACATTGCATGCTCAACTCAATACCATACTGTACCTTACCACTGTTGACTTAACAGATCGTTTGCAGTAAACTGTCGTGTGCTTATATTTTTTTTCAGGTTTAGTATTAATAAATTCTGTACCTATTTTGTATCCGTGACAAGACCAAAGCAGGAAGAAAACAGGACGAATCAAGGCTCCTTTAAAAATAGTCTAAGAACCCCAGCCAAACGCCGAGCGATCACGGAAGTTAAGAAGAAACAACAGCAACGTAGTTATGGCCCTTCATATGTCTCGCTCCTCTTATAGCGAGCTACAAAGGAGTTTAGTTATCTTCCCGTGTGCTTCTGTGGGTTTTTTTTTTTTTTTTAAGTAACTGATAAATGTATTTCTTACTCTTCAGCGACCAAATACCAGAGTTGTCTATGTCTGTCCTAACGAATCTCGTCTCTTAGCACAAGTCTCGAGTCCCAAGTCCCTAACATTAGCTTTTAAGTTGAATCCCGAGTCGAGCCTCATTTTTGACCTAAAACTGTTAATAGCCACAATCGCACTTTATCGAACAAGAACACACCATATTAGGAATAAAAAAGTGAATGCACAGTGGAATAAAACAGCAGAACCATGGAGGGCAATTAAATGAACAGAAATACAAATGTAAAGAAAACAAGCTCTTCAAAGAATTAGAAAACATAGAGGAAGAGAATCTCATCATCAGCTGCCATCTCCATAACGAAGGTTGGCTGTAATGGATCTCCAACGTCTTCTGTCTCTTGTCTTGGTGGTGCACTCTGATAGACTCTTTCCTGTCCATCTCTTGATGTTATCTTCCCACTTATAGCGCTGTTTTCCCCTTGCACGTTTGCCTTGAACTCTCCCTTCTAGTATGGTCTTCTGCAAGGTGTTATGCCATTTTATGTGGCCAAAGTATTTTGATCTCCCTCATTAGTTCTCTTTTCATACCTAGATTTTCTAGGACCTTCTTATTTGTTTTCTTCTCTTTCCATGAGATGCGTCCCATTCTTCTATATATCCACATTTCAAGAGCCTCAATTCTTTCTTCCAATTGCTTATTCATCGTCCATGTTTCTACACCATACAGTAGTGCAGAATATATATAACACTTTATGATTCTCAATTTTAAGTTGTGAGATAACTGTTTTGATGTCAATTTTTGTTTCATGTTGTTGAATGTAACTTTGGCCATTCCTATTCTCTTCTTGATTTATGTTTCACATCTGCCATCTTCTGTTATTATATGACCAAGATATGAGTAGCTCTTGGCTTAATCCAGGATTTTCCCATTTATGCTTATCTTTAATGTGGGCTTATCGTCGGTTTTGCTAATTAACATAGTTTTTGTTTTCTCAATATTAATGCTCAATCCATATTCAGGACTTATACTGTTCACTTGCTTCACTAGTTCTTGTAACTCCTGTTCACTTTCAGCTAACAACACGGTATCATCTGCATATCTAAGGTTGTTTATTGACCTTCCACTGATGTTCAGTCATGGTATTTCCTGTATCTGTTTGAAAATGTTTTCGCTGTATAGATTAAATAGGCAGGGGGACAGCACACAACCTTGTCTGACACCTCTTTTTATGTCTATGTATGTAGTAGAATAATTAGAAATCACTCATGAACCTCAGTTTTGAAATAAAATTTCCACAAGACCTAATCGACAAAATATAGAGAATACTCTAGGCAGAAAATTATGTCCTCACTGAACTATATAAGGAAAAGACGATGGTCTTATATCGGTCATGTCCTACGAATGCTAAATAATGTGCAAGAGCTAAGAGGAGTGGCGTCACAACGAACAACCTGGAGAGCACTGGTTTCTGCCTTATGCGCCGTGTTTGGCGCTTAAAGAATTTATTATTATTATTATGTAGAATAATTCCCTCCAGATCTTTCTGTAGCTGTTTGTTCCCAATAAAGGTTACTGAGTATACTTTTGTCTTTTCCATCAATACCTATGTCTTCGAGGCATTCAATTATTTTCTCATGATGGACTCTGTCAAAAGCCTTCTTATAGTCAATGAAGCACATATACATACTTTTTTGGATCTCTGTATATTTTTCTGCTAATATTCTTAAAAATATTGGCTCTCTTGTTCCGCTGTTCTGTCTAAAACCAAACTGTTCTTCTTGGTTTTCGCTCTCTACCTTACTTTTTATTCTTTCCTGTATGATTTTGAACAGTATCTTAATTGCATGACTCATCAGGCTGATTGTTCTGAAGTCTGAACATTCTGTTGCGTTAGGTTTTTTGGGCAATATTATAAAGACTGATGTCTTCATGTCATGTGGTGTATATCCTGTATTGTATATATCGTTGCATTGTATCTATACCAAAGCTCTCCAGTGCTTCTATCATTTCAATTTTTATGTTGTCCATGCCTGCTGATTTTCTTTTTTGTATCAAATGTATTGCATTCTCTACTTCTGATCTGAGAATGTTTGGGTCTTCATTAGAATCTGGTGATGGTTTTTTACCTCTGTTGTCCTCGATTATTTCTTTTACGTTCTCTGCCTATCTGTTTGATATGTCTTTCTCATCAAGTAATATTACACCATTTTTGTTCTTGATACAGCCTCCTCCTTGGGCAAACGTATTAATTCCTTTCAATAATAGATATCCTGATTCAACTACAAAGTGAACCAGGAATCACAATCAAATGAAATCACAAGTTGTATGTACACAATTTATAGATAGGATCTTTGTATTGACATATATTATTATTACAATATGTGTGTAAGTAGTGATGTAGTACTATGAGATAATACTGGCTTTTCAAGCTAGGTTGTTGTTTGTCATCATGACTTCAAGTGTTTGTTTCTGGTGGAAATAATATTGGAAAGGTTCACAGTTTCTTTTTATTTGAAACAAATAAATGTCCCTCTTGATTTAATGTAAAGTCACTTTTAGAGGGGGGTATACACAAGATTGAGCTGCTCTGGCCAACGAAATCTTAACTTCTGTGTGGGCGGCAGGAAACAGTCTCCACTGCTCGCTTGCTTCACTGTTTTCTTGAGAAACAACACTGGTCGATATCTTGACCAAGGAGTATGCTACCAGCCTCTGGATTCAGCAAAACTCAGACCAGGTGCTGCTTTAATACTTTAGTACCACGGTCCCTGAAACAAGAAGGTTGTACCTCCTACTTCAGAACTAATTTATAATCTATTTCCACACTGAAGCACAATACATAACAAACACCGAGTTCAGCGCGGTAGGCCAACTGCTAGCTTCTCATGTAACAGTATACACCAGTATTCCTCTCCCCAATGGTTACAACGCCTCTGCAATTCCAGCATTATTTCCTTCTATTCAATAAGATAGGTGTCATAGTACTATTTGGCAATCCCATGCAGTTATACTCCTCTCCGACAAGTTTTGTCCATGATGGAGCAATATCTAGGCTTTGCCTCAAGTTTGTTACTGAACCACACACATACAGACATAAATTATCAATTCACATTCAATTTTCATCTAAAAGATATCAAATATGTCTAGCTTACCACAATTCAAGGAAATATTAAACAAATACGTTGACTGACGATGAATTATGGCACAATTCCGATCTGCCTCTGTCCCAGGCTTTTATTAGAAAAATATGAGCTGGTTCTCAACGCACTTGCTTCTACAAATTGGATTTTCAAAAAGTGGCACTGAACCGACGCTCCTAATTGACTATATTAAATGGTCTAGCCAATGAGACCATGTTTACAAAAGAGTTTGAAAAAAAGTACCCTTCTGTCATGGAATATCCTAATCCACATATATAAATTATTAGGTAAATATAAAGCCTAACAAATAAAATTAATAAAGAGAAGAGCAATGGGAAAATGACAGTGCTGTCACAAAGAATGTACTCGAAATCCCCCTTGTTTTCTGCTTCGTCTGCAAATTGTAACGCTTTCACGTTGATAGTAAAGCTTACTGTATTATTACCCGCCTTCTTCAATGAAACGTGTGCTGTAATTCTTGGAAAAACATTGAGACGTACTGCGTAATGACCTAAATTAACCCTAACATTAATTATACTGCGTTACCAAAACGAACGAACAGATGGACTAAAGGGATAAAAAGAGAAGGGAGAGGCAGAAAGCCGAACACTAAACCCGCTTCGCGCGATACACAATTACCACCATCACGCGTGTAAGTCTACATGCACTAATTTTTTTTTCAGACGGACAGTGATAAAATACACTACCCTTTCCCAGAGTTAGGTTTATAAATCATAACAGACTCTTATTAGAAAAGACAACATTATATGGGTTTACGTTTGAACACATAACAGTACCCAGACAGCACATCTTCTAAACAGGAGATAGAAGAAATTGCATATTTTGAACGCAGCCACGTAGCTCCTTTAAATTAGTATTTTTGGGTTCCTTAGGGTTTGCTGACAAATAATATGTAAAACGTTACGCAAATAGTCCAGGAATTAATAAATTATACCCAAAATAAAATATTGGGGGTGCCTGACAGCATAAAATCATTTCTGCTCATAAAATTTTTTTTATAACGTGTTTGAAAAAACCTTACGTTGCATAAATAGCCTACCATGTAAACTCCAAATTGATTGGAGCGCAACAAATGAAAGCCTAACCACGATTGGTCGGGCTATAAATACTATCTTGGTTGTTGGGGGAGACGGGAAAAGATAACATTTTTTTCAAACACTTGTCGAAACGTGGCTCATTGGCCAGTCTCGCTGATATACACACTTGGGAGCGTTAGTTCGAGACCACTAATTCAAATAAGCTTGATAAAGCGACAGTACGTTGAAGCTAGCTCACATTTTTGCTAAAATAAAAGCCTGGAACATAGGCAGAACGGAATTTGTGCCAGTTTGTGCCAGAATTCATTGCTAATCAACGTATCTGTGTTTATTTCCATGAAATTGTGGTAAGCTTGAACCATTCAGTATCTTTTAATGAAAAATTGAATGTGAATTGTTGATTTATGCCTGTATATATATGTGTAGTTCAGTGGCAAACGTGAGGTAAAGCCTATAATGCTCCAGCCTGAACAGAGGGTGTCGGAGAGAAGTAAAACGGCATGGAATGGCCAAATAGTACACTGACACCTGGATGATGGACTAGAAAGAAATAATGCTGGAAGTGCAGAGGCGTGGTAACCATTAAGAAGGGTAATACTGGAATAAGTATTTCAAATGAAGCTGACTGTTGGCCTAACGCTCTGAACGCAATGTTTGTGCTGTATTGTGATCAGTGTAAAAGAGAATATAAATTAGTTATGAAGTAGAAGGTACATCCTTCTTGATTTCAGGGACAGTGGTCTTGATGGTAGTGAGCAGCATCTGGTCAGAGATTTGCTGAATCCAGAGTCGGACAGCATACTCCTTGGTCTTTTTAGCTATCAGTGAGGTGTCTCCTGAGCCCAGAGGAGAATTCGAGCAGAGGAGTCCTTTCCTGCCGCCATCACGCCAGATAAGCGAATTGGCCAGCTGAGCTCAACATTATGTCCCCTCATCTTGAAATAACTTTATAAAAATTAACATTAAGAGGGGAATTTACTTGTCTTAAAATCAGGAACTGTGAACATCTACAATAATGGTCCCTAAAGACAAACTATTGAAGTCATGATGACAAATACCAACAGAGCTTGAACAAAACAAAACCAGTATTACCTCATTTTACCACTACACAACTGACACACATAGAACATTTGTACTAATATATGTCACTACAATATTCAGATTAAATACATTCTGTACATAACTTGTAATTTAAATTGATTGTGATTCCTGGTTCCCTTGTAGTTGAATCAGGACACATATTCATTCATGCTAGTAATGAATACATATTGTTATTTGAACCGTTACGAGTGACTTCTTTAAACTATTCTCATAGAGTGTTATATGTATGTGAGTGTCACAGTGTTGTTAAGAGTAGTGGATTAAATTAAATTGTTTATCTGTCTGTTGTTGTGACTTACACTTCACCATACACATACCCTAGACACATAACGTAGCATCACACTATTCCAGAATAATTCTGACTGAGATATATAGATATGTGGTAGCAAGTAAGGTTATCTATAATACATTACTTTCAGATATGTGAGTTCCCTATAAAAGTCCTACCGTTCCCTTAACAACCAATTTTATCTGCAATCGACTAATCAGCCTTACATATATTCTAGCCAATCAAATCGGATTTAACGTGGTGGCCTCATTTCCTCTAAAGCAGTGTCCAAACACGCCATTATGAGCAAATATGATCCTGTGTTGTCAGACAACACCACTATAGTATTTTGGCTATAATTTGTTAATTATTAGACTATTTGCTTAACACCTAACATATTCTTTGTCAGCAAGTCCTAAGGCACCCAAATATATAAGTTTAATGGAGCTAAGTGGCTACGTTCAAAATATGTATTTTCTTCTACCACCCGTTCACTTCTATACGATGGGGTGTCTTCTGTACTGTCAGGATTTCAGACGTAAAACAGTATTGTGTCATGTTTCCTAATAAGCATTAACCATGTTTTTTAAAACCTAACCTCGTATTGGTAGTGTTTTTTGTCACTGTTTATTTGAAAAAAATCAAGCCTGCATGCCTTTCGCGTGGGGTGGCATTAATTTTATATCGCGAGACGTGGTAGTATTGCATGCGTTCCTCCGTACATCTCTCTCTCTCTTCTAAGCCCGTCTGTCTTTTAGTTTACGTAGTGCATAGTGACATTAATGGAATATTAAATCTAGGTCATTACGCAGTGTCTCTCTCAAGGTCGTACAAGAAATATAGTACTAGTTTTATTTTTAGAAACGGGTGTATTTGATGCAGTAGGCTTTACTAGCAAACGTGAAAGCGTTACAATTATGCAGACGGAGTAGAAAAAGGGGATTTCTTGTTTAACTAGTATGACGTTCTATAACACAGGCGTACGCTATTGTGACCGCTCTGTTCTTTTACCATTCTTCTTTCCTTTTATTGAATTAATTCGTTAGGCTTTACATTTACTTTTTAATTTATAGATGTGGATTAGAATTTCTCACGACACTGGGTTTTCTCTTCTGTACTGTTCCATGCTTTCTGTCAGTAACTATTCATACTTATTTTTGACGTCGACTAGATATTTTTGTTTTATATCTGGTTGTTTCAGTGCTGATATTTCTATCTGGGGTTCCTCCTTTTTTCTGTTTCCTGCTCTTTTTAACTTTATATTTATTTTGATGACGGCCGGATTGTGATCTGAATTTATGTCAGTGCCAGGATGTGTCTTTGCGCTTGTGACACTGTTCTTAAATCTATGTTTTATCATGATAAAGTCAATCTGATTTCTTGTTACATCGCCTGGGCTTTTCCATATGTATAGTTTCCTTGGGTAGTGTTAAAAAAAGTGTTACTTATAACCAGCTGATTTTCTTCACAGAACTAGATAAGTCTGTCTTCTCTATCATTTCTTTTCCCTAGTCCATACTGTCCTACTATTTTCTTGCATTTTCCTTTCCCTATTTTTGCATTCATATCACCCATTACTATCAACACATCTGTAGATTTTACTGGTTTTAAGTGTATGTTGTAGCTCTTTATAATATTCCTCTATTTCTTCTTCGCTGTGTTCTTTTGTTGGCGCATATGTTTGTAAGATTGATATGTCAAATGGCTTTGCTCTCATTTTCAGTAACATCATTCTGTCATTGTGTGTCCAGTATCCACATACATATTTTTCGAATTCCTTCTTTATTAAAACTCCTACTCCTCTTTCGTGCTTTTCTCCTCCCGAGTGTATAAGCGTGTATTGGTCTCTTTTTATGTAGCCTGTATCTAATAATCTTGCCTCTGCAACTCCCGGTATATCAAGTTTCATATTTATTGCCTCTAAACTGAGATTGTCTAATGACAATGACAGGTCAGAACTGTATGAACAACAGAATGGCATTCCCCAAGGATCAGTTTTATTCCATTCAATTTTTACAATGATGGTAAATCATTTGAATGAAGAATTTAAAGATATCAAAAATAATTTGACACAGTTCGCAGATGATGTTGCTAAATGGAGATCTGGGAAAAATCTACCAATATTATATAATAATCTTCAGAAACAAATATATAAATGTATGAATAAATGGGGTTTTAATATAAATGCGAATAAGACAGTAAGAATGATCTTCAGTAAAGGTAGGATTGATAAAATTAAGATAATTGACATAAACTTACAGGGGCAATAAATTAGTACAGCCCAAACTACGTACCTAGGAATGACACTAAACCAACAACCGAACTGGAACAAACACATAAATAGAATGGTAGAGTCTTGTAGAGAACTAATTACCATGCTTAGATATTTGAAAGGTCATGGATGGGGTGCAAGCACTAAGACAATGATCATGTTCTCTAAATCTTTCATTAGGAGCAAAATTGATTATGGGAGTATAGTATATGACTCTGCAGTCATTGTTACAAGATTAAATTAGATATAATTCAGCACCAAGCATTTTGAACAATTGCAGGTGCAATCAGATCAACATCAAGGGGTGCTCTGGAGGTGGCCTTAGGAGTCCTCCCTTTGGAACTTCGGAGAAAGGAACTAAGACAAAATTATATTGGACAAGACTCATCCAGCTTTTCCAGCATTTGCTAGTTATCAATTAACAACAACTCAGAACAGGTTCATGAATACCAGTAGATACCCAACAGGTTGGAAATGCATGGAGGAACTAGTACACTTGGATGCCCTAAATGCATCAATTAATAACAGTAGTATATACAAGCCGGTGGTACTACCATGGGAGCTCAAGAAACCAGATACAGACTACCACCTGGCAGGCATAATAATAAAACAACTGATATGGCAACAATCAAAAATAAAGCCAGGAAATATATTCAACAAATATTAAACGACAGTATTACAGTGTACACAGATGGATCTAAGACATACGATAACAAACAGACTCACTTTCAGCTATTCAAGCTATAAGTTACTTACAAGAATGCAGTAGACCTGATATAGCAGAATAGATATTACTGGCAAATACTTACCTACGCTCCAGAGGATGTTCCATTCTAATAGCTTGGATGCCTTCACATGTTGGCAAAGAAGGAAATGAAAAGGCGGATAGAGAAGCTAAGAAAAGTAGAAATAATAGAAATCAAATAAATGTGGGGATGAGTAAAACAGAGATCAAAAGCTTAATTAAAAGAATAATAACTGATGAATGGACAGTAGAGTGGGATGGAAGTCTGAAGGCAGACATGCCTATAAATTGTTCAAGACTCCAACAAGAACATGACAGGTATCTAGAGAACTAAAAATTCCTCGCAATAAGAAACTTCTTAGACTGCAACTAGGAATGGGCTATTTTAGAATAAGAACCTTACTGTGCAGAGTGTCTAGAAAAAATAATATAGAGCATTTCCTACTAAAATGTAGAAAGTATGAACAACAATGTAGAAAGTATGAACAACTGAGAAAACGAATATTAGATTATTTACAGGCATGTAATTCATCCATAACTGTGGAACAGGTGTTGAGAATAAATAGACCTAGAGAATTGCACAATATAGTAAAACAGTAGATAATAAGAACTAAAATTAATATATAATGATCAATGATGGTGTGAGGTCAAGGAGCAGTATGATGGGGTGCTCATGTGGTAGAAGGCAGATATTTGGTGTAATCTCAAACACCCCCAGATTTTCTCACCCCTTTTTACCTTGTTAACGGTAGGGAAGTTATGAGGGACTTTACTTTATTTATTTTTTTCAATTTTTTTTGGGTGCTGTTGTTTCTTTGCATTTGTTTGTTTATTATTTTTATTGTTTGTTTGTTTCTTGGAAAGGGGAGGTCACACACACATACATTCACATAATTTTGGTTTTGATTTACTCTATTTGGATTGAGTGGAAGGGGGAAGAAAATACTAAATTTAGATATTGGAAATCAGATTTTATTGTCTTGAATTTATTACACTATATATCCTAATTATAACACATCAAAGGTTGAACAGGATACGTTGTTTAAAAAAAAAAAAGGAGATATGATGTCACTTTTGCAAATCATCATTTGAACATATTATTTGGACTTGAAAACACTATGGACCCTAATTATAACCTTTGAGAGGTTGAACGCGATATTTGGGACCTCAAGACGCAGCAATAGAGACCGCAGTCAGCGACTCATAGCTTGACTGCCTGCGTCAGGACCAGCGAACCAGAGCTGGCCAAGACCGCACTCCACCTCCACGTGGTGGTCCTGGAAACAGTCTGCAGCTGTGCAGGCTGGCTGAGCGAGTGTGGATCGAAATGGGAAGGCAAACCCGGTCCTAAAAAATGCCGTGCAGAAGTCGGATGTGTCGACCGAAAGGTGCAGATATCACAGCTACGTTGTAAACAGACACAACGCAACCACCGTCCTTTTCAGGGTGAACGAAGAAGAAGAAGAAGAACGCGATATTTTTCATCAATTTATTTATCGGAAGAAAAAAAAAATATTATCTTGAATTAACTGTCCTATATGTCCTAATTATAACCAATCAAAGGTTGAACAGGATATTTTTTCTTTAAAAAAAAAATAATCAATTATCAAACAAACACATCGATCACTATAAATAATAGTGAAAAATTAATAATATTTAGTTTTAGTATATCTCTTATTTTTTGGCTGTTTTTATTCGATCAAAGTTATTTTTTTCTGGTTTTAGTATTGGAATAATTACTGCTGTTTTCCATGTCTTGAGAATTTTTCCTGAATTCCAAATTTTGTTAAACAGAGATGTTTGTGGTGAGTAGAGAAGGGAGGATAGACAGAAGAAATAATATCCTAACTATAACCCATCAGAGATTGAACGGGATTTTTCTCATCTTCAAATTAAAAAAAGAAAAGAAGAAGAAATAAACAAGAGTACCAATCTCTTCCACAGAGTGTTTTGGCTCACTGTAGGTGACAGTCATGATAGGAAACTCTTTACAGAGCGATACAACAGGAGGCAATCTGATCATCAGAAGCGGTCCCCCATCCGACAAGTGTTTCGGCCCAGTATACTCCTTTACACTCTAAGGGGGGCGGGCCCACTTGGGTCATGACTCCCAAGCGTCTCAGCCACCTGTTGTCTTGTATCGAAAATGAACCCATTTCACTTATAGTTGTTATCCAACTCTTTTGCCAAGGCTTCGTCCAGTTGTTCCCAAAGCCGTTTTGCACTGGCAGGTGGAAACTTGATTGCATCTCTCTTCCCGTCCAAGAAGTGTGTGAGATCATCATCAGGCAGATCAACTTGAATGTACTCAGCACTGTCGATTGACTCCTGGCTGCGTTCTTCTAACGTCTTATCCGTCGAGACATGAACTCCCACACCCCTTTTTCGTTCTGTGAATTTTCATTCCTCTCTGAGTAGAGAATTTCCTACCACAGGCACATGGAAATTCCAGCCGTTGTTCAGAGCTCGAAGTCCGTGTAACGGGTCTGGTCGATTCCAACAAGGCGCCTGTGGATTCATCATCCTCCCCCCTTTTCGGTGAATCCTGGGGGCATCTATCGTTTTTGGGTTCTGTAGCAGTTATAATACAGCTAACCCGGTCAGCCGGTTTCTAGTCTTTCCCAGTGTCATCTGTCTTTCCAGAAGTCAATCGGTCTTTTCCCGATCGTCACTGGTTTAACAATGCAACTATGATAGGAAACTCTTTACAGAGCGATACAACAGGAGGCAATCTAATCATCAGAAGTAGTCCCCCCATGCGACAAGTGTTTCGGCCCAGTATACTCCTTTACACTCTAAGGGGAGCGGGCCCACTTGGGTCATGACTCCCAAGCGTCTCAGCCTCCTGTTGTCTTGTATCGAAAATGAACCCATTTCACTTATGGTAGCAACTTTAAAATCCACACCTCCGCCAGCCGTGGAGGCAATTGTGAAAGTAACAAAGAGAAGACAAATTATTCCGTTCGTTCCGTCGCACATCACAACTAAGGACACACACTGAGACACCTGCGCGAAGCCGACAAGGCTAGCCACTGCGCGCTAGCAACTGAAATTCTGTGCCTAACACCTCTTATAATATACGCCGCCTGTTGCCCCTCAGTCACAGCCCTTTCATTAGTACACCAAAAAAACTCAACGTATTGTGGACTTATTCCTGGTGTTTTCTGTACCGCAGCGTTTACTGTCACGATTTCCATTGCCCACTGCGGTTGTTCCACAGCCAGCCTGATGCCTTTTCGGCAGTTTCACTAAGCCTCTTCATTGCCCTTGTTCTCGACTGTCCCCTCAGCCCCAACAGGCTCTATTTTAATTTTACATGCAGTGTTGGATTGAGTAATGTGACTTTCGAAGTGAAAACAGGCGTACGACAGGGATGCCCCTTATCAACAACATTATTTTTGACAGCCATAGATTGGGTGATGCGCCAGACAACAGAGGGCAGTCCAAGAGGAATTAGATGGACAACGTTTTCCACACTGGAAGACCTGGAATATGATGATGACATTGCACTACTCATACATTCACATCAACACATCCAAGAAAAACCGATAGACTGAATAAGTATGGCCAGCAGGTTGGCCTGAACATCAATCTGAAGAAGACAGAGGTTATGACACTAAATGTGGGCAATCCTGAGCCAATAACAGTAAGGAACCAGAAGTTAGAACAGACAGACACATTTACTTACCTAGGATGCATAGTAACACCTGACGGTGGAACAAGCAAGGACATTAACAACATAATGAATAAAGCGATAACAGCCTTTGCTAGTCTCAACAACATTTGGAAGTCTTCCCAGTACAGCACAAACACCAAACTAAGACCGTATGAGAGCTGTGTACTTTCTGCGCTTCTCTATGGTGCGGAATGCTGGAGAGTAACATAGAAGGAAATGTCGAAACTGTCCTCCTTCCACACAATCTGCCTAAGGAAAATTCTCCGAATCTTTTGGCCAAACACCATCAGCAACCAAGAACTACTTATTCGGAGTAACCAGGGGGACATGCACACCATCATAGCTGGTAGACGCTGGAGTTGGGTTGGCCACGTCCTCAGAAGGGACCCTGATACCATCACAAGAACAGCCATGCTATGGACCCCGAGGGAAAGCGAAAGAGAGGCCAACCAAAAACAACTTGGCGGAGAACTGTGGAAGCCGAGATGCAAAGAATAAACCAGAGTTGGGGCACTGTACGAAGGATGGCCTGCCTACCGAGCAAAGTGGAATCAATTTGTTGCTGCCCTACAATACGCCACCAGGCGTGATGGCCACTGACTGCTTTGATGGTGGTTGGCGGTTATGGATCAAAGAAGAATATATATATATATATATATATATATATATATATATATATATATATATATATAAAGTATATACATATAAACACCCATATGTTACCGGGGCCCGAAAGGGGAGCAAAGAATAGTAACACTGTACCCTACCAGGCATGACGTAAAAAGCGACTAAGGAGGGTTGGGCATGGGGCTGGTTACCCCATCCCGTAAAAAACTTTTTACCACAAAAACTTCAACAAACATGGACAAGTCAAATAAAGAATATAAATCAACTCAGCGGCCAAGACAGAAGAAGGTCCTCTGGAAATGAACGAACGAACGAACTTTATTTTCAAAGGGTTGAGAATTGGGCACACAGGCCCGTCTAACATTCTGCCCTTCCTTTCGCTCCCCTTTCACACTGAATTCATTTACTCTCATATGCATTTTACATATCAATTTCAAGAAACTCATCGTAAAGTAAAATAATAATATAGCACACTCATATTAACATTAATTACTTATAAGCATGACATAACATATGTTGAAAAGTACAAACATCGTCATTAGAACCTACAGTTGCTGTTATAAGAAAAGATAGTCCGATTAGGGGGGCATGTAATCCAGTGGCGTATTCTCTATGTGTGCTGTGCGTGCTGCGCACACCTATGCCCGAAGGAGAATAAGAATTTAATTTATTATTCTATAAAATATTTCTCTTCTAAAGTTCTGCTTTCGGACCGCACGCATCAGGATAACGGATTTTCCCGCATAGAATCTACGAGTATATCTAGTTTCAGTTTCCCAGACGCGTTTTATAGTGCAGTTTGTATTGGTTGGTTACAATCGCCCGAAGTTTCTCGGGTAATTCCGTCACAATGCGTGCTGGACCTTTCGGATTCACGTCTGAAGATTGTTTTGTGTGGATCGGGGTCATGGCCAGATACGTCAATACAATACGAACATGCGTGCGGTGGACTTGCAGCTCTCGAGTAGTAAAAATCGGCTGTGTCCGTCCAGTGTTTTTTGTGATTAATTTTTGTTAGTTGCCGGGAATGCAGATTATTACAGTGACAGTGAGTTTCAAGTTGTAAGTTAATTAGTATTTCGGAGATAATTGACATATACCCCTAATAACTATCGTTGCGTAATTGAATATAGTTGGTTTTTAAATTAAGAGGGGAAGAAGTTAAATAGTAGGCGTACATATTCATTTTAAGTAGCAGCACGCCTAGCTCGCATTACCAGGATACGCCACTGATGTAATCAGAATTCAGAAAGTATTCAAAAAGTCTATGATTGTATGAATAGGAGGCGCATGAAGCAACCTAGAGAAAGCCGAAAGGAGTCTGGGTTGCCGACTAACCTTTTTTCGTCTAGGAAAATCTCCAGGATTGGCACCTGGAATGTTCGCACACTGTGTGAACAAGGGAAAACTGCACATGTAGCAGCAGAGATGACAAATTACAGGATTGATATCCTGTGTCTCTGCGAGACACGGTGGAAAGGCATAGAGAAGAGGAGATTGATCACAGGAGAAATGGTGTTGTCCTCAGGACATGAGGAGGAAAGAGCCCACCACAGTGAAGGGGTGGCTCAAATGCTCTCCAAGGAAGCACAGAAGGCACTTATAGAATGGGAAGCAATGGGACCCCGAATTTTAACAGCAAGGTTTAAATCAGCCAAAAAGAAAGTAAATATAAACATCATTCAGTGTTATGCACCAACAAACGATAAAGAAGAATCTGTGAAAGAAGACTTTTACACCAGACTACAAAGTGTCTTGGACAGTAAGAAAAGAAAGGACATCACAATTTTGATGGGGGACCTAAATGCGAAAATAGGAACAGACAACACTGTCTTTCAAGAAATCATGGGAAAGCATGGATTAGGTATGATGAACGAGAATGGGTAATTATTAGCAAACTTCTGTGCTTCAAATCAACTAGCTATAGGAGGAAGCATATTTCCACATAAAAGAATACATAAAGCAACATGGATATCCCCAGACCACAGAACTGAGAATCAGATTGATCACATATGCATAAGCAAGAAGTTTAGGTCATCATTGCATGATGTTGTTACGTGCAGTCTTTGATATCTTACAATATTATACATTGGTATACTTGTTATGTTCGCAAATATTTTGTAAACAAAATAGATATTTTTTAGTGCTTAAGGGAAAGTCATTATTGAGTTACTTCCCTTGAAAGTTGTGCCGTCTCTTTCGATCGAACTCCGCGGATGAATCCAGTTTTACTGCGATTTATTCTTTGTTTGGGTAGTAATAGATTGTTCTTGCTTCAGAATATCTATGGCCTGAATTTATGTGTATTGTTTGTCTGTGTAGGACGAATCTGTCTTATATCTGTATATCTTTACATATCTAAGTCGAACTATATGTTCTGTTGTCTCTAGAGAGGTCAAAGGCTGTTCGGCGGATGTGTCGCGAGTGAGGTGTGATTTGGCTTCGTCCTGATAGGGACTGTGTTTTCTATGTCGGCTTGTCGCCGGGGAAAAAGTGATCTCAGTGGTTTTGGGGAAAGTGATAGTCGTCTAGACCTATCGTGTATGCTTTACCCCAGTGTTCATTCTTATTGCCAAGGAATGGCAAAATCATATTTCTGAAAACCAAGGTAATAAAGATACTCTTTTGAACTCTCGTACGAAGCCACCGTTTTTCGATAGGGATGATTTGTACGTCTGAGAGGATACATCTAACTAGATGAAAAAAAACGATTCTGATTCCTAGCAGCACTATATCCTGTAGAATGCAGTCAATTGTCCATGATCAAATCTACAGAGCAATGAAATGTTTAATGAATGACTAACTTTAGGACAGATTCATTATCTGTATCCAAACGTGAGTGACAGCTCACGAGAGAAGCCATCTTGGAACCAAACATGTAGTGACTTTCAAGAAGAGAAAAGGGATGCCCGTATTATCGCTTGATTAGTCCAGAGATCACTGCTACACATGAGAACCCATTGCTAGCGGTTCAATATTATTATATGAAAAAACTGTGCTGAACATTATGTTAAAGAATCTTCGCTAGACGAGGTTAGGTCTAGAAGCCATCTGGAATATTATTTATAAGCTGACGTGCTCAGTCAGTGAAGTCAGATGATCTATATATATGGGCAATACTGAGTGCTTGGCTACTGACAGTCCATTATACTATTATTCTACATGAGTGCCCATGTAACATAACATTGCAAGACCATTTATCCACTGTACCATGATGTATTATGCCAACCTGTGATTTGTCACTATCTGTGCTGTCGAGTGTGTACGTCCAATTAAACTTTAGTAAAGGTACACAGTCGTTGGTGTCGATGACTTCCAGCCATACATGAGTGTGAGAAAAGAACATTTGTCAACACCACGAACTCTTCCTATCATTCGCACATTATACACTCCATCTATGTCTACACACCACTGCGTAGGTCAAGTTGACATTCCATACTCGAACCACGAGCAACACAACAACACAGTATTTAACTCTGGTGATGTTCGAGCGAGCTTCAGATTTCTCAGCATGTCTCTTGCTCAGGGCAAGGGTCTTGTATTAAGAGTTTATCAACTGATGATGATGATGTCTGCTTCCATCCACTTATATTTATCATTTGGTGGACATCATTAACTGGAAGAAAAGGAGGTCTTTATCAACTGGTGGACCAGCTTTCTGGGTTTGACCTAGCAGAAGTTCAGAAGTCAACAGACTACCGATACCAGACCGTTTCCTGTGGCTGATACGACACACTTGCAGTATTGGTTTGCTCTTTGTCAACACTTCGTCACGTGACCTGTCAAGTGAATGCAGTATGTAGGTCAGCGTTGTTGACATTTTTACATTAGACATTACAGAGTTTCACAGAACAGTTGGATCAATTCTTGTCAATACTAACAGGAAGACAGTACTATTGAACTAGAAGTCCTATTTTCATCGATGGATCTTCTTGTTTTTTATATATGAACTTTAATATTTAAGGCCAGAATGTTTAATTGAATAAAGTGGCAGTTTGTTTATTTTCATAAGAATAACTTTGCCATTACTGTAAAACTGAGCCTATTTTGCAACACATACTATCATACACATAATTTATATATATTTATGTTTACATGTTATTTGTTTGTATAGTATGTTAGTTTCTATGTCAGCGGGTTGTGTTTAAGGTTGGGCGGAGTCCTCACAACAGAATATCCCACGTCATAGAGGGTCCGTTGTGGGCGTTTTCTATAGGTGCAATTTTCTTAATTGAAAATTTGCTTGCGACAACTGTTGCTTTTGTGTTAGCTGTGAAGACTGTAATTATTGTTATTTTTGTAATATTTCTTTGTTCTTTAGTTTTGTTTTGATTTGTTTGTAATTTGTTGGTCTAACCTTTTCTATCTTTCAGTTCTATTCACAATTTATATTCATATACTGTGACGTCATTTGTGTTGTTATCCCTTGCAGATTCAGTGATTATTTTCATTGATCTCCCTATTTGATTTATTTTGATTTCTGCAAACGTTTTCGTATTGTCAGTCCTATTTGTACTTTATGTATTCTGTTGGTTGACATATGTTTTATATAGGTATATTTCATAAGACACAATTGCCTGTGCACTGCACTTGGATTATGGTATAAACCAGTACTTGATTATTATTACTGTTATACAA